>VXBQ01006205.1:417299-454747 GCA_013400175.1 Phainopepla nitens | reverse complement strand
CCCCCGGCGGGGGGGGTGGGCCGTAGCCCCCCCCCCCGCCGTTAGGCCCCGCCCATTCCCCTCGGTGCGCCGTTCCGGCGCGGCGCGGCAAGGCGCCGGAAGTGGCGCCGGAAGTGGCGCCGGAAGTGGCTCCGTAGCGGCCGCGGCGGGGGGAGTTGGGCGGCGCCATGGCGGAGGTGAGGGGCGGGCGAGCGGCCCCGCGCGTCCGCTTTGTCGCGCCCTTGAGGCGCTCCGGGCGAGACCAGGGAGCGGGGCCGGCTCCGTGGGGCGGGTCGGGGCCGGGCGGGAGAAGCGCCGCCCCGGCTGGGAAAGGCCGCCGTGGGGATGGCCCATGGCGGCCCCTGCATCTGCGCAGCCCCCGCCCGGTGCGGCCCGGGGACGGCCAGGGGCCCGCAGGACACAGCGGGCGCAGGGCATCGGGGCGTGCGTGTGCGGGGCGGGAGCGAGCAGCGGGTTTGCTTTGCCGGACTGGTGCCGAATGCGGATTCGGTGCTGGAGGGCACCAGGCGCAGCATCGCCAGCCCGTCGGGAGAGGGGATCGTCCCGCTCTGCTCTGGGGCGGCCCCGCTCGGGTGCTGGGTATTGTTTTGGGCACCACGATACCAGAAAAACATGTAAAGGATATGGAGGTGAAGGGTCTGGAGGGAAGACCTCATGAGGAATGGATGAGGTCGCTTGCCGTGTTCAGCCGGGAGTGTGAAGGGAAACCTCATTTCAGTTTACATTTTCCACATGGAGCGGAAGCTGAGGAGCAGGGTCTGATCTCTCCTCTGTGGTGACCAGTGACAGGACCTGAGGGAATGGCCTGAAGCTGTGTCAGGGGCAGTTTAGGTTTGATATCAGGAAGAGGTTCTTCACTGGAGCAGGCTCCCCAGGGGAGCGGTCCCAGCAGCAGGGCTGACGGCGTTCAGTGACCATTAGGACAAGGCTCTCGGGCACGGGGTGGGACTCCGGGGGTGTCCTGTGCAGGGCAGGAGCTGGACTCGATGGTGCTTGTGGGTCCCTTCCAACTCAGCACCTTCTGTGATTTGGGGAAGTGGTGCTGGGGTGTTTGACCACCAGAGAGCTGCTGACTCTGTTAGCCCATAAGGGAAACCTCAGGGGGTTTTCTTGTGAGGGCTTGGGAGTAGAGCTGTGGAGGAGGCTGCTGGTTTTATCAGTTGTAGAATTTTTAGTGAGGGGTGAATATCGTGCGCTTCTGAAAGCGTGTGGGGCTGTCAGGGTTACAGAAGGAGGTGCAAGACTGCTGCCCCATGCAGCACTCTGAGCTGGTTCTTTACAGAATGGCATCTGTCAAAAACGACTTGTAGAAGCTTCTTCCCTGTTGGGGAGGCGTGGTGTTCCCCATGCCTCTGTGTGTGGTGTCAGCAGCTGCTGTTGTTGAGTGGTAATTAGCCAGGCTAACGTGAGGTGGTGGTACTGTGCACAGACGTCCACCATTGCCCCTGTTCTTTTTATGCTGGTAGTGAAGGAAAATTTACAGGTTTGTTTTTTTTTTCCAGAATCGATTCCTTTATTGCCTACATATAAAAACAGAACTGGGAAGGACACGGGATAAAAGCTTTTGTACTCATGGATTTGTCATGTAGATACCAGTGCAGAAAGTTTGATCAAAGTTTTTGGCTTGCTTTCCAAAGTCTTGTAAGTTTTCAAGGAATGGAGTATAGTTTTGAGTAAACATTGAAGTAAAACAAGTAACATAGTAACTCAATTTTTAGTTTCCTGGAAGTCTTCTGTGAACCGAATGGTTGCATGCCATGTAACAGAACTGAGATTTGAAATTGCTACTCAGTTCAATTTACATGTCAGTGTTCAGTTTTTGCATTTAAATCTGTTCAAACGTATTTAAATGCTCTTTTCTTTATTTTAGGAAGTCCAAAAGCATTCTGTGCACACACTTGTGTTCAGGTCTTTGAAGAGAACTCATGACATGTTTGTAGCTGATAATGCCAAGCCTATCCCATTGGATGAGGAAAGGTAAGCTGCTGCACTCAGTGAAGTTTTAAACTTTGTCAGTGCTTGCTCCACCCAAGTCAGAAATTCAGGTGTTTCTGTGCTGTTGGCAGTGTAAAACTGAGGGTGGAGAAACATTAGAGTTGAAAGCAAGTTGTATGGCATCCTCTGTGAAAGATCTGAAAAGCGGTAAGCGTTCAGGCTGGGGTTTGGTGAGGGTGTGCTTCTCTCTCCTCTCCCCACAGCCACAAGGTGAAGATGGCAGTGAAGCTGCGCACGGAGTACGGCTCGGTGCTGCACATGCCCACGCTGAAGGAGACCCTGAGGGAGAAGGGAGGCCCCAGCCCCGGGGATCCCTACGGGCACAAACAGTATCCTGGAAACCAAGGTGCGTTTGCCCTTAGTGCTGCATTGGTCCTTTCCTTCCCGACAGTCTCACCCGTGTCAAGTCTGTGGAATGCAGTCCAGTGTTAACCCACTGGAGAGAAATACAGAAATCAAAAAAAACCTTTTTTGATTGGTATTTCCCACGTTAGAGTCCACAGGAGGTGAGTGATTCAGAAGAAGGGAAAAGTTTGTTTTAACAAAGGAGTTACTGGGTGCTGTGGATTTCTTATAGGGATTAATTGGTATAAAGAGTAATTTTTTTGGTGACATTAGTGTGTGCTGTGCATAGGTGCTAGAGATGAGTAATGTATTTTTCCTTTCTGCAAGTGAATGATGATCAAGGGCATGTTCTTTTGTTGACTTTTGTTTGATTTTGGCATTTTTGTGTGTTAGTTTTTGCTTTTGTTGGGGATGGTTTTTTTTTTTGTTCTTTTAATTTTGTTTCATAGTATATTTACAGTCTTTTTAGCTGTGCAGTTTTAAAACCAGAAAACACTTTATTTCAAATCTGTAGAGTTTTTTTTTTCAATATATGTTTTGTGATGTATAAAATGTGTATGTACTAGCTAGATCCCCTATGAAAATTTCTCTAAAAATGCTGCCTCATTTTAGTTGAGGCAGTTGATATGCAGTTGATGTTGAGATTCTGCCCAAGGTGCTTTATTTGGAAGTATTGTGAAAGTGAAGCATGTTGAGAGAGAATGAAAACTCTTCTAAGAAGAGGAGAACCTTTTTCAATTCTGACAGCACAGACAACCAACAGACTAGCTTACATTTCAGACACCTGTGCTCTTTGTATACCTGAATTCTCTTCCATGATATTTGCTTCAAAGGCAGTGTGAAGATTTTTCTTTTGAGTCCTCTTGATAACAGATAGCTTCACTATTCTAATTAATTATTTTTTACAATTCAGTTTTCTAAAATGGAGATAACCAGAACAAATTAAATTAATGAAAATAAGAAGTGTCCAAGTACACTGGAGGTGGTTTCTTCTGCTGTGTATGATCTGCTCTTTTTTCCTCTATTTGCTGTTTGAATGCAATGTTTCCAGTGCAGTATAAAAGGTAATTATTGATGTGACATCCTCTTGCTCTTTAGGACAAGAAGTTGAGTATATGGTAACTGGTACACACCCATACCCCTCTGGGCCTGGTAAGTAAAATTTTGCTAGTGTTTGCATGGATTTTTTGGGTTTCTGTGTGAACAAGATATTCTTCATCCTAGCAGAAGCTGGCTTCTTCTTGATGTGAATGCTTAATCGTAATGGAATGGTGCCTGCTTTTCATCACCAGAGCAGAAAGGTGCAGGTTTCACCACCTTGCTCTGGGGAAGAGACTTGAGGGTCTAATAATTTTAGTGTCATGTGGTTTTGCCCCTGCTTGTAAGGGTTACTTTCTGTGTTGTTACAGTGGCCACTGCTAACTGCCACTGTTACTGATTGATCCTGCTCTGTTCTGGTCAGAGCTTAGTTTTAGCTGTTATTCTTTCATTGTGCTTAAGTTTATTACGAGTGTAGTGGAAAATCTGTTGTCTTGATTTATGAGTTAACAGATGTGAGTGTTAAGTGGGCCCTCAAGCATTAAAAAACTGGGCAGTTTCTTGTAGTTGTGGGGTTGAGAATTGCTCACAGTGGCTTCCTTGAGTTTAATGTTGTTTGAATAGAGTCATTTATATCAGGGTTAAAAATCAGACTTCTTGCTTTGCTGTTTCTTGTTTTATTTCATGAATATTTCACCCAAATACTGGTTTGGTTGTCAGCTTACAGAAGTTTGGGTAGGAAAAGAAATAAAGCAATGAGTTAAAATCACCAGTCTGCACTAAAACTATACAAAGAGTAGGACTCACTTCAGAAGCACTAAACCTTTTGTAGTTCTGGCACCACTGTGTGATGCCAACCACAAATAGGGAAGGATTATAAATTGTACTTAAGGGGCTAAGTTAGCAGATGCTTCACAAGATCGTGTTTATTTCTGTAATGTTTGGATTTCCATAGCAGTTGAAGCTGGATAAAAAGTTGCTACTCCTAATCAGACTTTTTTTTTTTCCTCTGACATGAACATACTGTTACATACTCAAGAAGTTTTGTGTTCCCATATGTAGTAGACCATGAGATGGAAAGGACTTGGGCCAAAATAAAGATTTCAGTAGACTTGAATTGGATGTGAAAATGTTACTGAAGGATAAGACTTAATATTACAAGTGTCTCAGGCTCTTGCAGATATATGTGTATAAATGTTTGTGTAGTACACTGTAGTACACTTTTGAGTTTCTGTTTGAAGGAGTTGTCTTTGTTTCTGATGTGTTTTGTTGGTTTTTTTTCAAGGTGTGGCTTTGACAGCAGATACTAAGGTCCAGAGGATGCCAAGTGAATCTGCAGCACAGTCCTTAGCTGTAGCACTTCCTGCTTCCCAGTCCAGGTACTGCTATGTTACCTCATTGATACCATTGTTATGTGTGGGAATTGCAAAGCAAGTCACAAAAGCTGGGATAAGAGCTACTTGGAGTGCTTCAGATATTCTTAAAGAAACTGCTTTTAGTGTGGACAGGCACTGTTTTTCTGTACACTTCTTTTTGTGTGTGTGTTTTGTCATGAGAGGCAGTGAGTGGAAGTTGGGAAAAGGGAAATTTTGTTTACTTAGAGGAGAAAAACGTGAGGCTTGGTGGGTATTTGTACCTGGGGGTGGTCAAGCCATGGGCAGGGTGCCAGGAGAGGTTTTGGACTCTCCATCCTGAGAGTTGTACAGCACTCAGCTGGGTGCAGCCCTGTGATGCCTTATCACTTAGCAGGAGGAAGTCAGTTGCAATTCATGAGGCATTTTCTCTCTCCCTAGGCTGGATGCAAACAGGACAGCTGCTGGTGTGGGGGACATTTACAGGCATGCTGGGATGTCCGAGCGCTCACAGGCTCCTGGGATGGCTGTGGTGAGTCTGATGCACCCCTGCCATGAGCAGCACGTGCTGTTGACCAGATTGCTTCTGGATCTGTGTGTGTGTCGTGTGGAGATCTCCCGACTGACTAAATTTAATCAGTGTTGAGAAGGCAGAATGAGAACGTTTGAGGCTTTGGGCAAAGAGATAAGCTAAAACTAGAAGAGTAACCCTTCTTTTAACTTACAGGCGATGGTGGAAGCTGGTGGAAACAAAAATTCTGCATTAATGCCAAAGAAGGCTCCAACCATGCCCAAACCTCAGTGGCATCCACCTTGGAAACTGTACAGAGTAAGTTAGAAATCACATGACACAAATATGCATATAAAAGTAAACATATTTTATGTAAGACCTCAAATCGTAATCTTTGCTCTCATTCACAAAAGTATAATCAAATATGATTTAAAAATGTGATCAGAAAGCGATCACAACTAAGTTGTATACACACAATGTCTCTTTGAACCTCTTTTTTACTCTCCTAGCTGTGTTATGATAAATATGGTGGAAGTTTTGCTGTGTTAGTCAGAAATCTGAAGACTAACCTTTAAAGCAATTTTTTGAAAAACACTTGGGCTCCAAAGAGTATATAGGGTTTCTAAATACAGCACTGCTTGAATGTGTTTGCTAAAAAAATTAAGATAGATAAATGCCATTTGAAAGAAATGACACTAAAATAAACTCATGAGAGACTTATGGTAAACATGAAAAACTGAAAAATGCCTTCTTGTCAGGAGCATTTTCTTTTCAGGAAATACTATCAATCCAATTCAAGTCACTGTACTAATTCTCCATATAAACAGTTTTAGTGAAGGTCAGAATCCTTGCTCAACAAGGCAAAAGGTTGTTCAGACAGCGTGGAAACAGAAGCATAGCTGGAACACCAAATGTGGATTTCATCTGTCTGTTGCTTTAGATCTACATTTCAGATGGTTTTCCTGAGCTTGGTTTGAAATTGTTTGTGAAAGATCTGAACTCAAAATAGGTCAAATGAATTATTTCTTAGATTTCTCCCCAGAAAAGCTCATTTCTGTTCTTATATTTGGAAGAAATCTAGACATTGATTTTAAAATCTTGTGTCTGTGGTCTCATGGGATCATGTGAGTGAAAAGGCCACTTTTAGCTTTCCAAAGTACTTCTGCCTAGGAGGATTTGTTGTGTTTTATATCTTTTGAAATAAGCTGTATGAGAGTACCTGAAACATGACATCCAGTGAAAGCAGTTATGGAGTTTGATTTTAGCTGTCTAACTTTGGAGAATTGAGAGAAGCAGGCTGCTGAAAGCAAAGCATGTATTTGCAGCATATTTTTTTGTGAGATCAGTGTCTATTGTTTTATTATTGGAAAGTGTCCAGCTCTCATATTACCCCTCTTTTGGGGAAAAGAAAGTGGTGGTATGCTTTAAGAGGTTTTTCTGTGAAATGTGATATAATATCCAATATTTTATAAGTATTATACAGCAGCATAAGGGATCTGTGCTCAAATAGTCTTTCTCTGCAAAGCTTCAAGTGTTGAGATATAATGTTATGGACTCTCAAAGGATGTGAAAAAGTTGCTTATAGGAACAGGATCTTTACATATTGCAGCTTCCCCAGGTCTGGTGTATGTGAATTTCTAGTTTTCTCTTTGTTTAACTGAAGTAGAAATCAAGCTGTCTTCAGATCTGATTTCACATTTGGCTTTTCTTGGTAAATACTCACAAATTTCAGTGTTAGAGAAGGAAAATTACATCCAAAGGTATTATATTATTTCTGTTCTAGAATTTTTTTTCTTTGTTGTTCTTTCTGAAGGTTATCAGTGGGCACCTGGGCTGGGTGAGATGCATTGCTGTAGAACCAGGAAATCAGTGGTTTGTTACTGGCTCTGCTGACAGAACCATAAAGGTAAGAGGTTGGAAGAAATGACTGACAAAGTTTGCAGGGGATGGGTTTTTTTTTGTTCCCTTTTTATTTAAAGATGTTTCCGGCTCTTGGAAACAATTTCTTTTTTACTGTTTGTGGAAAAATGGAGAACATTTTTTCTTTTATTACCTTGTCATTAAGGATTTGTGGAGTGGCACTGTTTTTTCTCTTGGGATTTCATTTATTCCATGGTAGCATCTGGACAGCAAGTGTTTATGTGACTGTATTTTTAACTTACACTGCAGCAGGGTCAGTTACATCTAGGCTGTTTACCCAGACTCACTGTGTAGCTTTTTCCTGTCTACCTTAAAATACTTGTTTTGGTGCAGATTTGGGACCTTGCTAGTGGCAAGTTGAAGTTGTCTTTGACGGGACACATCAGTACTGTACGAGGGGTGATAGTAAGTGCAAGAAGTCCCTACCTCTTTTCTTGTGGAGAAGACAAACAAGTGAAATGCTGGGATCTTGAATACAATAAGGTAAGCTGCAGTTTCTTTTATGGAAGGAATTGGTAGTAGCAAATACAGAAATCAAAGCATTTAGAATAGTTTTTCAATTATTATTTCATGTGGTTTTTATTCATCTAGGTTATCAGACATTACCATGGTCATCTAAGTGCAGTTTATGGCTTAGACTTGCATCCAACAATAGATGTGCTGGTGACATGTAGCAGAGATTCAACAGCACGAGTAAGTATAGCATTGTTGGGTTTTAACATCTTGATATGTGTATTTCAATATCTTCATTTGTAAAAATAAACACTTAGCAAAAGTTATCATCAATTTAGGTGAAATATTAAGATGATTTGTGTTAGCTTTGTCTTATATGGTTGATAAAATTGAAGCAAAAATTCACAAAGATGCCACGTCACTTCAGGATAATGTGTTTCTTAGTTTAGTAGGGAGACTACATAGTATATGTAGGATTGCTCAGTATTTAGAAGGTGGTATGGGACTATGGTGGCTTAAATTATCCATATGCCTGGAAGTTCACTGGCAGGTTCCTGCTTCCCTTGAAATTTGCCAGCTGAGGCAGTTCTGTGGTAAATGGTTGGGTGAAACGTTCCACCTAAATACCATTTTTTAATCTGTGGGACTGTGGCAAGGAAATGATGTAATCAATGACAGTGCCTAAAACACACTGAATATGCACCTGTTACTGACCTCTGACATACTTGCTGTGAATTCACAGATTTGGGATGTAAGGACAAAAGCCAGTGTTCACACACTGTCAGGACACACAAATGCAGTAGCAACTGTGAAGTGCCAAGCTGCAGAACCACAAATTATTACAGGTATGGTAGGCATGGTTTCATGAGTAACATGATGGAGAAACCTAAGGGCAAACGTGTCTGTTCAGCAGTTTTGTGGTGTTCATAATGTCATCTTGGTGAATTTGGTCAAATCTCATTCTAGTTTCTGTTGAAAATGGGCCATGCAATGGTTGTTACATACTATTAATGGTACATTTAAGGAAATATGGCTGTGCATTGATTGAATACTTTTCTGTACTTCTTTTTTTTTTTCTGGTGTTTTCATTTGTGTATAATATGTATTGAGACTTGCATTTTCTGTGATGTTTCAGTTCTCCCCATTTCAGTTAAGGAGTGTTCAGTACTGTGTTAAAGTGTTCATCTTCTTCCCCATTATGTCAAATCAAAATCCAGCTTTGCAGTGTCACTTCTTAGTTCTTGGATTTAAAACTGAGTAAAAATACTTTTGCAATCCAGCATCTTCTTCATCTGAGGTGGCATTAGCACAGTATTTTTGTCTCTTTCACATCATTTTGGCTGCCTTAGCAAAGTAATGATTATGATAAAATCAAGGTGATGGTTTCTACTATTTTTTTAAATTTTCCTCTCATTGTAGGCAGTCATGATACTACCATACGGCTCTGGGACTTGGTGGCAGGAAAAACTCGTGTTACTTTAACAAATCACAAGAAATCTGTAAGAGCAGTAGTGCTACATCCAAGACAGTAAGTTTTCTTTATTCTGTTACACTTTCACAGTTTCTTGAGAATTGAATAGAGCCAATGTGAATGATGATCTAGAATGGTAGAGCGTAATAATGTGAGAAACTAATGCACTTAGGATGATGCAAAGATGTACATATCAATTATCAGACACATTTTACTGCGCTGATTGTGCTTCCTTAGTATTGGCATTGGTGTACATTAGCAATCCTGAGAATGTCTTATATCCCACAGAGTTACCTGTGTGCCTTTCATTCAGTCCTTAAAACTCGGTGATACAGTGCTTGTAAGGCTGTAATAAATCTGTGACTGAATGGCTGTGAGCAGGAATTGCAGTAGTTTTGTAATGTGCCATGGCACACGTGGTTCATGCTGAAGGAGACAGTGATTAATAGAAAGGCCCTTGTTTTGAATATGTGGTTGAGTGCACAAGGCATTTCAATCTAACTGGCCTTAAAAAAAGCTGACTGAGAATTGAAGCTTTGAAGCAGATGTCCTTGGAAGTGCTCTGAATTTAGATGCTGTATTTTGATGCACAACAGTTGCCTCTTTGGATCTCCATTAAAACAATGGAGAAAAGGAATTCATGTAGAACTTGATTACTTTAAAATTACATTCTATCATTTCTATCAGCAATTCAGAATCTTTGATATGAATTAACTCTGTTCCAATGTGTGCCTGAAAACTTGTCTGGTAGCTATAGCTATGGAAAAACCCTCTAGTTTTACTTACATTCTGAAAAAAAAAAAGTAATTCAGGTTTCAGCTTCATCAGTTACACCTTTTTGAAAATAAACTTGAAGTGTTCTTGGCAAACAGTAGCAACTGTCAGCCTATAGTTCAGTATTTCTGTTTTTTTTAATGTTGTGATATTTTCTCATAATACTCACTTTTTAATTTGTGCTGTCTTTTAAATAGACAGCAAATTCCCTGGACGTTGTGGCAAATGAAAGTATTCCTACAGGCTTTTGTATGTGCTACCCAAAGAACCATATAACTACTTGCATATCTTAAAATGAAGGAAATTTGTATTTTGGGGTAACTCAGAGGAAGAAATTATCTTTGTTAGTTACATTTTTGCAGGGCTTTTTCCTTGCTTATGTAATTTTGGAAGACAAGCCATTAGCCTATGCTTGGGGTTTGTTGCCTTTTTTTTCCTGTTACCTTTGCTGATGATGCTCTAACACCTGAAAATTTGCCAGAATAACATCTGAAGAGAACTTAATGTGCATTTTAAATGTTTGTTTGCATATTCAATCCTACAGCATGTAGGATGTTATGAAGTTCAGTTTATGAGGCGGAAAGAAAACAGTAGGAATAGGTAATTCATGACTTCATAAAATTGCTTAATTTCATGTGAAGTAAACATGTCAGAAAAGCAGTTTTAATATCAAGTAATTTTGCAACTAGCATTTAGCAGTAGCTTTAATGAAGGACATTTGCTCTAACTGCAGTTATTTTGAGCTGTAATATACTGTGTTTATTTTCTTTCAGTTACACATTTGCATCTGGTTCTCCAGATAATATTAAGCAGTGGAAATTCCCAGATGGAAACTTCATTCAGAACCTCTCTGGTCACAATGCTATTATAAACACACTGGCTGTAAATTCTGATGGTGTTCTGGTCTCAGGAGGTAAAAATGAGAAATACACGTTCCTCTCCCCCATGCACACGTGGCTGGAGGTCCTTAGGCAGAGATGCTCATGGAGCTCTGCTTTATCTAGGCCTGTCAGCCTGCTGCAAGACACATTTCATTTTGTAGTGAGTAAGGCCACTTTCACGTCCTTGGATGTTTCAGCTGCACGCAGATAAAACAGAATTTAAGGACTTCTGATGTACTGCATGGAAGAAGTTTGCTCTTTTCAGCTGGCTGCTGCTGCAAAGCTGCAGAGTCCATCCTTTATGATCTGCTGGTCATTAGTGCCTCCTGTGGAGTTAGCTGCATGTTGATGCAGTGAGACTGGATGGAGGATGTAGAAGCGTCGTGCTAAAGCTGATTGGGAATAGGGCACTTGGTCCCTTGTGCTCTTGGTCCTGTAGGCTAGGGACGTGGAGTAAGATGGAAATGTGCTAAGCAGGAGTTGGGAAACAGCCAATTACATTGTCACCTTACTCTACTTATGTTTCCAGCTATTGTAAAAGGGGCCCTTGATTTTAAAATTCAGATAAAGCTGTATTTGACAACTGGCTCATCCCCAGTAACAACAAGAACTTCACAAAATACTCAAACGGACTTACATGTCATTATTATTATTTGAAGACACTTTCAGAACATCCTTGTAAGACTTTTTTATGTTAGTGGTAGCTGAGTCTTAAAAAACACCTTCTCCACATTAAAAAAAACCTATTATCGTTTTGATAATATTAGTTTCGACTTTTTAAAAGTTAAAATTTGAGTATTAATTCTCCCCTTTACATCCTCATGCTGTCCACAACAGCTTCAGAGAAAGTGATGCTGAATAAAAAGAACTTGATTTTACCTTGTAGTTTTCTACAAGAAACCCCCTTACTGAAACATCTGGATTTCTTGTCTAGCTGGCAACTGTGGAGAAATTTAATTTTTAATAGATCTGTTTTGGCTAGATAATGCTTCTGAAGGGTATTAGGGTTCGTAGCTGAAAAATTTTCTTGAGAGCACCTTCTGAATAGAGAGTTCACATTGCTGTGAATGCCCTGTAGCTGATGCCAGCAGCAGCAATACTAGTTTAAACTGGATTTAGAATAAATGCTCTGCAAACAGTAAACCTACTTTGCATAAAATGAGAGCCCTACTGTCCCTAATCTCTTTGGGAGGATGATGCCTCTTCCTTCAGTTCAGTGGAGCTACTGAGCAGGGAGCTCAGAATGCCAGTCCTTACTGTGCCTCCAAAGCAACTTGCTGCAATTGCCCTGTGATGCAGTGTATCATCTCTGGGTTGTCTGATGAAAATCTGGATGAGATTCTGAGGAAGGAAAACAGCAGAAAATAGGAAATTCATTAGGGTGTACTGAGCTATTCTACGTGAAGGTTGTGTGATGTATTCCTGATATATTTACTAGTTGTTCATGATGCTGTTTTTAGAAAACAGATAGAAATTAACTACTCAAAATACTAAGTTTGTTTGTTTGTTTGTTTGTTGTAGCTGATAATGGTACTATGCACCTTTGGGACTGGAGAACTGGATACAATTTCCAGAGGGTACACGCAGCTGTTCAGCCAGGTTCTTTGGACAGTGAATCAGGAATATTTGCTTGTGTTTTTGACCAGTCAGAGAGCAGATTGCTAACGGCTGAAGCTGACAAAACCATCAAAGTATACAAAGAAGATGATACTGCGGTATGTCAAAGTGTCTTTTAAAGTATTTTACTAAAATCAGAAAATATCAGACAAATATAACACATGTCAGTAGGGGACATGTTCAGGCTTAGGTCATCAATTCTGTTGAAGTTTGAAAGACCTCTGTATTAGCATTAACAGGACAGGATCTAATTTCTGCATTCCTAATTAATGTTACATGCTGTAGTACAAATAAGTGTCAGGTCTGTGAACTCTTCTGTAAAAGGCCTTTGTGGTGAAGTTTGGAGAAATCTGAATACAACAATGTACGTTGGGTTTTGAACCCAGTGGAGAGCTGTGTGAGGTTGTATTGATAAAAACAAGGGAATCAGCAAAAGGATTGCACTTTAAAGGTTTATTGTACTTACTTATGTGATCTGGATTAGTTATTGGCCTTGACAATATTCAGGATTTAGAGTAAGAGCTTATTTTCAAACTGTTATTCTAAAACCTGAATTAATTTACCAGTAGAGAAGACAACAGATGATTGTGTAGTTTATCAGTGTATGTCTTTAATATAAGGAATATAAAAATTTTTATTAAACATTGGAATTTTGCACTGAATTAGACTTGGAGTAACTCTTAAAATCAGGAATTTCTTACCTGTTTTGAAGTTGGGCAAAATACACTCCATGACATCTGCCAATACTGATGTAGATATATCTGGAAGGCCTGTCACTGGCAGCTCCTGTCAATGTTCTTTGATCACCACAGTGTTGTTTTGGAAATGCCACTGACAACCTGATCATTTTCCTTGCTGGAAAAAAAAAGACAAGAACAGACCAAGTCCTGCTATGTACTTCAGAGAGATGATAGAAAATTTATTTTGGGTAAATTAATTACATTGTAGGATAGGTATTAATAATGCCAGATAAGAAATAGAGTACATATACTTCATAAATAGTATTTTAAACTAAACCTTAATTATAGCTGAGTTTCAAGTTTAAAATAATCCTTATGAGATTATTTTTTTTCCTTTAGACTGAGGAAACCCATCCTGTCAGCTGGAAACCAGAAATCATCAAGAGAAAGAGATTTTAGTGTGGCAACATACTACTTCTGTAATTTTGTTTTGGCTTTCCTGAGAGCATTCAGTCACATTTTGTTCTGCCTAGAACAGCAGAGCAAGAAGTCAGCTAAGTCATTGCTATTTCAACATGTTTTATAATAAATTTTATTTCTGTTTCCTTTTGTCTTTTTTTTGTTGTGATTCCAGCAAACCAGTTGAATCTTAACTTTATGGAGCATGCATGGTTCATGAAAAAGATAGGTGTGCAGGTGGTTATTTTTTAGACTTACACTCAATAGATTCTTATAAAAGTATTTTGATGAGCTAGGTTGTTTGAAACACCCATGCTTGACCTCAAAAGTTAATTGCAAATTCATGCATAGAATTCATCTCCTGGAAGTTCCTTGGGGACACTTTCAGATTTTAGACCAATATTGTTTGTTGTACATAGGCTAAGTCTGTACTAAATTCGTGTTACAGTGTAATTTGGAAAAAAGCAGGACAACACAATAATAAGTTATAAACACAGCCACTGAGCATTGCTGGTGCTGTGTTATTGAATGAAATGGATCTTGAAAGTTTATCTTTCCTTAGGAAAGCTTTCAAATGGAAGCACTCATCTTCATTTATGTTATTTCAGAGTGGGTCTTCTGTAGCAAGAACTGCTGTCGAATCATTTTGTTCGCAGGACCAGTTAACTTTCCTTGTTCATCTAACTTTGTTTTTTCCAATTATCTAAAGCATATATGACACTAGAGTGCAGTGAACTTTTAAAACTCAGCTCGAGGAAAAGCTCTTAAGTCATTTAAGCCTTATTTTACAGGTTGCTGTCTTCCCATGATCTTAGGAAGGAATTGAAAATAAACTGTTACTGAAAGATAGTTTGTACTTCTGAAGGGACAAATCTTTCACTGGCTCTACGAATAGCCACGTAACAAGCAGTAAACATGTAAACCTTGCTGCTGCTTATCTGTGATGTCTGTGCTGCTTTAAAGTACTTTCTCTTGACAGGGCAGTGGAGAAAATCATTGTCATCTGGCCATTCCATTATTGGCAACTTTGCTAGCAGTGTTAATAGCTGCATTGGCAAGTTTTATGCTGGGTAGATGCTGAGAATTAATCTGTGCCCTCAGTGATATCAAGCATTCATGTCAAGCAGTTCACAATAATTATTTCTATTCTCCACCAGTTTGATTTCTTTCAAATCTAGGATTTATGTTAGAGAAATGAGTTATTTGCAATGTAATTTACAGAGAGCTAGTAAAACTAAGCGTTGTTTATATTATGACAATTTTTGTCTTTTTTATGATACATAGGAGGTCTTGTATTTATAATCTGAATGTTTGACAATATCATTTTAAGGGAGCCCATGCTGCATAAATAACTGAATTTTAGTTGACAGCTACTGTTGGAAGCAACTTCACAAAATAGGAAGGGGAATATTTGGTATTTACGAGTTGGATTAAGCATCTTTTATTTGAGTGGTAATTTGAATTTTTCTGGATCTTGATTACAGTTCTTTCCATGTTAACTAATACAGCAGTTGAAAATCCAGAGTGTGGCTAATGCATGTTGTATACTCCTACTAATGCTTCATTCCAGAAATCAGTGAATTATTGGTGTTACACAGAATTTCGTTGCTCACAGTGAAATCCTCTTTAGGAAACCAGAGCAGAGAGAAACAACTTGAAAGAGATGGGATTGTTGAGGATTTTTTTTTGTTTCATTTTGGTTTGGATTTTTTTTAAGAAGTGTCTATATTTTCTTTTTATAGTTTGGACTGAGGAAGGAGAAATTACAGCTTTAGCTATGGGCCACAGTTCTAGCATGTCTTTTTTGTACTGGTACTTTGCTTTAGAAACTGCATTTATTTTACTCTTATCATTTTGAAGAGAGATCAGAAAGTCTCTTTAACAACCTGTGTTTCTTCTCTGGACTTCTGCAGGAATCTGCTATCTTGGGGCAGTAGTTACCAGATCATTTCTTTTTTTTTGCTCTCAGTAAAGATTTTGTTTATACATTAAAGGCCCTGCACTATTATTTGGGATAATACATTTCCTTTTTGGCCCTAAGATAGGCTGCCCCACTTCTAAGTGTGATTTTTTTTTTTTTTTTTACAAGTGTATTCTTGAACATTTGATTGACTTGTTCATTTCCTTCCCAGTTTTTTCTTCTCCTTCACAGTAATGTGAATATCATCACATGTTCTTCTGTAAGTATTAGCTATGGTTATCAAGATAATCAGATTTCATCAAAGTACCTTTCTAGTGCTGAGTCAGCCTGGATAGTCAGCTGTGACACACATGGGCCTGATGGTGTGGGATACACAGTGACTTTAGACTTGTCCATGTCAGACACAAGGTGAAGCAAAAGAGGAGGATCTGATCTACTGCATGGATTTTCCATGCTTCTGGGAAGGGTCACAATGCAATGTCAGTTTAAGTAATCTTGAATGGGAGTCTGATCACAGAAAATAATTATTGTCCCTAATTTCATAAAATTTGATGTTGTCTTCTGTATAGGATCAAATAATTTCTACCACAAACCCTGAGATTTGTCTTATACTGTTTATAAAATTGCTGAGAAGTAAGAAAATGGGTTTTGTTTGTAACATAAAAAAGTGTAATTGGTAAAAGTGATGAATTTTCAGATCACTCTTTCCTTACACTGAAGCATACAGTGTAAGCTGTGCAGCTACAACACTGTTGTATTGCTGTCAGCATTAGAGTTGTGCAGAACAATTTGTATTTGGCAACTGAAAGGCTTACAGAAACAAGTCTCTAATAGCAGCTTCTTTTTAGTTTTGTTGGATTGGAATTAAAGTGCTATACCTGATGTAAGCGACAGCAATTTAGCAATCAATAAAACCTTCCATACAATATGAATTCATGTCTTTTTTCCATTATGGTTTTCACAGTAAGAGGAACAAAAAACAACTGTATTGAAGTGAAAGTAATTTAGTATTGGCATGGTCTGTTTCCCTTAGCACAGTAACAAATATTTTTGTGCATCAGTTGTAATGGGAAGCGAGAAACTATTGATGGCTGTTTTATGGAGAGCCTCCTGTCTGCATCAAGGGATTAGCAGAACAGATACAGAATTGTTCATGCATTTTCTCTAGCATGATTTTATAAAACAGGGAAAAACCTCTGGAGTTAAGTGTGAGTTCTAGGACAAGTTCTGCATGAGAGTTTTGAGGGTGGAAGAAAGCTTAAACTAATTTTGCTGTGTCGTGATGGGAGCAAATTAAACAGGTATTTCTGTACATGGCATGCAACTGAGAATTTGGCCACCATGAAATTGATGGGGGTTTTACCACTGAATTTTGGAGTGGTGATTCCACCACTAGGTGGGATGTGATTATTTCCTGGTTGGTTGGTTGGTTGGTTTTGGTTTTTAGGGTTGGGGGAGGGGTGAAGGGGTTGGTGGGTTTTTTCCCTCTCGGTGGATTGGAAAACCTATCAGTCTGGCATGTCATGTATGTAAATACCTGCACAGGGTGCTTTTGCTTTTTTTATTCAAGGTGCACCATTCATTTTTAGATGAGGCTTCTAATATTTTACTAGCACACTTAAGGAAACATAGCATATTTGGAAATCAATCTGTGTCAGGAAGCCCGATCAACTAAAGAAGGGTCAGCCTGCACTCTTGATCCATAAAGTGAACACTGGTTAACAGGACTTGGAAACGCTGCTCCAGGGCTAGCAGAATGCGACTGCTTCTGTGAAGACTTTTTTTTCACTTGAATTTTTCCTAGGCTTGCTTGTCTTGAAAAGTAAAGTTAATCAGTGGTCATGCAGTATTGTTATCTCATCTAGGATGCATCAGAAGCTTGAAGAATATCAACATAAGTATTCATAAATATTGATGTTGCAAAATTATCTTGAGAGGTTTTCCAGCAAAATAACTAAATCTAGCCAAGAGAATTTTGTCTTTAATTTCTCTTTAATCTGTCTTTATGTATTCTGTCTACCAATTGCTGTAAAGCAAAATGCTTAGGTAAAAGATGTGAATCTCTGATGGGAACTGTGGAATTTCTGTTTGTGGATTTGTTTGGTTTTTTCCCCAAATCTTCTCTTGAAAATCTTGATGATATTTTTTCTTGAAGGGTTTGCAGGATCATCCCTTGGGTGTTACTGTCTTCCTATTGCTGCTTGTCTTGAATCTATGTGGGATAAGCTTTGTAACATTTAGTTGTGTACTTAAGTCAGTAACTAGTGCGTATTACTTAGCACCAGGGTTTTGTTAACCTTCCTTTAGGGATTTTGTTTGAATATAATGACTACACAAGCCCCAAACTTGTATCTAAAGCGTGGATTAATTGGAGGCACTCACCTGCAAATTAGGCCTCAGCAGTAAAATAATTGAGCTAAATGTCTGTCTCCTTGCAAGGAAGTTTGAAATCACTGAGAAGAAAACAGTCGTTGAAAATGCTTGGGAAATTTGTATTGTGCTGGGTTGTTTTGTTTGTTTTTTTCCCTCAAATAACCTGCCCACCTTACCCCTGTGCTTGAGAAATGCAGGTAATGTGTGAAATGCTCGTTTCTGCCAGCATGTTTTTGAATCCTTTGCTTTATTTTTTAGGGAGAGCATGTCTTTACAAGACACGTCACCTTTACTCTTTCTGCTCCAATAACAATTCTTGAGTTTTTAGATGCTGCAAATGTCTTTTGTTCCCAGCTGATGCATCACTAAGAGAAGGGATGAAGGGTTAAGTCCTTCAGAGCAAGGGAGAGTCAATGCAGCATCAGTATGAATTACGGGTACCAAAGGCTACAGGTAGAGAAAAATAAGACTTCCCAGAGACCAGATAAGAGAGCTGTAATTAACTGAAACCTCGCAGGGAGGTGAAAAGGATAGTGGAAGAATTAAGACTAAAGGAAACTAGAGCTTTGATGTCTGAAAGGAAACATTTGAAAACTTGCTACATTTACCTGACAGGCTGGAGTAGAGGAGGCATTTCTGGGTTAGATGAGTATAAATGGAAGAATGGAGGAGCAATAGTGTGTTGATGTGAGTGCAGCCAGTGGTGGAAATGAAAATGTGGGCACCTTGATGCAAATAAATCTTTTTACAGCAAGCTGTAAATGCGTTTCTGAAAAGTGCAGGTGTTGTATGTATCTGCATGTTCCAGTGGCCTCATGCTCCAAATTATAAGTCAGTACACTACAGAAGGTTCAGTGGCAGGTGAAGAATTGTGAACTGCTGCAGAATGGTAAGTCTGGAGGGATTTGCAGCTGCACTGGGATTTTCACTGAGGAGGCGCTTGCAAGCCCAATTCTAAACAAGGCTTAAAACTCAAGTGTGAAGAGTGAAGCCAAATTGCATGGTGAGTATCTTAAAGTAGTGAGGTTAAGTTTTTTTTACAGCTGATGGAATGTAGGGATTACCTTACAACACCGAGTTTGGTTTTTGTCTGACAGGTAAGTGATGAGCTGAGGAATGCGAAGTGAGTTTATAGCCACAGAATACCTTGCTGACAGGATGCATTGCTGTTGGAAGACTAGTGTGATAAGTACGAGCATAGCTTGTGCAATCAGAGAAACCTTTGTGCTGCATCCAAAAGTGCTTTTCTTTTTTTTTTTTTTTAACTGGGAAAAGACACTACAAATCATAACATGACTTAACTATTTCCCAGTAAACCCCCTTGACAGGCAAACTTCCTGCACTGACAATTAGAGATCTGCTCTCAATAAAGCAGCAATATAGATTATGAATATAAAAATTCCATACAAAAATTTGAGCATGTCTTCAGCTGCCAGATGAGTCAAATTTCATGTCCTGTAGGTATATTAATTCTTTCCTGCTCATTCAGTTTATTTTCTTCCCATGCAACATGCTAATGAGATGACTCTTTTAAAGAAAGTTTGGCAATGCTAACCAACCAGAATCTATTAATTCTGTTAAGCACTTTGTTCTACTTGAAGGACTTTGTTCTGTTTGGAACTGAAAATCCCAGTGAAGGAGTTTTGTGTTGCTGTGAATCAAACTTTAACAGGAAATTCGAGAGTAACTAGAAATCAATCACGGTAGCTAAATGAAAGCATAGATAAAATTGCTTGCTGCTTACATAAATTAATGTAATCAAATGCAGTTTATTTATCTTCTTGGGCAAACCTGATGGATTATTTTGGGGTTTGTGATTTTTTTTTTGTTAGATTTTGTTTGTTTTTAAATTTGTAGGTGAGGTTGTAAATATCCTTTATTATATATGAGGTAAGAAAACTGCTCCTGGTGTTTCTGCAGTTTTAGTTGCCATGCAGTTGCCAGTTCAGTGATGCAGTTTTTCTGGAGTGATTAAAATAGAAAGATTTATGCTTAAAATGGCACAGTGAGTTTTGAAGATTCACACACTGCAGAGAAGGTCCACACACTTCCCATAACATAACCCTGTGCAATTTAGTTTTGTATTCTCTCACGGGTTTGAATTTTTCAGTTTTTCTTCTTGGGAAGCTTTAATGGTGAAAACACTGCTAAGAAATTGGAAGCTATCTCTAGCCTGTATCTCCCGCCTGATTATGATCTGGTAACTCCTTTCTTTTTCCCCTCAAACTTGTCCTGGCCTTCTTCCATCAAGGACATCCCTGAGGAGCCTGTGAGATCCTCAGCTGTTCTGGAGAGCTTCATGTTGTCCAGGTGCAGCCTGCAGTGCTATCGATTGCTCTTTCAGGTCCCTGTGTGGTTCAGCCTTGCTGCATCACACACTCTGACAGAACTATGCAGCGGGAGTGTTTTGTGGTGGGAAGTTGTTCTTGGAGACAGAAAATACTGACTGGATAACCTGATACGCAGCCTGATGTTGATAGATAATTGTTCTGCTTCCATCCTCCCAGTTCCTCTCACCCTACTTGATTTTTCTTGAGAAATCATAGTAATACAGCACACTGTGTGTAAGATGCACCAGTGGTTGTTAACAATGCTCCACACTGGTTTTAATAACAAAATCTGACAACAGTTTTCCCCTTCTTGACAGAAAATAGGTGAGTGGTAAAGCCTGAGATTGAATGAGGCACAAACAAAGGAAACCTGAGCCGAAGTGAGGAAGATGTTCAAATAAATCATGTCTGGGTTTTCTTTCTCTTTTTTGATGTGTTCAGCTCAGCAGTGTGCCCAGGAACAGTTGCTAAACCTCAGCATTCCACTAAGAAACATTCCAGCCAACCTGCCTGACTGTCCTGGCAAATGCTTTGTATTGGTGAAGCTGAGCAGGTGGTGGAGCAATGCCAAAATCTCTGTGAGTGAAAAGATGTGCTTGTGATGAGAAAATGTCTAGCTTTTTTCTGTTTCACAATTTCTTAGTTTCTTAAACCCCATAAAAAGTTGCTATGAATAGTAAACAGATCGCAGGTAATAAAGACCTTTTAATTGTGGTCAAACTTCTAAATTGTCTTAAAATTTTGGATTCAGGAATATTTTAGGACATACAAGTCTTATGATAACATGGTACCCATAGAGAAATGAAAGAAAAAATCACAGCCAAAGAGCCATTACCAGTAATGGTCGCAAGCAGGAAATGGGAGAACTTTCTGCTCTGGAGAATATTGCATCTCTGTACATGTCTTCCAAAAAGAAAAGCCTTAATGTTGTTGCTCTGTTCAAAGGGAGGACAGAAGGGATGGTGAGGTGAGGTGTGTTTATAAAATGAACAGCCAGAACATAAATGTCTGTGTGCTGTTCTGCAAGTGTGTGCCTTACACCCTGCTTATACTGCAGCAGTTAATTTGAAACAGCTCTGGTGATAACTGAAACCTGTGTGGAGAGAGGTGTGTTGGATGTGACAAACAAAACTGGTGATTTTCTGCAGGACACACCTCACAGTTAACCACTTGGAGCCAGCATGTTTTAAAATAACACAGCTGTTGTCACTCCTACCTCAGGGCAATGCTGTGTTTTCACACAGTTTCCTTGCTTTAACACATGCCAATTCTCACTTTTTTAACATGATGCTTTTCTCTAGTGTAGACAGGACCAAAGTAGTATGGGGTTGAATTTAGAAATGTTCCTGAATTAATTTAGAATACACTTTGCTCATCCTCTTTCCTTTTCTTTCTCCATTTTTTTTTTTAAGGTTTTCCTGTATGTTCTCACGTGCAGTTCATGTAGTCACTTCTCCCTTTCAGTAGAAGGGCAACATAATTTGTATTATACAAGAGGGAATAAAGGTAATGTTCCCTGAGAACCTTACCTTGGAAAAAAATTAAAATGTCTTAGCCTCACATTTTGATGATAAGTAGCTATAGTCAGCTAAGCCTCTTGGAAGAAAATGCATTTGATTCTCAGCTTTTTAATTCATTTTCCGTGCTTTTAGTTTTCCTTAGGCTGGTGTAATTTCCCCCTGTGCTGAGGCTGATTAGGACAGTGGTCAGCATAGTCAGATGCTGCTTTCCTCCTTCCTGTGCACACCCTGTCCTTCCTCATTCTCAGCCTGCCCCTTCCAGAATGGAGGGAGGTGGTGGGCAGAGACACAGCCACAACACTGTCCTCCCAACCCAGAGCCCTGCCCCTTCTTCCACTCCTACCAAAAGTCTCTTTGTTCCTGTAGGCTCATGAGCAGAATAAAATAATAATCTATTGTTTCCCTCCTGAGCACCAGAGACCATCAGAGAAGTGACTTCATTACAGGGGAAGAAGAAATGGGTTGGTTTTTTTCCCCTTGATGCCTAGAGGTTAGAAAGGGATCACCTGCTGGAAACACTGGAGCTGTGTTTGTAAGGTCATGTCTTCTGAAGTCCACTGTGGTGTTTGTAGAGACTCTAAAGCTGTTTTGCTGACAACTTTGTCGTTTCTCCTGTCTGAAAGCATCACAACAATAAAAATAATGATTGTGATCTATAATTTGCCACAATGGTGCACTAAACATGGAGTTGCATTTTTCACAGGTTTTGCTCCAAATAGTTTGGTTTGGTTTTTGGTGGGGTTTTTCTTGGGGGTTTTTTTTGCATCTGAAATGGGATTGAGAATCATCACTGATTCACTCCATTGGATTTCTAAGTTTTGTTTGGCAAGGTCAATGCAGTTTGGGAAACAGAAATTCTACAGCTGCTTTGCTCATTGCCTCCCTTCAGTGATCATTGTCCCTAACAAATATACAGTCTCAGCAGTAACTAAGCATAGCACAGAAATGGATCCTGCCCCATGGTGCTATGCTTAGTTCCTGTTCAGGGGCTGGACAACTGCAGTTGCTTGCAAAGCTTGTTTCTTACAAATCTCTGGGGGTTGCTAGGATGGTTTTGCATCCAGGCCGTTGGTCCAAATACTTGTATTGAAGCATTTTTGCTACTAAACCCCAAAATGTTTCCTAAAGGGCTCGAGATGGTGTAAGTCTACCAGCCCTTGGGGCCATGTCCCAGTTTGGAGGTTTTCTTACAGGTACTGAAGTCGATCCAGCCTGTGCTGGCCCATATGTGTCCCACCCATATGTGCCACCCTTTCCTAGGAACTAGTGGCAGTGACAGCAGCTTTAGCAGGGCAGTATCAACTATTTGGAAATGTGCCCAGCTCTTTGGGCTGTTTGCTGCCTGATTATCTATCCCAGCCAACACACACTACCAAAACCTGGCCATGCAAACCCCACACAACCATCTACTTTTCACACTGGGTATTAAGCTTGGAGAAAATAAAGCATATGCACATTCCTGAGGAAATAAATATTGGGAAGCTAAAATTGCAGTTCCTATTTCACATTCTTTTCTCCTTTTAAATCAAGATGTGAATGTTGTGATATGCACTCTGTGTATGGTGATCCTTGCTGTTGCATCCCATAACAGAAGGAGGGAGAGGAAGTGTTCTTATATTTGCTCTGCTCTGAAGTCTTCTTTGTCTTGCCAAAATTTCTTCTTTGGCATTTTTTCTCTATCTGGCTCATTGAAGCCATGCATTTGTTTTCCATTAGTTGCCTCAGTTAATATGATGAGTTTCTTTATCATTATTTTTAAATACTGCATTTCAAATGAAAAAATGCACTCATTCAATGGTCTGATAAACTGGTGTTATTTGCTGTCTTTGCCTTATGTCCTTCTTTTCACTCATTTTCCTTCTTTTTGTCTTGGATTCATGTCTCTGAGCCAGCTTTGCTCATGCATACATCATTTAATGTGTTTTCATGTGTGTGGTACTGCACACAGAAACCTCCAGTGTGAGCCCAAGTCTGCTATAAACACTGCCTAGCTCACCTGTGGGCTGGGAACAGGACACTGGAGGTACCAGGGACAAGATGGTGAAAAGAGCAAGGTGTGGTTAAGAAACACTAACATTTTTGAAATATCTGTCTTGGCTGGTTGTTGACTCACTTTCCATCTATCTACATTTTCCACATCTGGGCTTTTTCTTCTTTGACAGAAGGAAGTAGAATTAAAAAGTGCACAAGAGAGTAAGTATTGTGAGGTAACACTGAAGTAAGATTTTTCATGTACTTTTTGTGTCCTATAAACCCACCAGAGAAGTAGGGCCATAGGATCAAACCTCCCAAACTTCATCTTATAAAGCTTCCTCGATCAAACCCCTAATTTTTCCTCTTTTCCCTTAGTAAAGATTTAAGCCAACCGATAAGTCTTGAGTCTTGACTCATAGACAAAGGTAAATAAATCCACCCAGCATAAACTGGCAGAGAAATTTAAAAGTTACGTTGTCCTCATGGCTGCATTTTCTGAATTTTTCTTTTCTCTGCCAGCACTTTTGGTCATAAGCCCTCTTCAGCAAATTCTGCAGTCACATTTGTGCCTTGAATCTGTACTAGTCATATCGGGGGAGGTAATTTCTACCACACTGAGTGGTTTTGTATTTCAAAGTATAATCAGTTACAATCAGTAAATATTTATTGGGTTGAGGCAGCCAGATAGACTATGCTCGGCATGCTGGGATGGGGTGTTTGAATTAATTCTGAAATGTTCTAACTGAATTAATGTACTGCTTCTTTCTTTCATATCCTTTCCCACCTCAGAAAGTGATGAGCGAAGGGATCAATATTTGTTCTGTCTAAACACCTGTTTAAAATTCCAGTTGGAACCATTTTCTCATTTTTGTGCCTTTGCCTTTTCTCTGTGTTTCTTCAAAGGGGGAAAAAAATCCCCAGACTGAGATATTAGCTGAAGAGTTCTGTCTCTCAAACAGAGAGGTCAAAAAATGTGAAGTGGCTTCTGAACATGGGCATACAAAAGCTCCCGACATTGAATGGCTGCTTTAGATGTAGGTTTTGAAGAGGGAATTGCATCCCTCAGCACTCTGGTGAGGCTTTTTAATACATTAATTGATGGGCAGAGGGAAAGCCAGGCATGAGTTTACAGAGGAGTAATTTAGCAGGAAATCAAATTCTCCCAAGAGAGAATTTTAACACTCTTTATCCTCCCTCTGAAGATACTTACTTTCCCAGTTATCTTCACCTCTTAGGGAGTTTTTTACCTGTGATCAGCAGCAGTTTGATGTCCTTGGGTATGTCATGTTGCTGTCCGTGACTTGAGTGCATGGGAGAACTGGCTGCAATCCCCGGATAATCACCCCTGTACCTGCCTGGCCTCCAGGGCCTGGCCAGAGGCAGCCTGCCTGTGTCCCAGCCTGTTGTGATGCACTGCCCAGTTTATTGGTGCAGATTGAGGCAGCTGAGGTTAACTCACGGGAGCGTGAACTGGAGCAGATGAAACGCTGGCCTGCGTCTTGTCCTGTGGCTGCAGGGCAGCAGCCCGTGTGGAGGAGCAGCAGAAAGCTGTGAGAGGCATGTCATGCACTGCTGCCAGGATGGCTAGGCATCCTCTCTGAACACATTTTTCTGCCCTAGTTTAAACTCCCTGATGCTCAGGTCATTGCCCTTTTACTTACTGAGAGGAATTTTGATGCATTTCCCCATCCTCAACCTTTCCACTTTGCCATTTATTCCTTGCTTCATGATTAACTGTGTTTGAAATTGGACACAGAGACATGTACGAGTGGAAAACCAAAGGAGAAGTCCCAAACTGTGCTGTTACTATTAATGGCAGGGCTAGCAGCCAGTGAGTTCTCTTGGTTATGCCAAACCCAGATTAGACAGTACAAACCCTGACAATTTGGTATTATTTTCTAAAGAAATTATTTAAAGTCTGTTTTCTAGTGGGGAGACAAGACAGCATTTTGCATGAAAAGAATAACATTCTTTAGCTGTTGAGCAAACACAGAGCGTCTGCCTAATATACATATCCAAGAAAATGTAGGCAGAAAATGTTCATTTTGGAGCTTAGAGGGTGAAATTTTGTCCCTTTAGAGTAAATGGGAGATTTGCCATTGACTCCAGTCAGGCAGGCGTTTCACCCGATACTTTTTACATATGTTTTTATATGTTATGGTAATTCGTGAATGAACTAAAATAGTCCTGTAGAGAATACATGAGGATTGTTCTTCTCTGGCTTAGGGGGAGCAGTCTTCATTTATATTGGGGTCCTTGGAAAGACATATGGATAGGAGAGTCTTTACTACAGTAACAATACATAGCTCATCTTGTATCTCTGTTTTGTGTCATCCATCAACAGCAGCATTGCATAGAGTTAGCTTAGAAAGGAGCACAGATGGGAAGAAAATGTTTGAAAACAGATCTGAAGGAGGCTGAGGTGATGTTGTCTGGATGGGGGTTGTAATCAGCAGAGAAAGCAGAGTATCTTGCCCTTTGAGGGTGTCTGTCTTAGGTTGTTCCAAGTCTATGATGCAAAGGCCTAGTTAGGCTTCCAACCTCATTCTGGCTGGACTTCTAAATGCTCAAGAAATCATTAGCAGCCAGGAAAACTTTGGGGGGTTTATTTTTTTGTTACCTGGCATGGGGAGATTCTGAAGAATCCTTGTGGACACAGACCTTGTCATTTCAGCCAGGCTTCTGCCTCCCAGCATCAGGTTCCTTCAACACACTCCTTATGAAGATGCATCTTCTACGTGATGAGAAACTGATACCCATGGACATTGTGAGCTGGTTTTATCCCCTGTGAATGCACAATGCCTGTGCTCCACAGTCTGCTTTGGCCACCTCTTGCCTTGATTTGAATATGTTACTTTTGGCCCGGGAAGTTCCAGCAGTCCCAGGGAGCTTGTCCTTTCCTGGCTCAGCCACCAGTTCCTGCTGGCCCCCAGCCTGGAAGGCTGCTAATGTAAGAGAGGAAAGGGGTAGCTGGAGAGCCATTTTCTGTTCAAGATCTTTGACTTGGAAACTTCCATTCTTGTCCTGGTCAGAACATCTCCAGGGGTTGAATAAGTGGTTTGGAACTTAGGGATGGAGAGAAAGAGGATGAAGTTAATGCCATGATGTTTTCTGTTGCGGGACTATGGTTAGCAGGTAATTGGGGGAATCCTCCATCACTGCAACTGCATTTAGCTTAAATATGCACTTAGTGAAGTGAATATGCACCTAAAGAAAATAATACCATAGCTAATATAAAGCTCAGGTAAATCAGACATGAGCAGATATTACAAATAATTGGTAGGATAAAAATGTTGGTGATGCTGTTGACTGCAGAGTAGAAAAGTCCCAAAATATTACTGACAGATCTGCTTTGCTCAGCTCAGGTGTGAAAGCAGTAGAGTTGCTTGGATGGTATTGTGTGCAAGTAAATAAGCTTGTCTTTTCAGAGCAACTTGAGTGTCTTCCTGTTGCTGTGGTATGACTAATCCCATGATAATTTGCTTCCATGTAGTTGAGAGACATCTGTATTTCCAAGTGGATCCTACAGTTATGACTGCATGACAGTTACTGCAGTTAAAAAGGTGTGGTTTAAATTAAAATATTATTTAAGTGCTCATTTCTGAAGACTTGCATCTGTTTAGCAGCCTAACAGGGCGCAGTTCTGAGTGGTTCAGATTTTCCATTTTCCTGGTACATTACTGAGTCCTGAATTCTAGCTGGTACTGCTGCTATAGCCCTGCCCCTTTAACCTGGGCAGTAATGGCATAAAGTTGTTGCAGTAAATAAAAATTTCAGATAAATGCTTTAGTGTTCAAGCAAAGAAGCCTAAAGGAATATTTCAACTCATTCTGATTTCCTTTAAATATTATCTTGGCCACCAAATACTATTATTTGTCCTTGCCATATGATGTATTCTGGAAAGCTTTAACACAAATTCTCTTGTATCATGTTGTCATGTAATAAATTTTCATGGTTTGGCTGATGTTCTGGTTTAAGCCTGTTCTAAAACAGAAGGAAGAAAAGTAGCCTAAAATAGCAATTAGAAGAGAGATTTGAGGGTTATGAATTATCTTCTATTTCTGTCACTAGCTTAGGTCTCAGCTCAGCATGCCTTGAAGTTGCAGGAAATGTTTTATTGATTTCAATAGATCTAGGTTCAGGTGCATTTAGTCTGACCTTGGATAAGTCAGGTGCCTTCTGTGCTTGGGACTGAAAAGTACACATTCTGCTTAGCCCTCCAATGGATCATTGTAAAGCTTCATTCAGTCACGTCTGTAGAGAGCTTTAGGGCTTGTAAATAAATACCACTTTCTAAAGTACAAACTATTATTTCAATGCAGATGAATTCATTTTACCTTCCCACCAGCTGCCAACAATCTGTTTAGTGCAATGAAGTTCTGACAGCCGGTGTCAACAACTGAAAGCAGCTCATTCATGACAGAGAGAAAAAAGAAAGAGAAAATGCAGACCCGAACTCTTCCCCTAGCAGAGAACGGCTTTGTGTATGAAAATAAAAATTTTGTCTGCCATTTCAAAAGGCCCTCTCATAAAAGAAATTCACGTTAAATTAAAACTGCTGTTATTTTTTCGTTCCATTGCACTACAGACCCCTCCTGGTTCTTGATGAAGAGTGAGGTGAAATATCGCACGACTGAGCTACAGAGAAAACAGCAAGCTGTTCCAAGTGCATAAGCCAAAATGAGCATTCAGAGAGAGATCACCCTGTCATGAGCTCATGCTGGCAGTATGGTTTTTTCTATGGGTGTAAACTGAGATTTGAGCCTGAGAGAGACTCCATACTCACCCCTGCAGGAGCACTTTTGTGTGTGTTGTTTTCTTTAGAATAAGCGAGGAAGTTGTGAACTGCTCCCAGACCTAGAAAAATACCTACAGCCACAGCAAGTTCAACAGCCTCCTCCCCTTCCCTCCTCACCAAGCAGCAATAAACTGGAGTCAGAGAGAAAGCAGGCTGATATTGCTGAAGGGACAATGTCATTTTGCCCTGATTACTTGGGTTTGTGTGGTGGTCTGAGCATTTTGCCTGTTTTCATTTGGGAGGTGATCAGCAGATGTAGGTTTGTGGTCGGCAGAGGCAGGGACATGGTGGTCAGGGCTGGGAAGCTGAGAGGCAGAGTGAGTGAGGCAGGCACACAGGAGCCTGATGTCCCTGCCCCTGTGTGGCAGTGGGGAGCCCATCTGTGTCATCCCAGCAGCAGCTCTTCCCATGCAGAGTGGGGACTGTGGGGTGGCTGTGGCATCCCTGAGGGAGGTGGTGTCCTAGAGACCAGCCCAGAGGCTGGCTGCAGATAAGGTCCTTCCCTGGTTTGTGTGAAAGGAAAATAATGCTCTGGGCAGAGCCCAAAGACAGCAGAGTGCCCAGCTTCTCTGTTCTCCGAATTTTCAGTCAAGTAAGTACTCTGCTGTCGAGGGACAATGTCATTTGAATTCACTAGGATATTTATGCCCTTCTCAGTGCTGGTTTGTTTTGCTAGATGTGAGCCACACTGGGATTTCTGTATAAACTGCCCCTTCCAGGCAGTCACACCTCCCTCTGCCTGAGGTTTACTCCCAGCTGAGTGTGTGATCTGTTGCACATCCTGTTGTAGACCTCAAAACTTCACAATTCCTTTCAAGGGTGCCATATCATTCTGATTGGTAAAATCTGAAAAGCATACCACTGATTCTTTTCCTGGGTCACTTAAAAAAGGCTAGTAACTCTTGTTAGGAAAAAAATGTATTTAAAAATAGATGCACTCTTCTAATCCCCAAAGTGCTGGCACCCAGTTTTAGAGTATGACTGTGGCTGGGGGCATCCTTGCACTGGGAGAGGCCACCTCAGCTGTGCTATACCCAGGACACCTACTCTGATGAACATGTTTAGGAATCCAGTTTCATTTTCCTGATGGCATTTTTCAGCACAGCTCAGATATGGGATGCATTTTGAGTTATTTTGAAAGAAGCAGCCGTAACCCCTTTGACGCAGGAATTCAGAAACAATGTGGTCAAGCCAGGCATGAACACATGGCAAATGTAATTGAAAGAGTAAGTTGGGCCTACAGAAAGTTCTTGCCTAAAATTAGCTGTAGGAATTTAGTCTTCCTATGATATCTTCTTGTTCCTATTATCATATTCTAGCACATGCTTGTACATGGGTTTAGAAGTCCTGCATTCCTTTTACAGGTGCCTAGCAGTCTTCCTTTTTTCTCTGAATACATTAGAGAAATTTATCTTATGCCTTACTTAAAGGCTTAAGAAACTTCTCCTTCCTCTCCTTTTTGGCTAAGTTCACTCTGAAATACACTGATTTCTGTATTTACTGCAGTATGTTACATGGAAGCATTGCAACCCATACCTAGGGTTAGGCTAAAGGTAACATAGTCAAAGATGTGAATATTCTAGGAGTGAGGAAAACAACATTTAGAAATATTTTTTGTTGACTATCTTGTGGTGGGGAACAATCTGCTGTGGGTAACAGCATGATGTCCATATTTGAAGCTTTAAAACTACTGCTGTGATGCTGTGATCTTAAGTATCTCATAGTTGGTGTTCTTGCCACCAGAGCAGAAAATACATAGCTAAAATTGGTAAAAGCCTGTGTTATTTTATTCTTGAACACGCAAGCACAAAAACAAACAAACAAACAAACAAACAAACAAAAAGACCATCAGCGATGAAATACAACTAGAACAGGCCGGGAAAAGCAAGAGGGGAAAAACAAGCCCAAAGCTACTGCCATGAGATGCAGGAATTGTAGGCTGCAGGAAGTGTAGGTTGCATTGCTGATGCCCTCTGTGACTGCACACAAGGAGTGAGGGTTCCACAGTGAGCTCCCAAACCCAATGAATTCAGTCTTTGAGCATTGTCTTTGCAAACTGCAAAGACTGTCACTAGAAACTGTGAGGGTGAGATGGTTGGGGCTTTTCTGTCACATAACCCCACCTTGGGTCTGTTATTTCAGACTGGGGCCCCTTAGGGTGGTGCTGTGACACCCCAAGCTGAAGAGCAGGTTCAGTTTTACCTCAGGGGTATCTGTCCATTGCAGGATATAAAAGTGCCCCATCTTAGTATCTGCCTGCAGTCCTCTGTGGAATGGTGATTGCAAGCCTTCTCAGCCCCATAAAGATTCTGTAGTGATAAACTCTATTAAAAAGTGGTAAGATCTTGGATAATTGAGTGACAGCACCATAAAACTAGGATTTCCCCCTGCTGACATGAAGAAGCTCGAGGAAGCTGTCAGAACTGCTTTTAGATGCAACTTATACGACCTAAATTAAAATAGGCAATCAACTTCTGTCTCCAGCACTCGCTCTGGCTTACTTTCAATCAAATAGGATGCATTAATTAAGATTTGTACAAATTTGTTTTCACATCTAGTAAAAATGGGTGCCTATTGAGAAGGTGCTAGGTGCTCCACCACCACTGACCAAAATGACATGAGTAGAAATACCCAGCAACAGTTTACTGACAGCTGCCAGTACAAACAAACCTGCTGCAGGAGGTAACACAAACATCTGCTCCCCTATGGCTGCTGGGGGGGTTTTCACCCCATCCAGCCACACCTCCAGCTGTCACCTCCCCAGAGAAATACGTAGTACTGCATAGTACTGTGAGCCCTGAAAATCAGTGGGTCAGAGCACTTATACTAGGACAAGGAGGATTGCTTTGTTCTTGTGTATTTATAGCTTTGTCTTAATAGACTGTGTAAGAAAACATGTGAACCTTTTAGGAATGTAATTGTGGTAGTGTCAGTTGTTGCCCAGGAGCCAAAACTCAGGCATCAAAACTCTTTATGAAATTATCATCTGGAAGAGGAGTACATAGGCTCAAAAACTGCTGTTGAATTCATTGCTTTTAGTGTTTGCACACGTGAGGGAGAGAAAATAGCCAGGAGCATTAATTCACACATGGATTATGGTATATTTCACTTTTAAAAGCAAAGCTCTTTTCTGATTTACAGCTATTTAAAATAATTACTTAGCTCAATGCAGCAAGGGAATCAGCTGGCAGAGTGGCTTATAGCATATTAAGATACAGCTTTGTGCGTAGACCCTCCCTCCTCTCGGTGCCACAAGCTTGAGTCCTCAGCAGGGACCTCAGCTGATGAAGTGATAGCATCAGGTTTCCAGTCTCAAGCACACTGTGTGGGCTGCTCTTCTGTGATCAGGGCAGCTGCCCTGGGAAGCAGGATTTTCATGGATGTGAAAGCCAGAAGGGAACAGCCTAATCGTTTAGCCTGACTTCATTTTACTCGGTAATTCCTGCCTAAAGCCCCGTCATTTGCGGCTGAAACAGAACATGTCTGTTAGCTGTCTAACCTTGATTTAAAGACTGCAAATGACAGAAAATGCATCCTATCCCATGGCATGCCATTGCAATCATTCTTGCTATTTGCATCTTGTTTGCAGCTTGAGCTCCGTTAACAGACTTTTAGCTTCCAACTGCTGTATTTTGGCTCGCTGGCACCACCAGCGCTGTGCACAGTGCCGGCCAGTGTCAACATCAGCTGACTGGCGTCACTGGAGGGAAATCTGGCAACAGCTAATTCAGAGCAATCCTCTGCTTGATGACTTCTCTGTCTTCAGATATGGTTGTAATGGTTTTGTTTTGCGTGCTCGCAGCCAGTCCTTGATTTTTAAAGCTTCAAAGCTCAGGGAGAGATAGATTGGGAAGTATAGTAAATGCTAGGATATCGTATCCTACAGATATGGAATAACTTCTATAGTGCTGCACTCACATCCCTGATTTAAGAAGCTGCATCCAGATGAAGATTATCTGGATTTGGAGCTCCTGCAAATGTGTTTGGTCATTGCATACTTTCAGTATCATCTGCAGTTCAGACAAACACATCAGTTGACAGGATTTGGTCCCATTTTGTTTCCCACATCTGCATCTTTTTTTCTTTCACTTTTCTATACACATAGAATTTGCTACTGGATCTGATTCCAGGTTGTGATCTATCATTGTGTGAGAAAAGTTGATAATGTAGATAGTCTCATACATTTTATGTGAAAATTCAACCTAGTAGTCAAGGGAGATATTACATTTATGTAGTATTAAATCCAGCCTTGCATGTATTTTTTTCATGCTTTCTGGAGCTACTCTTCAGGTTTTAGAGAGGCCAGTAAGGTCTGGATTCAGCAGTGGCAAGCAGATGGCAAGACAGCCTTATGTGGAATGCAACCTATGTAGTGGGAAGCTCTTGTGTATTTATTCCTGGCCTGTAAGGGTGAACCCTTTGCCATCCTAAAGAGATTGCTTCAAATCTGCATCAGCTTGTTGGAGTAACAGACAGCTAAAGAAAGAAGCCTTTCTTCTGCTTTAAAGATAACCCCATATCATGTTAATTACAAATGAGGCAGTGAACAGCAATCAAATATGGGGTCTTTTACTTTAGGATCAAATCTCATTGCTAGATTAATTAAATCTGTGATCCAGTTTATAAATTAGATAGATTAGATATAGATATAGATATAGATATAGATATAGATATAGATATAGATAGATGTAAAATTGCTTAGAATGTCAAAATCGTAATGAATTCTACTTACCTAGTAGAATCTAATTTAATTATGTTAATATTAATTTTAATATTTTATTTGATGTTTTCTATAAGCTTTGTTCATAATAAAGGATCAGTTATATATATTGTGCATAACAAGAAATGTCTTCATCTTGCAGCAGATAGTGGGATAAATTTAACATGTGTAGGACACATCCAATTTTTTCAGGCAAATCTAAGTATATTTGAACAATCATCTTGATAAGTGATGTGACACTTGGATTTGCAGCTGGGAAGGTGTGTAGAAACAGAATGGGATCAACAGCAAAGAGATTAATGAAGATCCATAAAATGGAAACACAAAATTGGGACAGACGATTAAGTCTGGTTGACAGCATATGAGATAAGTGGACTAGAAATAAAGTTAATTTGAAAATATTGATCTTAGTAATCCTACTTAGATGGTTATATCTGAGTGACAAATTCCAAAGTAATTGCCCACAGAAGGCAGCAGCACCATGCTCTACAGGCGGAGTGAAGGCATTGTGGTATATCTGGAATGAAACTGGAAAACCCCACTACTGCTATCTGTACTGCAAACAGTAGGAAAGCCTTTCCTAACTTTGAAGACTGACTCGGGTATATTATTTCCAATCAGATTCTGGCAACTACATGATTTTTCATCAAAGAAGGCAAAGCATCTATTATTTCACAGCAAAAGGATTTCAGCAAATTGGCTTGTGATTAAGAGTTAAATGATGGCTATCAGAAAAAAAAAATATTCTTAATTACATTTCTCTGCATTTATAAGGAGAGAAGTCCCTACATAGCTTTTTATTTTAGTAACTGTGACCAGCCTCCATGTGGTCACCAGTAAATCTTTTGTGCAGCTGACACTCCTTCGAGGAGGTGTTGCTGAAATCAATATACATATGCCTGGGGAACTATAAATAATGAAACACCTGATGCTCTGCAAAGTTAACGCTTTCTCCATACATCACATATTACAAGCTGAATATCCATAGTGACCCCAGCCAGTGAGGCTGGAGACAAATATCATTTCTTAGATCCAGCTGCAATAGTTGAAGATATTAGTGCCTCCCCACGCCACAATTTTGCCAGAAAGCTGATTTATATGGGCGTTCTGTAACCATAGGACATAATAGGAAAAGAAATCACTGCGGTTAATGGAAATCATTGTTTCAGCATGGCTCAAACTAATCTCTGTCCTTAAACTAAACCCACAGAGGATCAGGGAACACCACCTGGCAGGCAGAAATGGGAGCATGGTGCCCACTGGCTGAAAGGCAGTAACAAGCAGCTGAGACCATGCTGTCCTCAAACAGCAGGAAATAACTTCACGGAAAATTTTTCAGGTTTTATTTTATTTGCTCCAGCTCTGTCTGGAGCAGTTCAGCCACGCTCTGCCCTCAGCTGGCTGCTACCGCCCATCTAATGAGCGCTGGAACGGGTCCTGCAGCGCTCTGCCCTGCTCAGCCCCGAGTCAGGTGGTTTGGCTTAAACCTCTGCTGCTGCTGCTGCTGCTGCTGCTGCTGCTGGTTTGCAGGGAGCCAGCGAGCGGCGGAAAAGGAAGCGGTCATACTGCTTCACCTCCTCAGCCGTGTCTTCAGCATGGGAGGGTCACATCTTCAGCTGCCACAGCTGTTGTGTGGGCGAGGCAGTGTTTGTAGGCAGAATTAAATCTGTTGTCGATAGACCTTCATGGTTGTAACAACGCTCTCTCTGTTTCAGTGATCTTTTGCGCTCTAGTGTCATACCCAGCTTTAGTTTGCTATAGTTTAATTCTCCTTGAAGGAAGAAGAATTTCCAATTAATCCAAGGAGGATTAAGCTATAGTAAACTGTGATTTTCAAATATGTGCTGAATAAATTTGAGCAGCTGATACAGCTATCACCTTCCAGTTTCCTTCCTTGCTCCTTTCCTGGAGGTTGGGTCCCTGCCACAGGACAGCTGAATTTGGCACGTGGAGCTGCTCGGGAGCACCAGAGTTCATTGCCTTGCCTAGGGATTAGAGGGATGCTCATGTAGGGTTGCCTGAAGAAACAGGGTTCGAAACTTCAGTGGCTTGGAAGTGGATTCCTATGCTGCTCACCTGCCTACAGAGATGGCCACCTCTAGGAATGGAATGGGAGAGCAGAAGGAGAAGTAACTTTCTGCTATCTAACTGAGCAGGCTGGGTCACCAACAGACAATCCCTTCTAAACCCCTTCTAAAACGCTCAGGCATTTTGTGTACTCTAACCAACATCCCTCATCTTCAAATAATATGCTTATCCTCCTGTCCACTTTTTACACTAGAAGACTTTGCATATCTGAGGAGCTGACAGGTGTCTTCACTATGAGAGCGATCTTTTGAGGATGTAGGAGGTGGCTAGAGCACTAAAACTTTGACGCTCTGCTTCCCTTGGGATAATGTCATTGTGGCAGCTTCCCTCCATGTCTTAGAAATGTCAGTTCTCTTTTCTGTGTAGGTCAGCATGTCACTGAGAAGATGGGGAACAGCAGGGGCAGCTAAATATATCCAGGAGATGGCAAACATCTCCTCAAGATTTAGAAACTTCTGTTTGTGATTTGTGGAAGAAAAGAATGAGGTCATGAACATGGCAAAAGAGAGGAAGAGAAAATATTTAAGAAAGGAATGGAGGAAAGAATAGACTCAGAGAAGGCAGAAACACAAAGAAGGTGGAAGAACACTTTAAGAGGTAAAGCTCATGCTCACTGTAGGCAAAAAATGTCCCAAAGGTGTAGTATTTCTGGAAACATGTTGTAGTTGGGCAGTGCTTTCATATGACTTTACTTCATGTAAAACTGTTAAAGTGCCCTGCTTTCACAAAATACGTGAATACTGCCAGAACCACAGATAACTATGTCAGTCTTACTTTTCCCATGCTATCTTTATGCATGCTGTATCTGAATACAGAATTTTGCTCTTTAGGTACTGCCTGACCATGCCAACAGCAGGTTTTGTTTAGTTTTTTGGTGAATGTGTGTGATTGAACATGATTCACATGTTTTCTTAGTGACAGCATGGGCTGCATGGGACATGGCTGTTTTTCCAAACTTGCTGTGATTCAGTGGAATTCAGGCATTTTCATATTGAACATCTGTGACTTGGGGAGGATCCATGTTTTCTCAATGAATATGAACGAAGCTGGCAAGGGCCTCTGCATTTCCTTCTTGCTTCTAGGCTTGTAATTATCACAGTGTATAAATATAAGGAGACATTCTCAGAATGTGCCTAAGAAGATGTGACAAGATCTAGCTTTGCTCTGCCCCGTTTCTCTGCGTAAGGAGGCAAGTCAGATACAGTGGATGTGATCTCATGTGTTCCCCCTCCTGTCCATGCAACTACACACACGCAGTAGGACTTCTAAACTTACTTTAGAACCTAGTTCTCCCTCTTAACCCAGATATGTGGTATTGGGTAGGTCTCAAATATGCCGGAAAAAAATCCTCTTCCCTTTCTCCTCACTGTTGCAGTGAGTTTGCTCCCTCCTCAGAGGGCTCTGGCAGTGTACTTGGGTAGTCCTTCCATGACTTGGAAAAGAGGCAAATAGTAAAACAGCTGCCCTCTCAAGTACCCCTTCATAGGAGAGGACTGAGCTATGGTCACTCCTCCTGCTGCTTACTGTCTTTGTCCTGATTTTACTTGTCTGCCCTAGGATGAATTTACTTTTCTCTGAAATGCTGTTAAGATTCTTGCCAGAAAGGTGAAGTTTGTAAAGGATCAGTGGGAACAGCAAGAGACTGGTAACCACAGAAGTATTGTACCTGGCTTTCATGGATAGATGGATGGTTGCTACTTAGCATTTGTATATCTCCCATATCTATCTCAGAATTGTCTAAGAGTGAATAAGTGTTTCTTCAAGGACCCTGGAATAGTGGTAAAGGAAAGAAGTTCTGGTCTTGCTGAAACTGATCAAAGTTTCTACTTAAAGTTTGCTTCTGGTAAATGCTTTCCTGCCATGCTGAGTTGCTATTTACTGACCTAGAGCTAGGATAACAAGCAAATCTTTTAATGGAACATGAGGACCAGAATACTAAGGCGAGACAAATCCTTGTTGAATTGTGCAAACTCGTTTATCCTCGTAGATTTCTGTTTCATTTAAATTCTTCTCCTTCACGAGCCACGCCTCTGCATCTAGAGGCAGCCCGTGCCCGAGTCACACTTTGCCCCATCAGCAGGGAGCCAGATGACTCCCCGAGTAACCAATTTCGGTGAAGACCTCTCCGAATTCTGGGCGGCACCGGAGCAGCGCCCCACCATCCCGACCCAGCGCGACACGGTCCGTGACGGGGGACGCGGCCGCCCCCCGGGCGCTGGGTGGGTGGG
>VXBQ01006205.1:349400-415597 GCA_013400175.1 Phainopepla nitens | reverse complement strand
CACAGCCCCCTCACGGCTCCCTCACGGCTCCCTCACAGCCCCCTCACGGCCCCTCACGGCCCCGCACGGCCCCGCAGGGCCCGGGCCCCTCACGGTCCGGCCTCCACGGCACGGCCGCCCCGCTCCAGCACTGTCGGGGAAGCAGGGAGCGCGGCAGGTGGAGCTCAGTTAACCAGCGCAGACCCTCGTCATTCGCCGTCCTCACAAGCGCCCTGAGAAATGTGTTCCTTTGTCCCGTAGCGTGGGTAATGAGCACAGAAGCTCAGGTCTTCAGAGGGAGTCGCGTACCAGCTCTGGTTAAACCTCAGAGGGAGTTCAGCCAGCTGTGGTCCTTCTGAGGACTTGAGATGGTCTTCAGAGAGCCAGTAGGCCCCGTCCCCGAGGGCAGCGTGACCCAAACTAAACCCGAGAGAAGGGCAGACAGTGTAACACACAGCGGGCTTGAAATTAAAACGCACTTCAGGGTCTTTGTGATGGTTCCCGAGTTTCCGCTAAGCTCCGATGTGAGTCAACTCACCCTGCTTTTGCAGAAACTGGTCAGGCCTAGTAGGGAAAAATGTTCTACTTGTCTGTAAAACCCCTTTTATTCTTTGCAGGTGAGGTTGAATGGAGGCTTTGGAGGACCAGAAGTTGACAGGGAGCCCTTTTGCTTTTAGCTTGTAAAAGTGCTGCAGAATGTATACCTTTGAACTGAGCAAAGCCTTTTCCATCAGAAGAAAATTCACAGCAGTTGGGCCTGAGTGAATGTAGACATGTTTCTGAATTTGTGCAGAACTTACATGAATTTGAGAAACCCCGGTATTTAAAAAAGAGACCTAGGGAGAACTGCAATGTGTTTCCTCAGCACATTTGATGAAAAAACCAATCTGTCTTTATCTTCAGGTGGCCTACTAAAATAATTTATTTCTTTTCAAATTAGGAGTCCTTGATGGTATTTTGGGTCTGACAATAGCTGATTGGAACAAAAGGCATTTTCTTCTCTATAATTTTTTCTCTTTTTTCCTAATTGCACTCTGAGCTTAAAAAGTGTGCAATTTGTATAGCCCTAACACAATTTAATCTATAAAAACTTTGGGAAGGTTGAGCTCATGGAGCTTTTCATTTAGTACCCCAAGCCAAAAAGAAAATCCCATCACTGCCCACTCTTTTTCCTTCAACACCACGGGGAAAAAAACCCCAAAAACAAACAAACGAAACAAAACCCGCAAAAGATCGTGCGCCGGTGGCCCCAGGAGAGCCGAGGAGAAAACAGATCCCGTGATTTTAGGAGCTGGCCGTGTCCCGGGGGGAAGCGAGGAGCGCTAGCGCAGCCCCGGCCTCTGGCGCCGGGCGCGGGCGTCCGTGGTGCTGAAAGGCAGCGGGGCCGACGCCGAGGCGGGGCTGAGGGACAGCGATCGTTTGCTTCGGGCTGAAGCGGGTGGAAGCCTCCTGAAGGGCCCCGGAGTGTTTGAAAGAAAATAACCCGTGATTGTGGTTTTTTACTGATTCTTGTTTTCTTGAAGGTTTTGATGCATTACTAGTGCAGCTGTTCCAGGGCCAGAGGTGTCATGCGCTGTGATGTCGTGGGCGTGGATATCACTCACGGTGCACTGAAGTCTGAAAGTGTCACCATGCTGCCATAATCCTGTTTAGAGAGTAGAAAGAAATAGTCATGTCCTGGTAATGCCTGAACCCGGGGTGATAAAGCCCAACATGAATGAGAAGGAGGCGTGAGAGACTTGCACAGGAGGAACAGCAGAGGAGCATCCTATGGGCTACCAGGAGGGGAAGCTGGTTCTACTGGCAGGTTAATCCAGGATCATCCTAGTGATGTCCAGGTTTCATACTACACTGAGGATTAAACTTTGAACATGTCCACCTTTTACAATTGTCCTCGTATCTTTTCTCCCAGGAAAGGAGACCTTCTACCCAAAGATTGTGAGCAGGAAGGGCTATCACGAAGCTGGCAGCTTTGTTTCTGTTGCTCTAGGAGCTGCAGCAAGTGATGAGGATGTAGGTTTTGGTTTGGCCAAGCTGTTTTTCAGGGTTTGTGGTATGAGTCTCAGCTCCAGGTGGGCTCTTGAACTTCAGAGCTAGCATGAAAAAGAGGTAACCACAGACTCTGTTACTGCTGCTCCTGGAAAATAGGAAACCAACCAAGATATCGAAGGAGGCTGCTCATGTCTCATCTTCCTCTGCTCCACAGCCTGGGAGGAGGTGATAAACATTTGTTTTCTATCTGAGTCACAGTGATGACACCTGGAAGTCTTTGAAACCCTCCAGTCTTCTCCCTCTGCAAGCAGAGGGGCTCTTGCAGTGGGGCATTACTGACGTAGTCACGTCCATCAGTAACCTTTGCTTGGGGACCAGCTGGTCACAAACCATTGCCTCATTCTCTGTTTGTCTAGGGCCTCCTGCCTCAGTGCTTAGCTGTGCCTCTGGCCAGCCACTAAATAACTGGACAACTTGTTCCCATTTGTTCTTAACTGCACGTTGATAATGGGAGATTTCTTTCCTTCTGGGAAATCTTCAACTCCCACTCTGCTCATTCAAGTTACCTTCATTTCCCTCCCACTCTCCCCAGAGGTAGCCCTAGTCTTGTGAAATGGATCAACTTGCATGTGAGTCTGTAGTAGTGGCTCATCCTGGTCTGTAGGAATTACCAGTTAGAAGAATTAACTGTTTACTTAACAGACATAGTTTTCAACCACTTCTGGAAATACTGCTTTATTCCAGCCATATGTCTGGGCTTTTCCTTGTGGACAAAAGGCTCTCCCTTCCAGTGCACGTTGACCAGTAAGAGAGAATCTGAATCCTGAAAAAAAAAAAAATGGAATTTGCTTGCATTAGCTAATATAAGAAAGAAACGTGGCGATGTAATGCTTGCATCCTCAGAGTAGATCACGCAGGTGGAGATCAGAAATCCAAACAGACAAATGGGAGAAAGTTAAATGAAGAACAAGGAAAACCAGTGGGAAAGTAGTGGGTTATCAGACATTAGAAAGTAGAGCAGAAGTGTGCAGGGAAAGATGTAAGCAGAATTTGAAGTCATTAGCAACATTTATTTAACTTTGGCCTATTTTTTGATACTGAACTTCTCGTTTGTTACCAGTTATTACAGGCACACACCTTTGTTAAAATTTTAGCATTACTGGTGGCATGCTTAAAAATAAAAAAACAAAACAAAAAGAAGGTACAGGGAGATAAAAGTCAGCACAACCAGAGATAAATTGTAAATCAAGGCAGTTTGCAGCAACTAAAAAGGAAGCGGCAGAAGTACTCTTGACGTGATGTGATGTCTGCAGACATTTTAGTAATGCTTTGATTTTTGCAGATGTATTAACATCCTGGTTTCTTCATGTAGAGGCACTGCATGTTAGTTTTGAGTGGTCACTGGCCTTAAGGATGACATCTTCTATTATGATGATCTTACATACTGTGAATCTATTTTCCTGAAGATCTTCAGCATGGCCTAGAAATGGAACAAGACAGGAATGAGTGTGAGCTCATTGGGTGCTCTCCTGTCCTTCTTACTATATTTTCTCAAGGACCAGTGTGATTACAAATGTCCACCAGCTGTTCAGTGATTGTACTGATTATGTTCTATTTCTGCACTCTTTGGTGTGACCTTGGCAGTTTTAGGTAAATTTAGCATCTGATGATGTGTAATTCTTTGATAACTGCACCTCTTTGACCTAAGGGTAAAGGATGTGACAAAGAGTCTCTCTTCTGAGCCATTCACTTATCCTGTGAATGAATTAAGAAATAAAGCTTTGTCATAGACCTGCCTTGATAACAGAGGTTTAATTCTGATGACAAATTATGTTTTCAAGCTTTTTTTGGTGATTGTAATGCTTCTCAGTACTCATTGTTATGGTTCTCTTTAGCACAATATATCTCCAAATTATAGTATTATATTGCCGGATTTGTCAGGATTTCCTGTCATCCAGCTGAAGCTGAGTATTGAAAGTATTCTTTCTCTCTCTTTCTGTCTCTGAGCAGGCTAAAACTTTATCTGAATTAGGAGAAATCAGCATATCCTGTTGATACATTTGCCTGGTGTTTTTCACCTAGATGGGATAGAAACACCACATTCTCTTTCCTATCCTCCACGGGCTCCTACATAAAAGAGCATTGCCCCTCCTGGCTTCTGCAAAGCTTAAAGATTTGGTGATGGGGGCAGCTCTCAGTTCAACTCGTATTTTGAACTTAATGAAGGTGTTTCTTTTGTGTTGTACAGCACAGTACATTCTGTATGTGTTTGGGGCTTGTAGGTTAAACTTTCTTCGACTGCCAGAGTGTGCTGTAGCCTGTAGGGTATAAATGTGTGACGTAAACATCATTCTCTTACAGCACACATGCATTCTGTGAAGGGTCTAACAAGTTATGCACCTGTAACTGCACACAGAAGAGAGCATTGTCATGTCTTAGTTACAGTCATGTCAGTAGCTTTTTAGTAAATTTATTTTCTTTCATGGTGCATTAGAAAATTCATGTTTATTTGCTTTAGAATCGTCTCTGAAAGGGCAGAGGAAGAGAAAAAACGTACATTACCTGGCAAATGATAGAGGCTCATATACATTCCAGTGTTATGACAACTTGCACTTTTCTGATCCATTAAGGAGGCTGTTTCAACTTACTGAGTAGAGCTTCTCTGTTCCTTCTATTTAAAAATAACAGACTTTCTGATGCTGAGATTGTGGGAGGTTTGTAAATGCAATGACAGCAAAGAAAGATTTTGTTTAAAGGCCTTAAAGCTAATCTAGGTGTGCCAGGAATTACAGAATAATAAATCTGTAAGATTTTAGAAAATACTATTTAAAGGTATAATATATATAAGAATGATGCACGCAGTTTGAGGATTTTTTAAGCACTTAGTATATTTGAGGGTTGTTATTTGTACTTTCTTGAAATATATATTTCCAAGAGCTACTAGCAGAGAGAGTTCTAAAAAAGACATTATAAAATCTTCTCTAATTTTTCTCTGCCTTCTGAGAAATTAAAAAGAAAAGTAAGAGGACGAAAAGGAATGGAGGATACATCCCTGCTTTGAGGGAGGGAGACTTAAAGACTGTAATCTGTCATTGAGATGCTGAGCAGGTAGCACCAGCATTGGCTGCAGACCATAGTTTTCTTCCTTTTCTTTCCCTGAATGTTGAAACAAGGAGCTAAAAGGACAGTCCTTTCCCTCATGGTTTTGGTTCTGGATCATTTAAGCCACACTGCAGTTACTGGAAACAGAAATGAAGCCAGCAAAGAGGGTTCATGTAAATTCTAAAGGGTTATGAAATCCAACTCATCCCTGTTTGAGGTAAACCAGAAAGAAGCTGAAGATGTCACACCATGCATTCCTCTGTTTGCTGCTTGAGCTTTCCTGGTGCTATTTTCACTGTATTCAATTTAAAATCAGCTGCAGACAAGAAGACTTTGTTTGTTGACTTGAAATGCTGCTGTGTTTTAAAACTAATACAGGTGCCAACAGAGATCAAACCCCAGACTAAACTACAGTAACAGCAAATGAATTTGTCATCTAATCTGTAACTATAATGCAAAACTAATTATTTGTTCATCCAATTTCTATTCTTACACTGTCTGAAAGCAGTTGTCATCATTTATCTGTTAGATATGTAATTTTGTAGCTATCATTTCTTTCTAAGTTCACAAGTATCCCTTTGCACTCCAGAAGCTCTTCAGTAGATTCTCAGTATATTATCACAGCTTTGTGGGTATAAAATTGGTTTTCATGGCTATGCACAACTTTTTGTGATCTGTTAATATGTAGCTTTAGGAAGTGTGGGTGGTCTGGGCTCAAAGATAAATAGATGTTTCTTTGAATCTGTGCAGGAGTAGTACATGGCCATGCTGATCTGACTGAAAGAAGGAAGAAAACTAGAAATGAAATCAACCCCCAAAATCTATCATTTTAATCATTAGATAACTTCAGGGGAACGAGAACTCTCCAGATGCTTTTGCTTAAGAATTCTCTTATGGTGGCCTTTTAGCATTTTAAAAATAGAAAAACTGTTCCATTTAGTAATCAAAACATTTGTAAGAATGAGACTCTGTTCCTTGATGCAGCCCTTTCAGTCCAGCATCTGGCACTGAATGGGTGCTTTGTAGGTATAAGAAGCTCTGATCCTGGGAAATGGGAATTGGAAACCTTTCACTTTTGCTTCTCTTAGTTTGTGGTTACTCTCAAATGTGGCAAGTGTTAAATTTTCAGTCTAACACCTGCAAAAATCCAGATCTCCAAAGATAATTGCCCCCCATCTGTGTAATAAATCTACAGCTGTTTCCTACCTGAATCCACAATTTAGAGAACATATGAAATACTGAAACATCAAAACCAAATTGACATGGAAATATTTGGCTTTTATTTGAGAATTAAAAATGATGTTCAAGCTTAAGAACAAAAACATTTAAAAAATTATTGCAGTAAATTACCTTTTTTTCCCAGTTCTCAGGAAAATCTTTTAATTTATGTCAGGAAACTAGGTCTGGGAAGAGGGAAGTTTTGAAAGCTTATGTGTGGCTAAGTCTAAAATTTTCTGCATACTTCAGTCTATAGCTGTCATAGGAAAAGAAGCATATGTGATATTCTTGTTGGAGAAATTAGATGGGTCCCTAACTCTGGAAGAGGAGCAATGATATTAAAAAGTCTCTATCATAGACTTTATATTGCAGAGAGCTATGTATTAAAATATTAGCTGATAGACTACTCAGAGCACCAGTGGCAAAGATAGAGTCTTTGAATACCTTTGGCTGCTAAATTTTTAGATTTCTATGCAGCATAATGAATAACATTTCAGTTAAGTGTCCAGCAAGAGTTCATTCATAGTCACTGACCTTCTGGAGTAATGGTCATGGACTACCTTTTTAGATGAAAGTCATCCCAGTTCAGAAACAGATGGGTTTTGCTGTTCACTTTTACACAAAGAATTGGCATCAGCAGTTGTCTTATGGTACACTACAGCAAATTATTAATAAGCTGTAAATGGATGGTTTATGGTTGGGTCTGTCCATTTATCAAATACTAATGGCATTTTATCATCCTTGCAGATTCTCATGAATTGCTGGGTCAGCAGGAGGCTTAGTCTTTCCTGGAAGGCTTTAAAGCATTGGGAAACAGATGAGTTAGGAATCCCTCAAATGCCATCTTACTATGCAAGCAGATTGACACGCCCCAGAATGAGCCTTTTTATTTTACTTCATGGCTCAGTTCATTATCGAAAACAAACTTCTAGTTGCATGTTGAAAAAAAAGAAATCAGTGGTTTCCAGAGTCTGCATTTTTCTTGTAAAGTGCATGAGCTTGATTTAGAATCTTATGAGCTTCAGTGTCCATGTAGATAGCTCAGAGAAACTTGCTCTGCAGTGTTTTAACGGTAAGAACTTGTCTGAGCAATCTCTGCTCCACGTGAAGCGCCAAACTATTGTGAACACTTCTGTAGTGAGGAATGGGGCTCTCTGTCCAGCTGGTTCTTCAAATCCTGCTGCAGCTGTGAACAGCATGGAGGCAGAGTTATCAGCTAACAGAACCCTTGGGGGAAAAATATCACACAGCTCTTTTGGGACAGGTGTTACATGCAAGAGTCAGGGTATGTATTGGCCCATCTAGTCCCGTATCCTTCTCCTCACAGAAGCTAAAAGCATACACCCTGGATGAACATAAGAGTAGGGCAAATGTGAACTTTTCCCTCATGGATACTTGGTGTTTGACCATGTTCAGCTTGAGGACATCCCAGGGAATGTAGTTTCTGAACATTTGTAACTCCAAATGGATTTTTTTTTCTGTGAAAATTATCTAGCCCTCACCTCAGCTTTTCCCAAGTATCATTGCCTCTAGTATGCCGTGCTAGTGGGTGTGTCAGTCAGCTGCCTGTTCCAGGAGAAAGCACATTTTGGTCTCATCCTGGAGACAAAGAGAATGGTTGGTCCCAACTCTTTATGATATCACACATCTGCTGTATCACCTCTCCATTCATTTCCAGTACTCATTCGTGTTAGCTAAAAAAAAAAAAAAAAAAAGGCATTTGGCCAGCAGCTACTCTTTAACACAAATGCTGAATTGTGCCACTGGTGAAAATATAAAATTAAGCCTTGTTTTCAAAGGAAATGTAGCAGAGGAAAGTTCACGTTTTATAGAATTTATAGAAGCTAGTGCCCTTGCTCTCAGTCTATGAGAAAAGCTTACTAATCTGTGTAAAAAGGCATTTCTTTCAGGAGGAGTAATGGATTTTTAAAATTATGCTCATTAATCACAGTTCATTCAATCAGCTCTAAGCTCTTTGAGACAACTATATAAGAAGCTGTACAAAATCATTAATTTCATTGGCACTTAGGTGAAATAATTCTTCTCAGAATATTGAATTGCAAGGGATTTCTGTCATGCCTGGAGAGCAGCAGTGTATTTAGCATCGCAACAGAAGATGTGCAGATACTTCTCATCTCTTTGTACTGAACTACTCTCCTATACAAACTCGTGTATATAATTTTGTATCATATATAAATAAATGTGCAGCTGATGAAACAGCTGTATCTTATCTAACACATACACGACCAAATGTAGTAACTGGAAGCATTTACAGTAAGTACTAGTGCACTCTGGTGCAGAAGGGATGTTGGTAAGGACCTGTGTGCTGGCTGGCTATGCTTGGATATAAAATCTCTGCTGACTCCTCTGGATAAATACTTGTTAAAGATTTTTAGGGTAGAGGCAGGAAATATGTAGCAAAGTAGCTGGATTGCTGATTAAGCTGTGTTGTGTATGAGTCAATTCATATTCCTCAGTCAGTCTCATTTAAATGAAATAGGGTAAAGAAAGTTTCAAGTGGGCTCGCTTTATGTGGGTGAGCTTGACAGTACAACCCAAGCTTTGTTGTAGCATCTGACAGGGAGAGTTAGCAGAACATCTCCTGAGGGACAATGCTTATGTTGCAATCCTTTCTTGTGCCTATTTCCTCACTTCCACAAGCTCCCCATTGATAACTTGGATTACTCTAGATGGGTCTAATCTATGAACTTCAAAATGCTTTGAAGTACTTTGTTTAGAAGTGAGTTTTCATTCTGTAACTGAAAGTACATTAGAAATGCAGCTCTAGGTTCTCTCTCTTCCTGTTCCCTATACTAAATGAAAACAAGCATTACATTTATGCCAGACTTTACTAGTTCCATTTCCTGTGGGATATGACTTAAAATAAAAAGCGGGATAGCCATGCCTATTCAGTTGTGCTCACAGGCTGCACTGCTTTAAGCATAAACTGTTGCAGTACTAGCATTATTTGCTGTAATAAAAGCAAAAGTACTAACTTCCAGGCCTGACAGATGTCTCAATCTCCTGCACTGACCTTGTGTAAAGTGTTTATGTCTCCCCTTCCCCCTCCTTGTCCCCAGCTACTTCCTTCGTGCAGGGAATTACGTTGTCATGCCTATGTCTGCTCCACTTCCACTGACTTGTGCCTACATCTGGTACAGGGAAAGGGGCAACAGGAAGGGCAGTTTTTAGCTAATGTCTGGCTAAACATATGTGAGACAAACAACTTGGGTATGCTCTTTTTTTTTTTTAACAGTTGTAAACAAACACATATGGTTTAATGCAGTGTCCAAGGAACTGGATGTATCTTTCCAATCAGAGAAACTGCTGGAGATGGCTGCACTCTTCTTCTGGTGCATTACCTTCTCCATGACCTTTTGTTTTCAGTTACATAAAACCCCAATAAATAGAATTTTATTCTACACATTCAGTTTGTCCTGCTTTATTTTGAGTTCATGTCCAGACATACCAGAGTAATGATTTACCAAAGCCTTTTCTTCCATGTGTCCTTCTGTATTGTGGCATCAATATTAGACCTATCATTTGTATGAAACTGTTTTCTCGTAGGCTGTTATCAGCCACAGATATGTTGGTATCTTTATCTCTGCTTCTTTACATCAGTAACGTCACATATTAAACACTCTGCATAGAGACATGGACACCTAATTATTTTAACTTAAGGTTATTTCATTAATCATTGGATAGGCTATTGCATTTTTATTAATTAGGTAATTTTATGGACACATTTCGGTTTGGCACTTTGATCACTGTGATGCTTAATTGACATTTCTGTAGGACCACCGTGCGTTTATATGGACATGGACTCAGTGAAGCATGTCTGTTACTCTCTTCTGAAAAAACTGTCTTAAGATGCTCCCAAATGGAGGAGAACAATCTCTTGGAGAGAAGGATTATCCCTTTGGTAATGCTTAAGTCACACGTGGGACTGTGAGTGTGTGTTGTATAGATAGGATTTTCGGTGTATTACTAGAAAATGCATTCATCTCAAGAATGTATCAACTCAGAGTTCAAACTTTAGAGTTTGCAGTTACATTTAGGGGAAGGGAAACAGTAACCTTAAAGTACCAACCCAGCACTTGGTAAGAGCACTGCTACTGCACTGCTACTGCTGCTCATGAAGGCATCCAGCAGAACCTGATTTACAGCATTTTGAGAAATTAAATCACTGAAAGCCCTTTGGATGTTTTGGAGCATGCTGTCCTTACACCTGTAGTTATTCTAGTGAGGCTCTGGGGTAGCTGTTCAGCACCAGTAGTACCAAGGCTCACTTGGTGTTTGGAGCCCCATCAGGATCTAGCCTCCAGCAAAACTAGGATGGGGCAAAAATTGCTCAAATTGAACACTGTCTATTTAATCAGAGCACAAGATTTGGTAATGACGGATTTTGAAATAGACAAAACCTGGTGTTTCCTGCCTCTGCCTCGTGCCTGTGTAGGTCTGTAGTAATACTGTACAACAATGTCACTCCAGTTGGTGGCTGGACAAGTTGAGAGACAGTGGGGAGAACTGGGAGGGTCTTTTCAAAAAACCTTTGTTGTTCAAACAGACAGAGAGGAAAACAGTTTGCAATGAAATCAGCCACAGCTTGTTCTTTGGGGGGATATTTAGGTTCTCTGCATTTTGAACATCCCAGCTAATTTAATGTGTGTCTGTGGGTTTCTGAGGGGAAGAGAGTGCTGTGTGCATGATGCTGTAGGAGCAAGGGGATGAAACAAACTAATACTAAACAAATTAAATGTAATCTGCTTTCCCAGAGCACAGAAATCCTTCTCAGTGTAACTCATTTTAAAACAATGTGTGCTGCTGTCACTAGCAATAGTAGAATAATTATTTTCCCCAAAAGTTTAATTTGAAAATGAACTCACAAGTTAGAAAATTCTTTTTTCTTTAGTTTTAGATTTGTATAACTTTTAAAGGATCTAAGAGAGAGAATTTCATTCTGGGTTTCAAATGAAAGAAGAAGGCAACCTCTCGTGTACTTGGCCCTTGTTTGTTTGCTCCCTTTTGTTACTATGAAAGTAAAATTCCATATCCTGGAATTTGTTTCTTTTCTTTTTTTAGCTATCTTTGAAGTTGTTGTCTTTAGCAATAATTTTGGCAGGGGTAAAGTTTTATAATGATTTTGCTATGATACCAGACTGCTTTTGTGTTCTCTTTCCATTGATGAAAACAAGCCCTAGGTTTCTTAGGTTTGTGATATTCAATTAAAGAAGTAATATTTACATTTTCTCAAAACTAATCAATATTTCGGTTGGGGTTTCTTTTGTATTTTTTTTCATTTTTATTTCAACTTGTACCTTTATCTGAGGTTGAGGGAAAGATCTGACAGCTGAAACAGCCTTTTTGAAAGGCTGACTGCTTTTAATTTTCAGAAATGTCTGTCTGAAGGGAGGATCCTAGCCAATATTTGGGAGTTAGACTAAACCATGTTACTTTTCCAGAACCCTGTGACTATGGGACACAAGTTATCCCTCAGTTTCTAAAACTTTGTTGTTGAAATGCCGTGTTCAGAAATCGCCAGGAGACACAAATGTTTTCCATGTCTATTACATCTTATTGGAGGCCATTTATAGTGCACTTTTTGAGACTTTGATTTTATGCTGTGCCATCATTCTTGCTAATTGCTTCTAATGGAAGCCATGGTTTAGGCTTATGGGCATGCACTAATCATGGTCATTTTTCCTAGAAAGCATGGACCAAAGTTAGAAACACTGGTAGGGGTTATCAGGTGCAAATCTCAGTATCCACCATTCCCAGAGGCTCCAAGTGACTCCCCTCCCCTTGCCCACCCCACATTTCTGGGAAACACATCAGAACTGCTGTGCCTTCTGAAATGCATGGTCAGGCCGGTGTTTTCATCAGGTCTCTGGCTCTAGCTGGACCTCTCTGCTCCCTCATCTATATTCAGTGTTTTCCAAGTGGACAAGTTATTTGCAGAGGAATGTTAATACTTGACTGGTAACATCTCACCTGAATCAGTTTGCATTTATCATTTTTTTAGGCTGGATCACTTTGACTTATAGTTATCCATGTTTGGGGTTTTTTTCTTCTCTTCATTTTCCAATGAATAAATTTCCAGCTCCCAGCAAAAATCATTATTTTTTTGGTATGTAATTTAATATTTTTTCATTCTATATTTGATACTTCAGTCTTCTCGTTCTTCTGTATAAAGATCTTCTTGATCTCCAACACTGATAGTGCTTTCTAGTTTCAAGAATTAGTGAATGTGATTGAATTGCTTATGTTCTGTTTTGTTGGGTTTTTTTTTTTTCTGATTAATTAATAGATTTAACAAGCTGGTTATCAATACAACCAACATATTCGTTAATTCCCTTTTTTGAGACAACTTGTTTTGATTGCTTCTTTACCTAGTTTTGTATGATATGATTCTTTGACTAAAAGCTGTGCTGTCTATACTAAATAGTATGTAAAGAAATGTGATTTCTATTGGTTGCTCTATTTAATACAGATCAGCTTTCTTCTATGCCTAGGAAAAATCTGTTATTGGAAGGACACTGAAGTACTTGGCAAATATTTGATCTTCTTTTCTGTCTTTATTCTTTGAAAGTTGTTTTAATAGTCTGTTTAAGTCAGGCTGATAGGATTGTAGTTGCCACATTCAGTTTTTCTCCTTTTCTGTAGTCCCTCCATTTGATATTTTTAAGAGAGATTGTTTTGTTAAGATCTAGAACGGTTACAGCTGAAAGCTTGCTGTTTGAGTTTTCCATTTTATAATAATTCTATGTTGGGTCCTGCCACTTTGAATGCTGTTTGAATTTTACCTGTAAGGACCTGTTGTGTTCTCACTGTAGTTAGGCTGGCCACAATCACTGCTGATAGCAGAAGTGGGGAAGGTACCCCTTCAGTTCTAGTACAATGGCCAATTTTAACAGCATGCTCTCATTTCATCTTAGTACACATGTTTGTCTTTATTTTCTTCTGTCCAGGAATACTTACATTTTTTTACTGTGATTAACTGGAGTCCAAGGCTTTTCTTACATCCAGTCCTCCATTTTTTTTTGTCTTTGTTAACTGCTCATTTCAGCATTATGTGTTTATCACATGAACTTTGAGATACAGGCTAACCGTTGTTCCTTGTTCCATTTAATTTAAATTTAAGGGATAATTACATGGTCTGAAACATTCAAGTCCAATGGCTTTGCTATTTCCATTGGTTTATGAGTCTCTGAGAAGTCAAAGCTTCTTATAAAGTAATGATTCCTCGTGATATTCTTTCTCCAAGAGTATGATAATTCTCTCTGTATATCTTCAAGTCTAGTCCTGGAGCCAAGGAGACCTAGAGCAGATCCTCAGCTTTATTCCATGTGGTGCTAGGGAAAGAATCCACTGAACAGCAGAATATCCTCTGAGCATTAGCTCAACACTTCACAGCTGTTAAAATCTCATCTTCTTGCTCTGAGAACTAACCATCTATGTTTCTCTTGGCTCATAGACTTGCACATGAATTCATTATGGTTTTCTTTTTTTTGTTTTTAATAACATAAAGGTTAACTGGGGTTGCCGGCAGAGTTCCTCCTCTGGTGGGACATTTCACTGGCTTATGTGTTAGGGATTTATTTCATTAGGCCATTCATTCTTTAAGCCCCTGGAATCTGAAACTCTGTGGGGTCTCTAAGCACCTTCTGGAGATGCCATAAATCTTTCAAGTGACTGTTGGGATTCAGCCCAGCTCCTCTTGGCTTCTGCACTTTCCGGCTTTTCTTCATAACAGAGCTTTTCTGACATTTTGTTCTCACGTGAACTTAGGTGTCTCCAGCTAAATAAGACCACCTTCTTTCTACTCTCTGAAAGTTACTGAGCTTGCCCCCTATGCAGGCTTTTCTTTCAAAGCTTTTTGAGCTTGTGTTTTATCCGCTCAGTGAATTTTTCTTGCTTGGGTGTTCTCTGCTCTCTCCACTTCCTCCTTGTGGACAAGCAGGAGAAAGCTCTTTACTGACTTCAATCAACTTCACTCAATGAAGCAACTATTATTCTTAATGGCCAGTCATTCTGTCTGGTTGGAGTGGTATGGTTGGAAATAACGTGTATGAGAGTTAGTCAATAAAAAAAAAATATTTATAAAACAATTTCCAAATGTCAGACAAAGTTCATGAGTTGTTTACAGGGAGGATTCCTGGACTGTCAAAGTAAGTGTGGATATTCTCATCATGCAGTACTAAAACTGCTTTTCTTGAGTGGAATTGTTAGTGAAGCCTTCACAGAACCTCAAGAGGCAGTCAGTCACCTGTCATATTCCTCACCCTGGTTTTAAAAATCCTCTAGAAAATTCAGAACCTCTGAATATTTAGAATATCTGTAATCCCTCTTAGAATTAATATTCATTGAATTAAATAAGATACTATAGGATCACTATAAGCAAGAGATAGGATCTCTGACTTGGAAGAATAAATGTCTCAGTTGTATTCCTCTTGAATCTGTGAAGTTCTTAGGGAAGAATGTAATTGTGGTTATAATTCAGACTACTTTTGTTTATAACTTTGCTGTTGCACGTATGAAATGGGAGAAAAGATTACACAGGTAATTAAAGTCCTGATGTAAGGTAAAAACAGTTTTAAGATAATAAGAAGGAGGCAGACTAACAAATACAGAGATGAGACTGGAATATTAAGGTGCCATACATAGTCACCAGGAAAAAAGAGGCATTATGTCATTATCATGGTGGATAGCCCCCTTTAATACCCTATACATCTAGAATAATTTATTTCTTTTCAGTTATCTGAATACTTTGTACCAAAACCAGTACTAAGACCGTTCAATATTCTTGTCATAGTCCTTTGCAGCAATAAAGTGGTAGTGTTAATTCTTATCACTTAAAATAGAATAAAAATGGGATTCAATATAATACAGAACCATAAGTTGAGTTCTAGATATTTGACTACTCTTGTTTAAAATGTGAATTTTGAGAACACTTTGTTTGCATAGAACTCCTCTGGAATCATTCATCTCACTGGATTACATTCACATTCTCTTCATATGCACAGTCATTGCAGGGCTTGGAAACCAAAATTTAGCACACAGACTCAGACACAGGGAACATTGTGTGTATTTGTGATGATTGCAGGAAGATTTTATATCTTCAGAGAGTTACTAAGCTGTAAGTATATTGATCACATCTAGCTGTAGCATCAATGGTCTGGACGATCCTTATGTGATATGTTATTCAAAATCTTAAAATACTAGCATTGATTTGGTAGAGCCATCTTTAATTTGTTCTTTCAGTCTGTATGCGTTGGAGTAATTTATCAATTTTCAGTAACTCCAGTGTACCATTAGTCAGAAGTTCTTTTAGGTGGATTTTTTTGATCATCAATATGGTTTTGACATTTAGATCAGCAGCACAAAATAAGTAGTTGCAGGATTAGTTGTTATCTTCTCTGGTTCAAATCCCCAGAGATGGGACTTCTGTTAGCTCTTTTATCACACTTATTCTGGTCCAGTGCTTTAGATCTTATTCTGCCTTTTCTGAGGTAAAAAATTAATACAGGCTTTCACTTAGAATGAACCTGAAACTTGTTTCACTGCTTTTTGTTTTCTATTTCCTATTAAATATAAAGTTAACAAGGTGCTGCAGGTTGAATGAAACATTGACATCCTTTGGAAATAAAGCACATTTTTTGATCCTTAAGGAAAGCAAAGAAGTTAATAAAGTAAATGTTATATCTCTTTTAAATTTTTTTTTTTCCTGGTACCTCAGTTGTTAATTCACTCATAAAGAGACAGAGGCAGAAATCAAGCTTCCATTTTCCTTTTTCTGAAAAGGGGTGTGTGATATGTGTAAGTGAAGGCTTTTCTTGTACATTGAAACCAGACACAATTCCATATAAGTTTTCCACAATCACAGCTGTAGACCTGTGCCTGAAAAACATTTCTAGTCTTGAAGGTGTTCTTAATCATGGTGATATTAATCTGGTGAGATGTTGTAGCATGCCAGGATGTTTCCCAGGAAACTGATTATAATAAATCCAGGACATGAAATTCACCTTGTGGAAATAAGAGAGGAAAGTTGAAAGAAAAAGAAAAGTTCTGGACAGTAAAGCAAGGTCCTCTCTCATGAAGGAGAGTGTACTGTGAAATTTCAGTTCTCCTTGTGCTCCTGCCCTGTTATTGCTGTTAGTTAATTTCCCTCAGAGGCCTCTTTAACACTGAAAGCCTGACTTAATTATCTTGAATTAATTAGTTCAATGTAAATTGGAAAACACTGATATCAGTGATTGACTTGTGAGGGAGCTGCAGGGAGGTTGTAGAAACGGGTATAAAAACGGGAAAGTCTTCAGGAATGCTTCTGCAGGATCAGCTGCAAGGAAAAGCAATGATTTACTTCCAAGCCTAATGGCTTTGTCCAGGTGTTAACATCTGAAGGGGGACAGTTTCAGCTGTGATCCCTGTAGTGGGATATAACACTTCAGGCAGTTAATTGCCTCATAGATTTAATTTCTGCAAGAGAGATTACTCATGTAGTCATTCCCATTCCCTAGAAATTTCACCTGTTCAGCATTAAGTGTGCCCCTTGCCTTCACTTGCCACTTAGTGACTGTTCTGTCACTGACCTGTTTACTCTGTGCTGGTCTGTCCCTGGTTACCTGCTGTGAGCAGGAAAAATGGGTTACTAGAAACTTAAGCTTGTGTGCTGCAATTAAAGCCTCTGTAAGAGTAGATAGCGTCCTGAATGTCCACTGATCACTGTTTTCCATTTTGGTGGTTGTACATGGCGAAAACTCTTTATTAATATCGTGGTTGAATGTCTCAAAGACTGTGTTTTCCTTTGACAAATACAGCATTTTTGTGAACTCTGCTTAACTAGAGTTTATGCTGTTGCTCCTTGCGATTAGAAATGGATGGTTTTAAGAAGTTAACAGTACATGTCTTTGTTATCTTGTTGTCTTTATTCATTTTGCTAGTATCTGAAAGGTATTGTTAAGATATTGAGATGTGGTAAGGGCATACCCAACTTAAAATTCCCAGGCTGGAGATCATTAGGACAATGTGTTACAGTTACCCTGCTACTGCATGAAAGTAATCAGCTATTCTGCCACCAACAAGCTTTTTTATTGGATTGGAAAGGTCCCTTTACATATAAATACCAGGCTAGAGAAAAGTTAGGGGTTTTTTTAACATCTTAATGGAGGTTGTACCTATACTGAATTTTAGAAGTCTTGCAGGTACTTAAAAAAGATCTTCAGTGAATTTTAGATATCGGAATTTTCCATGGGAATTGTGCAAAACAGTGCACTGAAATTTCTTAGTGACACTGATGTTTGTAATAAGGGGAATTAAAAATAATTAGCTATCTTTCCCTCTCTGGTCCAGCTCTAAACCATATTTAGCTTTATGTAAAGCTTTTGTCCTCTAAACCTGAGGTTTCTGAGGCTCTCCCACAGTTGTGCTTTCAAGTAAGGCCATATTAATGAGCAGCTTGAATGAGAGTGGTTAAATCAGAATGGGAAAGAGGATCCTTTTCTCCTAGTCCTCTGTTTAAACTATAGAACTTAGTCTTGTGTCTTCTGTATTTTTAATTCTTTTATTATGGTGTCTAGTATTTCTCCCCTAGACCATGTGACTAGTTTATTTTTCTTACTTGATTTGCAACTGAAGCTGTTTCAACTTCTTGCATGTGTCTTGTATGGTGTGTCTGAATCGACACTTTCCTCCCAAATTCACTAAGACACGTGAGTTTACTGCAGTGTGCTTTATCCCTTAAACTCTTCATGTTGCGAGCTGTAGCACAGTAAACTGAGATAACAGACTGTGAAGCCTGAACGTGATAGAAAATATTTCCAAGTACACAAAGAGACTTTATTTATTACATAGACTTAATTGCTCGTGTCAAACTTTTGTGTTATAATATTCATCAGTGCAATAGAGTATTAGAAATTTTCATAGCATGAACCAGGATGGCAACATGTTCTGTGTGCTGCTAAAAGACTTGCTGCTATAAAAAACATGCTTTTAATAATAGAGCTGGCTTTTATGTTTGTCAGCAATATTTGCATTTCCACGTTTTATTAGTCAGGAACACTTTTGTCATCAATGTGACGAATGCAGAACACTTAGTCCTGTCATGATGCGCTTTTTGTGTTTGGCAGGGTTTCTCTTTTTCTAATTAAGTCAACAAAAGATGCAGTTTTTGTTTCTTTTTTGTCTTCCTGCATTGTGGTTGCTAAATCTCTAACAGTCTGATAACCAAGATAGTGGTCAGTCTGTTTCATTCCTGTGGAGAATTGCTGACATGCATTAGCAAACTTTTCCAAGTTTCAAAGATTCGTCTATTAACTATCAAGCTTCTCTGGTTCTGTCAATGCTACTATTTTTTCTATCAAAAGGAAAATTTTTCTCCCACGTTTCTGGACATAATGAAAAAGAATCTATCTTCCAGTCTATTCCTGTCTTAAGCCCTTGAACATGTCTCAGTGAAGTCCTAGCTACTGGACATTTAAGTACCTGTAAATATGCGGTCACTTGGCTTGTAAATACAAAGAGGAAGACAAGTTTTAGTTTTATCACTGAGGTTTTGTCTGAGGTTTTCTACATAAAAACTTTTTGTATTGAGTTTTTTCTCTGTGTTTCTGTGATACTGTGAAGAGTATCACAAAACCTGATCCTCTGCAGGATGTCTTTAGATGCAGAGCCGCTTGATTTCATTGTTTGAGTCCAGGGATGCTTAAGATAAGAATCAAGGCTTGAATTTTTTGATAGCAGTGTATCAGCAGGAATTAAAAAACTTTGTGAGATTATTTGGTTGACATTAAGTGTCAAGTTTCCAGGTGTCTTTATTGCAGAAATATTCAACCTCAGCTGTGTAGACAGCCTATGTATCTTACAGATACAGGTCGTCAACAACGGTCCTAAAACAGATTTAAAGCCATATATTTTATACCTTCAGGATGACTGTGGACAGTATTTTATTTCAGAACATCTGCTTTCTTCCAGAGCTGAGCAGCTGTAATGTATCCAAGTGCCTTCATCTGAGGAGCTCCAGAACCAACAGGTCAGGTCCTATTGTGAAAAAGAAACCAGCTGCCCACCTTCCTCTGTAAAACAGGATACTGACTCCTCGCCGTGAAATCAGGGCTCAAAGGAGAGTGAGAAATTTAACAGCTGCTTTTAATTTCTCTTGAGAAGGCTCACATGCCTCCATGAGACTTGTGTTCATTGTCTTTAGGCAGCAAGAATCCTGACTGCTTGAAAATGCTCTCATTCCTTCCACTTGCCTGGATATTATTCACTGTGCTGGGGTGATGACTCTTTCCATGGCTGTTTATCCTCAGCTTTGACTGTAGATGAGTAGCTGTGAGTAGACTTGTTCTCACAAGTAACTTTGTTCTGATGGCTACATAACAAACATACGAAGCAAAGTCCACTGGGCAGAACTCGAAATAAACAGTAAAAGGTACTTTTTTTCATGCTGGCACTATATGCATGGCAGATGCAGTTACAGTAAAGGAGTTGTATGCATTATCTTCTGAGGCAAAAGTAGGAAGTGTAGCTCCAGCTTCTTGGGAGTTGAGAATCTTTATGGAACAGAGCTCTGGTGTTACCTCCTTATTCAGACCCTTGGATGGGAAGATTGGCACTGCCAGATGATATATGCAAATAAGTCATTAACATGTAAAATGAGGCACTACTGTGTGACTTTAATGACTGGAAAAGTAGCACATTAAGTCTAATTTATAAAACTTGTTAATATACTGGGGTTTGTTAGTGTGAGAAAAAAATTCTATTTTTCTTAAGCATGTGGAATGATACTGTAAAAATACCATTTTCATAAACCCTCCTTGGGTGAATTTTGTTTAGTAGTTCCATAACTACTTAGCCTGTTGAAATGGCCATATTGAAAAGATGTGATGAAGTATTACCTTTATAAGTTTTAAGATCTCCTCTTCAATTATGTTCATGTGGTTTTGAAAGGGGCTTTTATGTTTTTCAACAAAATACTTGAACTTAACAGAATTGTATAAATAGTGTTGAAAGAGTGAGAATGCACCTCCACCTCCTCAACATTTTGTCAGATCTCCTTCCTGAAATGGATGTCAACAACATATTTTATTTCAGCCCCAAATGATAGTAATCCTTTTGCTACAGTTTCCCTCCAGTGATTCTGTTCTTTCCTTTCCCTCTCCTTGTTTCTGTAGCTGTGTTATCACCGGATGGCCCTCTGACTCTCCAGAATCTGCCAGTGCTTCTGAGAGCCTTCATTCTTGCACTGTGGGACCTGACTGAACCACAGCTGGACATTCTTCCCACTGAACAGCTGCTTCAGTGTTCGTTGCCTTGTTGAGAAAGGAAGTTCTGTAATTATCTGGAAAAAAATTCATTTTGTTCAAGGATACATCTTTCTCATTCAGAAATTAGTGCTGCTTTTAGCCATGGTTCTTGTGAGCCTTGTATTTGATCTGCTATTTAATGGGGGGGTTAGTCAAAGGAGAATAAACTGAGAGGAGATGTGCTGAGTGATTTTGACTGCTGAGCAGCTCTGTGCTGTCTTTCAGTCTGGTAAGAGCCCTTCCAGCATCTGAGGCTGTGGTGTGATCAGTTATCAGCTCCATTGCAGTCAAACTTGTGAGGCCTAAAGGTGGAAGAACTTGTGATCATTGTGATCCTTGTGATTGAATCCAGCTGTGGTAGGAATGGACCCCACCCCCAAAATCCCCACTTCTCTTCACCCCTGCCCCCTCTCCCTTCCCCCCAGCTATTCTGGCTTTCTGAGTATTTGGGAAGTATGATATATTCAGATGAGTACCAAAACAGGTAGCCTCTCTCTCTTCTGTAGGGAGATTACATTTTATATGAATGATACTTGAAAGGTGTTAGGGTTTTATAACAGCTCTTCTTTTCCACTAGGACAATCAGTATTCCTAGGGTTCAATCAGCTGTCCACTACATATCCTACATCTTGGATACTTGTTAAATCATGCTCTTGTATATCATAGCAGAGAGGGATGTTGGCAGTACAGAAACGATTACATTTAATTTTTCCCCAGTGATTTTGGGGAGAGGAAGGGCAGGAACACTTTGATTTTCTGCAAAGAGCTCTAAAACCAGCTCACCACAATCCCAGTGACCCCTGCAAGGTGTTTATGGCAGTAGCATCCTCAGCTGGGAGGAATCCCACTTCTTGGCAGCTCTTGAATGAACTTGGAGGCAATTCTTGTCAAGTGTCTTACTTGGCTTCCTCAGGAGCTTGGAGGTTACAGACAGTAAGTAAATAGGGGAGTTGAATAAATGCACAGCCAGATATGGTGTGCTTCAAAGGAGACCCTTCTCAAAAGACTTTTAAAAGGGAATATGACATAACTGAAAAACAAGGGGTAAAGGTTAAATTTACTCTTATGTTACAAACCCAGATTCTTAGGAACAGCTTTGTAGCATGTTACTAATGAGCAGCCTTACTTTTATACCTTCTTAGCCTTCATGAATGGGACTGTGTGTCCTGGACTTGTTACTGCTGCTTCATTTGTCACAGAACACACTGGAATGAAACTAGTCCTTTTGGCAGCCAAGTGAAAAACAAACAGCCCAAAACTGTACAGAAAATGAAACCTCTGTACTAAAAGTGGGTTCCTTTATGGCTGGTGCTGATACACTCCAACAGGAACTTGTCCTGTCAGAGCAGAGAAGGGGTTTCATTTTGTCAGGGCTGGCTGTTTGGGGCTTTTATGGGAACCAAGTGTATGTTAAGGAAATATATGAGAGCTTCCCACAAAATTAATCAAGTCTCATTAGACTTGTTTACATTAAAATGTCCAAATGCAGTTGTTCACATGACATTATCTGGTTGCACACAAAATGACTGCTGTGTGACCTTTCAAATTTGATAAAAGTTGTATGTGATTGCGGACAGGTTAACCCAATAGACAGAATAATAATAGTTACTTTACTGAGTGATTAAAGCTCAAAAAAGAGGGAGAGTAGATATGTCAGCTATAATCCAGCCAAAGAAAATAAGGGCCAAGACCTCAACAGTAGCTGAGATTTATGGGATTGTAATGCTCACCGAAAAGAAGGGCTAATATCAACTATGTACTAGCTTAATATTAATTCAACATTTGTAATTTTGCATCTCTATTGTAACTGTATTTGTGTTGTTAAGCACGTTAATGTGAGACAGCTGCTACAGCTTCATACAGGGACTATGTCCAAGTAACGAGCTGCTTTCCATGCAACAGAGTGGATCTAGTACTGTTCATACTTTAAAGTGGTGTAGAAAGATGCCTTTTCACCTCAGAACTTTGTCTTGGCACTAAACAAGCAGGTTTTTCTGATTTCTTCTGATTCAAAGTTCAAAACTGTAAATCCTTGTTATCTGCAAAGCAGCAGAAACAGCCCACTCTCCCAGCTGCTGTTGGTAACACATGTGAAGATGAGAAGATTTTGAAAATTGTCACTGTGTCTATCAATGACCAGTAGGCCCATGGATGAAGCCAGATGATCTTTGGAGTTAGCATAATTCCTCAAAGAAGGCAGAAGAGCTGCATATAAAGTAAAACAGATGTAATACATGCATGCTCACCACAGTATTTGTTAACTAAAAGTCGTGACTTTCTATACTTGATCTTCTGAGTTTTGTCATTTCCTGCCGTGTAGTTACTGATTTTTGTATTAATGAATTTGATTTCAAGGTGAGATCTCTGAAAGACCTGTTTGTATGATAAGCAGGTATTCATTATGGATTTAATTATTTTTTAAGGTCTGTTGTAATTTTACTTGCTTGAAGAGACTTTGTTTTGCTGTGTTTTGCAGCAAGAGACTTTTCTCACTTATGTCATAGAATTATCCCCTTCACTATTGACATACAGTCTTTGCTTTTGATATCGGTTTTACAGTGGGAGCTTTTATACTTAATGCAGGAATAGTATGGTCCATTTAATTGCTGAAATGTATCTTTTTTCCTTGTGGCATTCAATGTTTTGGCATTGGCAGCCTGAGCTCTTTTAGTAGTGTTATCATCGATAGGAGCAGTCATGCTTAAAGCACAGGGCTGTCATGAAGCTGCAGTCCAAAACACCTGATCAATCATTCAAGGCTTCCTAAAATTTGTATTTATCCCTTTATTTTTTCTTTGCAAAACATTGCCAATATTTATTAGTAATTCGATTTTTTTTTTGTCTTTGGGTATGTTATCTCAATGTGCAGTGTCAGATAAATACATGCCAGCATGACTTTGCTCATGTTTTATCACTGACACTACTTGCCACAGAGTGATGTTATTTTCTATACTAGGTGTAAAATGAGCCTTAATAAAGACACAAAATCTGCAGTTGTTTGTTTTTGAATGCCAAGGTGATGACATTATAAAGCTAATGAAATTTCCCAGTCCATGGCTAGCATGTTAGAAAATAGTGGAATTATTTTCAAGAGGAAAGATTATTAAAGGAGGGCAAATATGCCATGACACAACTTGCTTTGAGTTTTGTATTAAATCTATTTTTATTAATAATGAAGAAGAAATTGCATAAGATTTTTTTGTATTTGTGAAAATTCTTAGTTTAAGAATTTTAAATCAGATATTGAAGATGTATATCTGTAACTAAAGGAGTCATTTAGACTGGAGGGAAGCAAGAGCAAAAAGTTGTTTTTTATCAGATCATAGATTAGATGTAAGTACAGAAAGGAGATACTTGGAGGGTAGAAAATCATGCTGAGAAAGAATTTTTCTGTGTGCTGGCTTGCATAAAGGGCTTTTCTTTTGTCTGGAACCCACAGGTGGTGACAGTGGGGTTGGTTTCAATATGTGTTGAGTGCAGTCATGGTCAGTTCAAACCAGTCCCTTAGGATTTCATGCAGTAATAGAGAATACTGCCTGTGCAGGGAAATTGATTTTGACATACATTTTGCAAATGCCTTTGCATGCTGCTGTGATAGTGTTATTAAAATCCTGAATTCCTTGTGCTGCAAAACAGCTGGAATTCACAGCAATGTTACCATTTTTAAAAAATCTGTTATAGAATCTGTAATTTTCTTTTGCCAATTTCATTTCTCTAGTATAATTTCATATTAATTTCATAGTGGGATTTCAGAACTACTTTTCCCTCTTTTCTTAGAATTGGGGAAAAAAACACCCACCTGTAACTGCATTTATCTCCTATCCTGTCTGATGCTTTTACAAAGTGTTTTATTTTCTTTTTCTTCAGATAGTTTCTACAGTTTTCTTTGTATCCTTTAGTTGGTCTCATCCTATTCTTCCCTTGCCTTCTTTTATGTTATGTACTTTAAGAGATATTGGCCTGTAGGCATATATTTACGAAACAAATATGAACTCAAATTTGCTCTTGGGATTTTAAGTTTGCAATGTGTGAAGCTGCACATCTTCCTGGAAAAGCTGTGGCAAGAAAAAGCAATGCATAATGCTGGCATCAGTGTCTTTACATGAAAGCTCATTCTTCTTCCCTTTAGTAGTTTCATTTCCTTAAAGACCAAAAAAACTTGACCGGAATTTGTCCTTTTATTTTTTTAACTTACTTTAATATTTAAAGTTATCTTTCTGATGTAATTAGATTAGGTTCCTAAACTTAATTTTTCTTTTGAATTTTTTTTTTTGCTTGATGGTGGACTGAGGTGGAGAAACCACCATGACTTCAGAGAAAATTTCAGACACAAAAATACTATATTGGAAATTGATGTTCTTTGCTACGAGTGGGTGAATTACTCTAATTTGCTGGAAGTGGATCTTCAAGGAATCAGAAAAGAGACTTTGGCATTGTGGGCTGTGAAATACTGGATGCTGTAGCCAGTAGGGTGTTATTATTGAGGGCAACTTTAGCACAAAAGACTGTGCCACTTAATATGATGTGTACCTGCTTCTTTCTCTTAAAGCTGGAGACCTGGATTTCTGTCATCATCTCATTTTCCTGGAGTTTTGTGCTGAGTTTCCCCTTTGCGCCTTTTCTACTTCTGTAATTCAATTTCACAGCACTGTTACAGAGTACTCAGCCCACGAGTCGATATTTCCATAGCTTGTATTCATTATCACCAATCACAGTCATCCAAATCTTGGTCTGTCCTGCAAAGTATGACTAAGCAGCTCCTGGTTTTGAAGCAGTCCGTAGCTTTCGAAGTTGTGCCTATGGAAGATGCCTATAGAACCAAGTGCCAATGAAGTTAGTACTTCTTCACAGAAGAAAAAATGGTGAATGGCCACAGAATTTTGTAGAGGATCGGTTTGCAGTCCCAGCTTTTTGAACTTACAGGAGAAGTAGACCAAATCCTGCAGGGAAGAAGGCTGCAGGATATGAGACCATGATGTGGCATTGGACAAGTGATAGAAGAATCAGAGGATGTAGGGAAGGGTCTTTTAAGGATTAAATTATGCATAACTCATGAATCTATCTCCTTTGACTTCACTGAAATATATATATATAATCAACTTCCATTTACTGTAATTTTGTGTTCCTAGCACAGCAACACACAAAAACCACTTCCTTGCCTTTAATTTAACAGCTTGGATTTTATATAATAGAGAAGTAGTAGTACTGCATGTCTGAAGCAGTGCTTTTGTTTGCCTGATATTTTCTCCTGATAACGACAATCTTTTGTGAGTAAAGAATACTGCTCTACTTATAGACAGTTTTTAGAGACAGGAAAAACCATTTTCAATTGCCGTTAGAGAGAGGAAAATAAATGTCAATATCACTGCTTCATCTTATGGTGCCTTTGGAAATTGCCTCTCTGGCAGGCAGATAATGTATTGTAACTTCAAAGAAAGTTTTGCCCCATAATAAGAACACAAAGTATATTTTTTGTTGTTTATTTTTTCTATAAATCTCTTTACCTTGCTTACTTTTACTTGCTTATTTTTGAGCATGTTGCACAGCCTAGCAGATAAAATTATAAGCAAGTAGTTGGCGAGAATCCCCTGCTTCATAGTTCTGTTTAGCTCTGCTGCTGTTCAAGAAGAAGCAGTTTGTTTCTTTGATGGAGGCTATTTATGAGTGTGTGTTAATGGTGAAGTAGCTCTACCAAGAATTATTTAAGACAGCTCACTGTTCATGAGCTTTGGCTGCTACTGTTATGGTCACTATATTTAATTATTTCTAGATGTACTTCCAATCCATTCTGCATTTGCTTCAAAACTCACTCATTTTGTATCACCCCACCTGTGCTCCCAGTGCACACAACATGGATGACATTACCAGATGTGTGCTCAGGCTGAGGCGCTGGGTTACTGATGTGAAAGCAGCTCAAATGACAGAGTTGTGAATTGGAATGGAGCACAGAGCATGGTGGCTATGTGGAGATCATGTTTCTGTTTCCTATCCTAAAAAACTGCATCTGCATTAACAGCACCTGACCATTAAAATGCTCAGGCCTCTTTAATTCTCTGAGTGTGCATGTGTAGAACTGGTGGGCCAGATGGAGTATGCTTACTTTGTGATAGAGCATTAATAAATTCTTTCTTAAACTTCCAAATTGTATTTTGTAACATCTTGTAGAAAGAATCTCATTTTAAAATATTATTCTCTTGTGTTTAGTTTTTCTGTGAAGATAGCTTTTTTTTCACTTGTAGGTTTCACCTCTCTTTGGAAAGGAGTTCTTTGATAGCAGCACACATGTATTTTCATGATGATTTGTTTTGGTCAGGTTTTTTTTTCCTTCTGTGGAACTGACTTTTCAATATGTCAAGTTTTAATTGCAGCTTTTTCATTTAAGACCATGTATGCTCTCCAGCTGTATTACCTTTTCCCTGCCATCACTTTTCTGCTGGGGTTAATTTGAGCTGCAGAGGTGCTGTGCTCGCTTTAGACCACAAGTTGTTCTGTAATTCTGTAGTGTCAGTTTTTATTCTTTAGCCTTTCTGTGATTTGATTTCTGTCATGCCCCATGCACCATTATTGCATCCTACCTTTCACTTGAGCACACTGAAAGCTTTAAGTGCTACAGCAAAGGTGGATTTTCAAATTTGAAACAGTTGCCAGTTAAGCAGGCTCTAGACTTTGTGGTGAAGTGAATCTAAATGTCAGAAGTTGTTGTGGAGACATGCCACAGTGGGGCCTGTTGGTGCCAGTTCCAACAGTGATAAAGATAGATCAACCAGTTCCATCTTCCTTCTTGATGGAGGACTCTGGTGCATTATTCAGGGTCAACTGAGAGCAGCTCAGTTAGAGTGTGGTGCTGCTGACACCAAAGTCATGGGTATAATCCCTGTATGGGCCATTCCTTTAGGAGCTGGACTCGATTCTTGTGGGTTCCTACCTACTCAGAATATTCTGTGATAGGTTGAGGTCACTGCTTTACGAGATCACTTAATGACTTTTCAACTTCCATGCCTAAGTGATCATTAGTAGCAATTAATTATTAGTCATTACCAACATTCCCACAGGCAACAGGGACCTTGCTGCAATCTGTGTGGACAAAAGCATGGATGGATATCAAGTATTAGTAGATCCATTTGTATTAGTAGAGTTCCATTATCTGTGGAAAAGGATCTTTGCTGGTAGTGCTCCATCACCTTTCTAGGACAATGCTAGCTCCATACTTGTTAAGGAGATGGATTTTTTTTATTGCTGTATGATGGGACTCTGTAGATACATTAGCCCAGCTTCCCAACACAAGCTGCAACTGATGTCATGTGTTTTCTGTTTCAGAAATGGGAAAGAGAAAAGAGAGACTGGTTTTGTTTATCTTGGCCAGAAAATGAGCAAAGGGACACTAAGTAAAGGAATTATGAAATAATTGAATATTTCAGTGTAGATATTAGGAGCTTTTCACTCTTTGTCTAACAATATAAAATACTTCATTAAATTGAGAAGGCATAAATTAAAAAATTATGAGACCATTCTTCCCGGGAAGAAGATTTGTAGCCGTGACTTTTCTTGGCAAGGGATTTTCTTTGGTGAAAAGTTGGACATTTATGGGTTTAGCACAAGTAAGGACAGCTCATTTAAAAGAGTTTAAAGAAATAAAACCCTGATCTTTGGTTATTAGCCTGTTTAACTATTGTGCTGATGTTGAGCACTTTGTGGTAGAGGAGAAGAAAGGAGAGGGATAGAGAGTAGTTCTGTCGACTGTGTGGTCCTTGCATCTTGCTCTTCAGATCTTCACACTCTGGCACTGACCATTGTCCAGTAACCAGGTCTTGCACTAAAGGTTCAGTTGTTCTACTCCCATCTGGAAGTTCTATATCTTTTTAATGTTCCTTCACAAACTACAGCTTCACTTGGGAAGGAAGGGGGGAAAATGAGATTGTAATGTGGCAAGACAAACTAGGAAACAAGCTCTGATTCTGTGTGGTGGAATGGGATCTGGAGATTAAAATATGCTGGTGTGTTTACAAGGAAAGTGGAAATCAGTAGTGCAAAGTGGAAAGAGCACACACTGTAGCCCAGATATCCCCACTCTCTTCTGTGTTCTCTCCAGGGTCCCTTGTGTGGATGAAATACACTAGCTCTGTTGTGAAACTTTAGTCACTGTGATTCCCATTTCTGTTGTTTAGCAGGAGCCGAGTCTCAGCAGGAAACTGTTTAAAAAGTTAAATTAAAAGACTGTTGCTACGTGTCTGCCATATAGCTGCTGATGAGGGAGACCTGCCACACTCTGAAGAGGTGGAAAGGAAAGGACAGGACCAGGGCTAGGGATGAAACGACCTGGCAGTGGTTGGGGAAAATAAGCCACATTTTGGCCATATGGTGAAAAGTTCCAATAAAGACAGCTGAGAATAACTAACATCATGGACAGGTACCAATAATATGCATGAAGGATGGAAGCAATTGAAGCAGAATCTCATTATTCAGCAGTTTGCTATCCTAATGTCTTTTTAGTTTCTCTAGAAAACGAAGGAACATTACACAGCAATGGAAATTAAAGGGCTTCAAATTTAGCACAAAATGTGACAAAACTGCAGGGATCCTTCTGGTTTAATCAGAGTATCTGGTCTGTTTATAGTTTAAATACCGTGGTTCAAATAGTCTCATCCATTAGTCTGAGAAAAAAGTAATGAGGAAATAGGGAATAGATTGTCTAAAAGCAGCACATGTGATAAAGTGATTTAGTATTAGAGACATACTGTCTGAATATTCAGGGAGGCCTCAATCCTCGCAAAAATTATGGATGTGTAAATTCCGTATATACCAAGTTGGACATACACTTCTTTTTGGAGTTGCTATGTTTCTAATTTCTGTTTCTGAGGGGCAGATACTAAAGAATTCCTCTACTTGCCAGCACCATCTCATTCTTCTGATCGCTGAAGCTAAAATTCATTCCAGTTAACTGTTTTGATCACTGAAGGGGCTAAATCCAAAATGTTCAGTATCGGCTCCCAGCACAGAGTGTTTTCTTTTCCTAAGAGAAAACAAAAGACTTGGGAGAATTCTGGAGCTGAGAAAATGGACCTAGCAATCTGATTTTCATCATCTCCCACTTCAAAACAGCTGACTTCTTCTGTGCAAGAAGTGTAGGAACAGTATAGGACTTCAGTGTCCTGTTTGGAGGAGAATTCCTTGTCAAATGAAAGGGATTCTTGTGTCTGTATTACTGATGTGGCCAATTTATAGCATCAGCCCCTCTCGTTTTCTTCCCAGAACTTAATCCAGCTGTTGTTTTTATGAATTAAAAATTGCTGCTAGTACAGAGTGTGCTTTCCTTAAATGTTACACTATGAAACTTAGTCACTTTCTATGCTTGTATATGTGCTTGAACTATTCCCTCATATGATGTTCCTGTAGTTATGGGGTGTATTTTGTAAAGATCTTAAGCTTTGTCAGATACTGGATTTAAATGCTCTGGAACTCATCAACAAAGGATGGATGTAGAAATTGGAGTTTGTAATGCATCTGTTATAATGGGGCCAGAGTGTCCACTTGTGCTGCAGATGCATGACCCTTTCTCTTTGGCCCTGTTAGTTGGCTCAGGACTGTTCTGGGCTGGAAGCTTTTGTAACTTGGTGTTTCTGTGCGCTGCAGCCCAGCAGGACAGTCTGCTCCTGGCTTCCCATCTGATGGAGGTGCATCCCTCACAGTGACAAATGAAGTGTTTGTCACTCAGTGCCGAGTCTGGATGTGTATCCTGACTTGTGCACGTGTGACATGCTGGTCTTGTGCCACCATATGGTTGGGTTTGTGTATGGAAGCTGTATGAACAGGGACTGATGACAGAAGGAAAGGTGCATCTCATGGTTTCATTCAGACATGTAGCCTGGTCTGAAAAAGGCATAGAGTACTCCTGGCCCCATAATTCCGAGTGACATAGATGTTACTACATTCATTTGAAGATCTGTAGCTTGTGAAAGAGAGTGTACATGAAATTTTTTTTATTTTTATGTGTATGACTTAGTTGGCGTGATAATGTACTTCAGGTGAATTTTGTTAGCCCTTCACCAAACAGAATTTTTGTTGTATGAATAAGTGTCATTCTCATAATACTAATCAGGACTTTTAGTTTGGGATTGGGAACTATTTTATTGTAAGCTCAATTTTAAGTATTGAGAGTGTTTAAAAGCTCTGTCTTGTGTTTAAATTCAGAGTGGTGGTGAGTTTGTCATGCTTCTGCATATCATGGTTTAAGCATCATGGATCATAGGTGATGCCCTTTAACTCTGTGGGAGTGGCTCTGCCACCTCCACATATTCCAAGCTGGGCCACCTGAGTTGTGTTTGTAAAATATACAGCCAACTTAATTTGAAGAACTTGCTGCTTTAGTTACGTTTATTGTGCACTCAGTGGGTTTTGTATTTCAAACCAAATAAATTACTAAAGGATTCTTTTTTTTTATTAGACGTTATCCCAGATTTTGCTTCATGTCATGCAATTGAAGTTAAGATTTGCATTCTCTGTGATTTTTGTTCTTTCTGAGGATTGCTTCTTGTTGCATATTGTCCTCTGCTAGCCCCTAAATTCTGTGAGTGTGAGGCTTGTGTGGAGCAAAAATAGCTAGAAATGTAGACAGGCAGTGTTGGAGAGTGAGAAAACAACATTAGTGTGTACATGAAAAATTGATTTAGAAGGAAGGAGAAGGGATATGTCTCAATACTTTGGGTCAGGCTTCATTTTTGCACCAATTATTAGGCAATATACAAGATCCCTCGCTAATTTTTAGTCTACAATGAACAAAATATGAAAATATTTTTTCTCAAGTGCTATGAATACAATATTCAAGCTGTGAGTTTGGCCATGTTTTAAATTTTCCAGAAAAGCAGAAATTAACTTAGAGCGCCTTCATCTGCTTACTTCCAAATATAAATTGGATATGATTTATAAGCCTCTAGTTACACAAAATGTATGCTTTCCTTAGGAGAGAGTTTATTCTTCTTTTAACACTTAGGAACACAAATTTTGCAGGCAATAACTGAAAGTAGTGCAGGCCATATTTCTGAGAGCCAATCTAGAAGATGGTATTAATACTGGGATTTTGGACATAAGCACTTTAACAGATATTCAGAAGGAGTCAGGACAGAAGAGACCAGCTTTCTGAAGAGATTCTGGAAGGCATTTTGTATTTCTTAATATTTGGCAGTCCGCTTAAATGAGCATTCAGATTCAGAGCATTAGACATGCAAAATGACAGAAGCCTTTGCCTTCCTTTGCTTAGGTGTTCTGCAAAGCCTGTCTTGAAGTGGTGTTCTTGAACCTCACCATGCTGATCAAAATAAAATGGGACAAATGATGATGATAATGATATTGCTGTTTATCTAACATACATTAGTACATTTTCTGTAGTCATTAAAAATCTGATTTTTAATGGATGAAATAAAAATACCTGGTTTTTTGAGGGTGGGTGAATGACTAGGTAAATTAAACAAGTTCATTGTCATTTAACTTATTGACTTGGTAGCAATCTGAAAGGTAAATATCTGTAAAAAAAAGAGTATGGGCAGTAGGAAGCCTACTACTATTTGAAGAAATGAATAAACTGAAACAGCTGATGCCATGAGGCATGCAAAAGAATCTGTCTAACTTTGATCAACTTGCTTGTTCAGAGGTTTTTTTATTTTTTAAATGAGGAGCTCCTTCCTGATTTATGGAAAGGTGGTGGCCAGTCAACTTGCTGCTCTGGCAAGCACCTCTATACATTGCATGGCATACCCACAGCTGTAAGACAGACGTGGGAGGGACTGGAGTTGGGGTTAACCCTCTCTGGCATCTCCTCTGGCCTTGAGCAAAACTGTACATTTTCTGAGTTTACCCTCTACCAGGGCTTTTTGGACAAGCAATGATATCTCAAAGGTTTCTTCTCCAGTGACAGCAGGCCTCCAGCTGGCCTGCCATACCAGCATTTCCCTGGTGTCAAACCACCTCATCTACCCAAGGAGTGCAGCAATTTACAAGTGTATTTGTAAGTGGCAATTTAGGTAGCCCACACATAGTCTTTGCTGACTGTAAAAGTGCAATAACAAATCCTTTCAGTCTGACAGCAAAATAAGTTTGAGCTTTCAATCTTGGCTGCTCATTGATACTTGCTAATGTGACTCAGAATTGAACTAGGAAAAAAATTTCTATAATCTGACTCTAAATACATAAAACTTCTTGGGTTTCATTCTGTCGTCTTTTTCTTTAAATGGACCACTAGTCTTAGTGATCTTGTTCCCAACAAAGCTCCATAAATGCTTTTAGCAGTCCAGTCAGGAATATTGGTTGGAGCATTGTGGTTTGCAGGCAGGAATTAGCAGCTCAGACTGGTTTTGAGGCTTGGAAAATATTTGCACAAATGCGTATAAGTGTTCAGATTTAGCCTGTCTTAAGATCATGCCACTGCTTAAAGAGGGTTTAGGCTCTACCTGGACTGAACTTTTCCTACCACCTTCTTACCATTGCCTCAGGTCAGCTGAATTAGGAACTGACTTGGCTGAAATCTAATGTTGCACCGATAACAAAGCTTTTATGATGAGCTTTTACTGGATCCTGTTCTTATCTGACTCAAAACCCATTTGCACAATACTGTGCCAAAAGGAAGGCAGCTGGGTGCAAGTTGCTTTTCTACTTAGAGTTCTTCTTTCTCTCCTTTGTAGCATCCTCCTGCAATTTGTCTATCAAAGATACGAGCATAAACAAAAGATTTTTTTGTCATTAGTGTTCAAAGATCACACACATACTCTGAATTCAGGATACCTACTTCAATTATTTAGGCTCAGTTAAATGATATATCACATTACAGTTTATAAGTATAGTACTTATAGATGTTAATTGATCTAAGCAAAAAAATGGAATTATTCTAACTGTTGTTTTATTAATGCTATAATACATGCTACTAATAGAAGTTACATTATTGATTTGTTTTTCGTAGTAAGTTGCCCTAAACAAGACAGCTAGTACCTTGAATTATGCTTTCTAAAACAACTTACTAAATGTAATTCTAAAATAATCCTGCCACTAAAATGTGCTCCAGTGTAAAATAATTAAAAAAACATATTCAGTATGATTATTTATTTGTGAGATAGATATTCTCAGTTATTAAACCCATCACTCCTTGCTTTATGCAATTAGCACAGAATAGGGAAATTTTTGTGTTCTGCTGTTCCTTGGCAGAGGTATTCAGTCTTGGGGCTCTGTAGCTTACTAATGAATAAAAATGGATTTGTACTTAAACCCTTAACTCTGCATGCTAAAAGCAAAGTTTTACCATGTTATAAAATCTAAAATTATAGCAGAGTACGTGAACAGCATTAACAAATGGGTGAAGCTGCTTTCACTGAAAAGTAGGGCATTGACTTTGATTAAATAACGCTTTAGTCATGCAAATATTTGCTAGTTGCTGTTAATTCCTTTTTCTTTCTTCAAAAATACATTCTCATTTCATTTCTGTTCTTTCAGTTTACATAGACAATAAAATTATTTTCTATTTCATTATATTTGCCCAGTAAGAAGGAAGGCAGTGTAGACCAAATGGACTGACAGAGTGGATGGTCCTTTTAGGAGACATTTTCGGTGCTGAAGCTCAAGCTTTGTACTCTCAAAATGACATTTTTTAATCCCTACTCGATCGTGTGATAAGAAGGCATTTAGCAGTACAGCTGCTTGCTATGAATGCAGACATTGGCAATTCTGTAGTGGTCCAGATCCTATCAGTGTAATAAGGCTGATAAGGTCAGGCAGTCCAGGTTGGACCTGCCTCCCACACCTCTGGATCCTGGCTCACCTCAACGGGATCTAGCTGCTTGTGCTGTTTTGCAGGAGGCATGGTAGCAAAACTTAAGGCACGTCAGGAATAGCTGCGTTAAACTGGGGTGAATTCAGGCTCTGGCTAGCATCAGAGCAGGAAGTGCAAATTAAAATACAATTACCCTGAAATGCCTAGTTCTTCCTGGCTCTGGACTTGGCTTGCTGAATGGTGTCTGGTGTTAAGATTGAAAGTGTGATGCTGTAATGTACTTAGGCTTGTTTCTCCTCCAGTTATTTTCATTTCTCTTGCTTTCTGTAGACTAACAGGAAACAGTAAATCCAAGATCTGTCAATATTTTTTATTGGCAAGTTTGTTCACAGTCATCAGTTAGATACACAGAAGAGCGGAAAAGGCAAAAAGCTAAGATCTCATAATCATTCATCATGTAAATTAAGTTTCTTTTCATTTGGTTGTTGTGGGGAAGATATCAAATGTTGTAAAAATCGGTGTATTATAAAGAAGATAAAAATCAGTGTGATTTTTTTATGAGAGTTTCATATGTGAAGTGGGGTTAGTTTTACCTTATTTTAAAACCATGTGGTTCATTGGAATTTTTGTACAACTCATGAGGGCACAAGAAAAAAAAAAAAGACCCAAACATATATCATTGTTTGAAAAGCCAAAACCAAAAGCCTTATCATAATTAAGAAATGTAATGTTTAGTTGAGGTTACAGTGAATACCATGTTTCACATGATGTCCTTGAGCAGAGAGGGTGTCTGGCCTCTGTCTCTGCTTGCATTTAGGCTTTTCTCTTTTCACTTGGAAGGTTGCTGAGAATTAATTAATGAAAATTTTGATGAGACTTGCTTCTTATTAGCACCTTCATAAAACTGATGACAGTTTCTGGAGTGAATCAGAAATCAGCTGGGGGAATCAGCACCAGCTTCAGTACAGGTTAGCAAGGTCGTGTCAGTGTAGTGCTTATTGTCAGTTGTTCAGCTGAGCTGGTCTCCTTCCTATAGCAGATCGAAAGAACGCAGAAAGATTAACTTTAGTCAAGTCCATTGACCTGGCCAGCACAGTGGAGATATTTTGCATCAGAGCAAGGATGAGGACTAAGGATTTCCTTATTCATTGGGGATTTTTTGAGTATCTGGTACTTGTGGTGGTTGACAAAGTAAGCATCACTGCCAGTTGAATGATCAGCTTAAATTCCAGTTGTTATTTTGATTTGTGGCCTCCCAGATGCAGCCCAGTTTGAGAATGAAGAATGGGGCTTTTTCTGCTGTCAGTGCAATTGTTAAGGCCATCTGTTAAGCCCTCAGGCAAATAGTTCTTGTTCTTGAAGTCAAGGCTCATGCTTTTAGGACTTCAAGTGGGTCTGCAGCTTTATTCCCATTCCCATGTGTTAAACCTGCTGCACTAGGGAGATGAGGCTTAATTGTGGATGCTGAGACAAATAGATAAAATTCCAAAGTAATGTCTTTATTACACTCTTTAGGTTTGTTGTCAGCATTATTGTCTGCACTGCCTCAGGCAGCTGTGAGTTAGAGATCATTGGTTTGTATTTGATACGCTATTTTCTCTCTAACCAGGGTAGTGAGTCAGAGCACTGACTTGAAGACATTTGATGATGTTTGATTGTGGCAGCTCACTTGCTAACCTATCATACAGATACACCCAAGTGACTTGAAAAATGTTTTCTACCAGTAATTTCACTGTCAATATTTCTACAGTAGTATTTTGCTGACAGCATGCCACCAACTCAGACTGCTCCTTTCCTTCTCTGTGGTTGTGGACCTGGCATGAGGGTCCGGCAGAGCAGATGCTTCCACTGTAGTTGACCATCCTGGTAATGCTTGGGTTGCCTACATGAGGAATTAAAACACTCCTCTGGTGAGGGTCTGCCATCAGGCATTGCTGTACTGTCCAGAACAGGCCTGCTGTCCTTCAATATGTCAATTGTAAGGATGCTGGATTTTGTGTTGTTGATGACTGCAGGATAGAACCATGCTTACACCATTAATCAGCAACCTAACTCTGTCACTGCACCTTTTCAGCTCCCTGGTAGTTTCCTCTTTTTTTTTTTTTTTTTTTTTTTTTTGTAGTAGTAGTTTAAGAGTAGTTTTCACTATTTTGTCTATTTTGTCCTGTCTTACAGCTTGATGATTAATATTGCGGAGTACAGTCGTAAATCACTAAGGGTAGAAAAGGCCTCCAAAATCATGAAGTTCAACTTCTGACCAAACACTACCATATCAAATAAACCATAGCACTAAGTGCCACATCCAGTCATTTCTTGAACACTTCCAGGCACGGTGACTCCACCACTTCCCTGGCTTCATTGCTTAAACCACTCTTTCAGCGNGCTGCTGTTGACCAGAACCCCCAGGTCCTTTTCCACAGGGCAGCTTTCCAGCCTTTAACCCTGCACAGGGTTGTTGTGACCCAAGTGCAGGACCCACCACTTTCCCTTATTGCACCTCATACAATTGGCCTCAGCTCATCAATCCAGTCTGTCCAGATTCCTCTGCAGAGCCTTCCAGCCCTCCAGCAGATCCCCCCTCCCACCCAACTCAGTGTTGTCTGCAAACTGACTGAGGATGCACTCAGTCCTCTTGACCAAATTATTGATAAAGATATGGAGTGGGGTGGCCCCACCCAAATGGTTGTGGCACATTTCCCGCCGCTCTCTGGGCCTGCCACCTGGCAGGTTTTCAGTGCAGTGAAGAGTGCACCTGTCCAAGCCATGGGCTGCCAGCTTGGCCAGGAGAGTGCTGCGGGAGGCAGTATCAAAGGCTTTAATGAAGTTGAGGTAGATACATCCACAACTTTCTTCCCTCATTCACTTGGTGGGTCACCTGCTGTAAAAAGAGATCAGGTTAGTCAAGCAAAAACTGTCTTTCCTAAACCTGTGCTGTCTGGGCTTGATCCCCTGGTTGTCCTCAGTAGTGTAGTATGCTTTTATTTACCCTATATTCTGATTTTCTTTAAAATTGGCTGCTGGCAATTAACTTGCTTTTCATGATATCAGTAGAACTAAAACAATTACACAGACTTTTTGTGCACAAAAAAAAAGTGCACAAAATCTGTCTTATGCTCTGACATTGAGTCCATCAAACAGATTTTAACAGCTATGAAATCTGTATCTTGGTTAGCTGAAATCAAGTGAAGTAAATTTGGCAGAATACGTGGTATGGGAAAAATTCTTATGCTGTGAAGAATTGATTTAATATTTCGTAGTCTCATTTAATTGTGATCACAGGTGATGACTTATTTGACTGAATAGCCTGGTCTCTCTGGTGGTCTGGTCTACTTTTAGTCTGTCTATCTGAAAGATGGAAAATTAATCCTGATCACTCATGTGTGAAATTCAGCATTGCCAATCAGTCATCTTTAAGGCTGCATACTCTAAGTATTAAAAGTTATTTTTATGTAGGTTCAGAATTTTTGATCTGCAAGTAATAGGATTGTCTTTTCTGTTGTGGTTGTGTGCACAAGACATTTCCCCCATTGTGCATATAACATAAAATATTTGCTCTGCTTTTTAAAATATGTTCAGTTGCTAGGAAATACATCTAGGAAGCAAAATAAAAAAAAGCTAAATATAGCCACAGGGACTTTATTTTAATTTGTTGAGGATAAAAAGGAGTGGAAATTAAAAAAAATAGAGTTTTATCTTAGAATGACTTTGTGTTCAATGCAATGTGAAAGTTAGTAGCAGATCTATTTCTCTATAATCTTACTTACTATTTGTTTACTGGTTACAGGGCTCAATGCCTGTAAAACACGGGGACGTATTGCCCATCGCGATGAGCTGTCATCCTTCCACTGAAGTGAATGGAAGCAGCTGAACATCTGCCAAATGTTTGCTTTCTGTAAGCTCAGAAGTCTCCTCCTTTCTCAGATAGTGCCAAAAAGTGGTTTTGTTCCCTCTTATTTAAGTGTACTGCCAGCAATTTACTTTTCCCATTTAAACCTAGACATGTGTTACAGGGTTGAAGTGCACTTGGGTGAGGAAATTAGGGTAATTACCCCTAAAATCACTTCAGATTCTTTGAGATCATCCTCTCTTTCCATATGAAAATAGGAGATTATTTCTGCACTTCCAACACTGAAAAATTTTACTCGTTTATCTTCTTACACCTTTTAATGTCACTTCACACCATTTATTATCCTCTTGCACTAGTATGTCTGAACCTCACACAGGTGAGTCAGATTTTTTTACTTGTTCTGCACATTTCTCTAAGTCTCCCTGTTTTCTCTTCCTGAGGGGATATCTGAAGTCTGACCACTTTATTGTTAGTGTCAACAGGACAGAAGAAACTCTTCTTTTCTCAGACAGATTTTTAGTCTAGACATTGTACAAGCTGAGCAAAGGATGTAGGCTACAGGAAGCATGACTGATGGGAGAAGTCCAGCCGGGAGCTATCCATACAACACCTCTCATTGGCTTTAAAAAATGTTTATTGGGGAAATACTTCGTCCTGAATTTATTCCCAAGTCTACACTCCTTAAAAACTTGGATGTTCAACTTACTGTGTTGAAAACTTATTTAGTGAAAGGAGAAAGACCTTGGGAGCATAACCTTTCCTTTTCTTCACCTTTCTTTTTCTCCAAGATTCCAATCTTCTATTAGGCTTGTCAGAGGTGTTACATATTTAGTACTCTCTTGCCTCCCACTTCTTCAAGGCACATAAATCCATTCAACTCTATCACCTTTGTGATATTACCAGCATACAACACTCTTGATCAGTCCACTGTGAAAATTCCTGCTGCTGCCTTCATTTCCTCCTGTTTGGGCTGCTGTAACTCACAGCTCTCGAGCAGTTAACTGCTGCAATACTCTGTAGGATTGGTACTCACAGGTGCTATCACAACCCAACGTGTTTTGGACAGTGACTGTGTACTTTAATTCCTAAAATCTTCAATAACGTGGTCTCTTAATTGTTTCAAAAAACTTGAACTCATTAGCATGTTTCCACTGAATTCCTCCTTCTAAATCAGCTTGCATTTAGTTGATAATCTTAGGGGTCTTTTTTCAGCCTAAATGATTCTATGGTCATAGTTAATAGCTTCCCTGACCTCAAGTGTAGTGCCATTCAATGTCAGATCTGTCTGCTACAGGAAATTTTTCATTCGCATTTAATTCCAGATCTTCCCTCTTCAGATCAAAGTTTCCACGGTGAATGATTAAAAAAAAGAATATTAAGTGGGTAGAAATTGAATGGAGGTGAGGTACTTGGATGGGGAGAAAGATGATATTTTTCTGCAAAAATGGATGCCGCTTAGTTTTGCTGCCTGAGAGATGATTATAGTAATTGAAGTTGATCACAATTAGACCTTTAAATTTGCACTGCCTTGAACTGAAGCATTTTTATTTAAATTCATCACTCATTATGCCTTTACATGTACTGTTCAAAGTCTGAGGACTGCATAATTTACAGCAAAGAAAAGAAGTCACTGGATGTAATGAACTAAACTTCTAACAATACCCTCAAATTCCACCTGTAATTAATCACTCATGCTCAGTTGCAGACAAAAATGCTAGCATTTACACATGTAACTGCATGTAGGCACTGTCAGACAAAACCTTTCAGTACTGTCACCCTGTTGGATTTCAGGCAAAAGAAATAAATTGAAATACTTTTCTTATAAGGGCCAAGTGAATTATTGTTCCATAACATTAGGGTGATAGATGACTGAGAGCACGCTAGATGTATGTTCTGTTCTTGTTTTTATGACAGAAATAACAAAGTACAAGGCTGGAGAAATATGCATGTTGTAGACTTGATTTACATACAGCTGTAAAGCATTTTTAGGCCTGGATCTTTGTTTAGCTGTGCGTGATTGTGAGTTTTGCCTTCAAATTGGCCAGAACGAGTGATTGGACAAAGGTCAGGAGTGGCCACACGTTGTGCACTGTGCTGCAGCTGTGGGATGCAAACTGCAAGGGCATGAAAAGGCCATGAAGGGCTCTGTGAGAACAGGGCTCCCCTAAAGGAGATTTTTTTTTTGCAGAGTCTCTGGTATAATGGCCTTTGGTGTTGCAAAATACCTTCTTATGGGAGAAAAAATGTTATGAAGTGTGTAGTGCAGTCACAGTGATACTCCTGAAATACAAAAAATCTTGGGTTTCCATGAAGAAGTGGGAAAGTCTGAAAAACAAGCAGAAACCAAACCACAACAAGCAAAAAATAATAATTTAAACAACATGTGTATCTTTTGGGCTGTCATTTTTAAATTCTGGTTGATGTAACTTGTCTAGAGTAAGCTTTAACTTTGTAATTTGAATTGGCACTTTTTATGTGGTTTCCCTTTCCCCACTTCCATGCTTTTCAGCCCTCCCAAGACATGTTCTGCTCATTTGGTTTTAATTGAGCCCCAGTTACATGTCTTAATGCCAAAACAATTCCTTTGTGGGTGAAGAAGGGAGCTTGTGATGCAGGCAGTGACTGGTCTTTATGGCCACATTTGTTCTGGTAGGAGCAGCAGCCAAAGGCTGTTCTGGGTCCCACGTCTAAATGACCTGGCACAGCTTGTGTCCTTGCAACTAAATTAATTTATATCATCCTAACAAAATGATCTAATCACAACTTACTTCTAGGAATACTCCCTGGCCTGCACTGTTTCTTTTGAAACTCTACCTAAAGCTGTGCCAGGTGGTTTTCTGTACAGGCAGGCACGTGCAGACCTCCACCTTTGCCCTGTCTCTGGTTGATGGCTGTGGATTTCACCTGCCCGTGTCAGGTGCAGGCAGTGACTGGCACAGATCTTCTCTGTGAGCTCCCACCAATTCTAACTCTTGCTCTGTTAAGGTCTTCAGGCATGGGGCTTGTACAGACAGGCTGATGGAAAACCCACAGAATTTCTCATTGTCAAAGAAAAAGTAGAAAAGGAAACTAATTTCCAGGGAGAAATTCTTTATTCTATTATTTCAATAATGACAAATTAGAGAACTGAAAATACTGGCTTTCTTAATGCATACAAACTTTCTACCAAAATGTTTCTAAATTTAAGTGAAAACTATCACTACAGAATGTGCCAGAGAATAGCCAAACTCAGCACAAAACCCTTATTATCAAAGATCTTAGGGGAATAAAATTGAAGGAGCAATGTACAAAACCTTTGTATTTATCCAACACATTTTAAATCAATCCACATATGGGTCAAAAAGCATGGGTGCCACCAAGCCCTCTTTCAGGTACAAAATGAATTAAGATCTGGGGTGTCTTTGTTAGAATACATTAGGTAAGGATATCCTGCAGCACTTTTCTGATTTACATAAGAGCTTTCTGATTTTTCATAAGAGCTACCTCCACTGGTAAAAATAACATAAAGGGAAAACAGTTTAAGGTATGGCCTACTGACATGGCTTAATGAGCATGGCTTTTCCACTCATGGGAAAGGAAGAAGGTTGATAATTACACTGTCAGTAGCTGAGATATTTCACGAACTGCAGGCAGCAAGCTTAAGCAGCAGAACATGTTTGTATTTATTCTGTGTATACACATTTGCTTTTATAACACAAACAGGTTAAAAAATCACAGACACTTTGTTTTAATGAGTAATAGTTTCACTGGCTTCATATTTATCTGTTTTCTCCCTGCAGGTCAAAGCAACAGATGCAGATGCTGACCAGTTTGGAGAAATTGAGTATTCTCTTTACGATGGATTTAATTTTTATGAAAAATCCAAAGCTTTCCAGATTGACCCACACACTGGTCAGATCTTTGTGTCTCAAGACATTGACAGAGAAGGAGATCCAACCACTTATGATCTCTTAGTAAAAGCTACAGATGGGGTAAGTTTCACCTTTCTGCACTGCCAGATTTGTGAATGTATTTGCAAATTTAGAAGTCTGGTATACTTTAAAATGAGTATGTAGCAACTATGTCAAAATTGCATGAATTTGAATAAAATGTCTCATCCTTTAAGAGAGCAAAAAATTATATTCATGAACTGTGAATTTTTACCCAAATTAATAAACTTGTCTGTGAAGTCCCCATTGACTCCTAAATAAGGTTTGGAAAAATGTTTCTAGGCTGTGTTAGTCCTTGCTAATTTTCTTCCTGCTATTGGAACCAATGGACTCCAAGTTCCTTCTGCTCCCTGCTTTCAAGACCACTGCAGCAGTAACAAGACAGTACCATGGGCTAGAACTGCATGGCTACTGTGGGTGACAGTGACTTTCCTGAGTAAATTCCTTGTCCTTTCTAGCTGGCTGATGCCATTGCTGTGGCTGTGTGCAGCCTGCCTGCAGCTGCATGTCTGAAAGTTTTCCCACTTTACAAGATCTGATGCTTTTGGGAGGGGATATTCATGGTACAGCAAGGGCAGGGTCGTTGTATGTGCTTAAAGTAGTCCATTGCAGATCCTGGTGAGGAGACATTTGCTGTGGTGGGAACATATTAAGATGTCTGGGAATGGATACCTTGCCTACCTGATGACATGTAACAAAAAATTGTGCTAGTAAGCTCCAGAAAAACAGTGGATGAAAATTATTCATTATTTTCATTGCAAAATATTCATTCTGTGATTTGCATGGTGATTTGGAATCTGAGGTGGTTTGCATTGTGAGCCCGATATGTACTTGGCTTTACCTTCTTCAGCTTAATAGTGAATTCTGAAAAAGCTGAAGAAAAGGTTACTGGTTGCCTTCAAATGTTAAAATTAACATAAGGACACTTTTCAAAATGTTATTCAGGTCACATTTTGCAGTACAATTTGTCCTGAAAAACACTGAAATTCAATTATTTCAGGCTATGCAGTTTTTATTTCTTACTTTGAATATTAAACTTGCATTTGAGACAATGTCCTAAGTGTATCTAATGTAACATCTTAAACATGCCCTTGTGCTAGAAATGCTGTATTTTTCATTAAAATGCCTGTAGTTTTTGTTATTACACACTGAAGAAACTTAGTGAGCTGTGTTTTCCATATTCATGAGTAGATGAACTGAAATAGCTGCAGTTGATGATTGTATTAATTATTTCATTTTGAGAATGTAGCCATTGGGGGTGTATATATCTGTTGTGTTGAATTCAGATATTTGTGTAATAGCTAAACTGTTTTTTGCTTTAGCTGTCAAAATTTACAGAAATATTCTTTTATTAATATTGCCTTTAGCAGTGTGCTTTTTCTTCCTCATAGATTTCTTTAGAGGAGAAAAATTACATAAATGTATTTGTATGTTTGTTTCCATACGCATCAGATTTGAATGTCTGAAAACTTGACCTTGCTCATTGCAGGGGGCTTGGACTGGACAACCTTTGAAAGGTCTCTTCCTACTCAAACCATTCTATGATTTTAATACAATATAAGAGTGGGTTTTTCCAGGGCAGTGCCTGTGATGTCTATAGCAGAGGTAGTTCTATCTGACCATTTTGAAATTTCACTTGTATGTGATTTCTGTCTTCAAGATTTATACTCGAGTACAGATATGAAAACTTTGAAGAGTAAAGCAGTCTGTATTGAAACGTATAACAGCAGAAAATTATGCATTCTGCTATACTTCATCATTTCATTTTTCCTCTCATTCACATGTTTTGAAGCTGTATAAATGGAAAGGACACACACATACACATGCTTGGAATATCAAGATTAGTCATTAATAAAGGGTATGTGAGAGCTGGGCAATAGCAGTGAAATTCTAAAAAGTTTTTAAGATATTCAGTCTGGTATACAATTTTATTTTGAAAACCTGAAAGAAAATATATTTGCATGAAAAAAGCTTGATGCCTTAATTTTTTTAGTTATATTAGTGCTCTATTGATAAGTCTTACCTCAACGAAAATAGTCAATGCATTGCAACTATAGGGTATTTAATTTTCAAATTGCTCTGTCATTTATCTTCATTTAGGGACCTTGTGTTTTCAGAAGTTCAATAAAGGGGAAAAATGTTTTTTATTGCCTTGTTTGTGACATGCACAGCTTGATTTTTTAAATGGAAGTCAGCACTTTGTAGAAGTTTGCCCATCTGACACCTAAATACTAAAGCACTAAATTCAATATCAGCTTTTAAAATTTTCAGTGCACCAGAACTGTGTTGACCAACTCTCTGCCTTTTATTTCTTTTTTTAAAGCAGAATTGTAGTAGGATATTCATTTTATTTCCTGACATTCTCCTGCTGATTTTGATGGATTAAAGAGGTATGGGGCTCAAAGCAGAGGCTGTGATCAGGGGAGAAATGTGCACAGGAAAGAGAGAGGAAGAATGAAGGGTCACTTGTGACAAAGGAGGGTAGAGAGATGAAAAGGAAAGAAAATAACACAGTTAATTAGAAATGAGGAGGAAAAGAAAGTATTTTCCAGGTGGTGTGCAGTTTGTCTTACAGCAAAACTATCACTTTCCTCCACCTGTTGCTGGCTACTCCATTACATGGCTTTAGAGCTCCTCAGTCATGTCTTTTATGCATTGTGTAGAAAATGTAAGGAGTGAACTTAAATTGCACACAAGAGCCTGTGGAGAATAAGGTGGAAAACAGCTTCTGTTAAATTTGTTTTAAATAAACATCCTGTGAAAGCTTGTGGGAGCACTCTCACTGATTAAGTGAAGATGAAAAGTATCCTTGTCTCTCCTATATGAAATCGTAGGTCTTCAGTTTTTCAGCTGCTTCATCATCACTGTAAAAGGTTCTGTACACCATCAGCAGGTGTTAGTGACTCTTACTGCCTTTCTGCATAGAGAGACACTTTGTCTCATGCTTTTTGGTAATCCACTCTGCCTATCCAATTTTCTTTGTCTTTTACACTGGAGCAATTGAAACCTAGATATAAACACTTGAAACTCATAGCAAAGCTTCTGAAGAACTTAAGGCTTTTGAAATAAATGGAGACATCTCTCCACTTCGACAGCATTACAACTTCAAGATGACATATCCTTAAGGTTTACAGAAAAGAGCCTTTATGTCAGAGATTCTGTATCTAACAGTTCAGTTTGGAACAAAAGTTTGACAGCATGGTTCACTAACAAAAACTTTGCAGGCTGTAATGAAAATCTTGGACTGTTAAGCATTTTACAGCACTGAAATGAAGAAATACAGCTCCTCAAAACAGCATCATTTCTACTTAATAAGACAAAGAGTTTCCCTGCCAAAGGCAGGGTAATTTTTTTTTAAGTCTTGATAAAGAGGTCTACTAAAAACTTTAGCTATTCACAATAATTTGATCCTTCTGAAGTAATGAAAACAGTATTTGTTGTTATTTTGACTTGATGGTAGTTTATGTCCCCTTTTTTTCCATGAGGGAGACAACCCTCAGGACTTTGATAGAGAAGTTTGTTGTAATTATTTCTTTTTGTTGCACCAGAGAATACAACAGTACTTAAAAATATTCGAACATTTGAGATAAGGGATTTTAAAATGAACAGCTGTGGCTTTCTGTTGCTTGTTAACATGTTTTAACAAATGTAATTTTCTGTCAGCAATAGACTTTATATAAGTCAGTCTTCATATTTTAGAAGATCTATGTTTTGCTTGCTTCTGAGTAGATGAAATAAATCCATGTCATTAGAAACAGGAGTTTTAGTTCCTTCTCAATTGGAATGATACTTTTCTTCAGTTGTCAGAGCAAGAATTGGGCTATAACCAGTTAATATGATAAGTTATTAAGTAAATATCATTCTTGGCATGTGAAGATATACACTGCTTCTTCAGGAAAAGAAGGTTCTGTCTCCACTTTAAAATTTGGTCAATCTACTTAGAGAATAGGTTTCCTTATATACTTAGAGTTAATCAATTTCAAAAGACCTTTCGGTCTTTACATAACTCTGTAGCACAAATAAAAATTGGTTGAAGAATGGATTTTGGGCTTTTTCATGCCTGTTTAGCAATAATGGAGCTTGAAAGAAAGTTTGCCACAAGCTCTCGTGAGTTTGGTTTCATGGTGTTCCAACCATCTTCTTTTAGATGCCTTTTATTCTTGACCTCACTTCTTCCCTAGTCTTCTTCCCTTAAAGATACTTCTGGTTTCTGTTCTAAAATACCTGAAAGCTGTGGACACATGGAGGATCTTCTGACAGTGGGCAGAGCAAATTTCCTCCCCTTCCCCTGCCTTCCCTTTTAGCTCCTGTGCAGGGATTTCCTTATCATGGAAATCAAGGTACTGGGGAAGGGGCTTGCCCTGAAGTGGGGATGTTGGCATTGGGCTTATTGCCATCTCCATTTCTCTGTGATGGCATCGGGTCTCTTGGCAGTCCCAGTGATTTGTAGGCTGATGACTGTCCTTTAGAGTCCTGGTCTCCAGGCAAGAGTCCTGGCTGCTGACTGCCTGTGCAGCAGCATGAGCCCTGGAAACATGCCATGCCTTATTTTCTTCAGAAGCACAACAGGAGGATGTGGGATAGATCTCCTTGTTTGTGGGTGAAACACAGACAGATGATGCACAAGATCATCTTAATTTTCTACTTACTTGAGCCTTTATGGGACTGTCACTGCACCCAACAGAGGTAACAATTCAACACTGAGGAAAAAAACCAAATTCAAGACAAAGCAAAAATCACAATGAAAATCTGGAAGCAAATGCTGGTAGTATTATTTTTTTTCAAGAAGTAAGTCTGAACCTCTGGACACACTGCGCAAACCCTCAAAAATAGTTTTGTGGGAGATTGTTATTTGGCAGGGTAAATCTAAAGGAGTTATATCCAGTCTGAATCCTTGGATAGTTTAATGAAGGTCAGGTTTAAAAACAATTGACATGAACAATTGGACTGCAGAGTTATGCAATATAGTTGGTTTTTAGTTGGCTTGGTTTTCTTTGTATCACAGCTACTGTGACTGCAAAATGAAGTTCACACTAGCTCAGCATAGTTTGTCATGTCTATGCATGAACATCTGATCTGTGTCAGCAGTTTCTCTGAGTGACTGCTACAAGCACAGCACGCTCAGTGTGACTTTGAAGAGCTCAAGCTTCTTCCTCCAGCTGTGTTTTAATGTACTGCATAAAGCACATGCAGACTGTACATGCCTGTGCTGCCTCGTGCCTCTGAACGTGCCAGTGCCCCAGCATGCACTGTTATCTCTGCCACAGTGGACCTGATTTCCTTTAAAAATGCTTCTACTTCCTATGGCTGTAAAATAATCTTGGAAACATGAATCCCTCCAAACTCATGGATGGAGCCCTCTGAGAAGTAAATTGCCATTAATTTCACTCAGGTGCCTGCGTGGTCCACACTTCAGCACTCATAGAACTGTCTTTTTTGCAGGTTGTCACAAAATCCAGTGCTTTGTCATAGCAAATAATTATTTTTCTGTAGCATAGTCTGATAAGCCAGCTTGCAGTTGCTCCTTTCTTCTCCAGTTTCACTCTGGAGCAAAATTGAGGATAGGTCTTGTAGATAGCAGCCTGACAGGTCAGCTTTTGGCTGTTCTGCACTGCTTTTAGACTGTGTCCCTGGCTGAAAATTCCTCATATTCCCCATTATGATGGTCATGCCTTTACACCTGAAAGTCTTATAGAGATAAGGTGTTCCTGCTTTACTGGAGCACCACAGTCACTTGAGGGGCAAGTCTTTCTGGGGCAAAAGCCCTGACTTTTATCTGTGAAGGAATAAGTGGGGTGTTTGTGATGTCAGCAGAAGCATGTGAGGCTAGACTGTTGCCTATAAAGGCTGACCTGTAAACAGAGACTAGGCAGAGTAAAAGAATAAAAAGGTATTTATTGAAAGGATCCAGCTTGGGCCATGCAAGAACCCCTTGGAGCTACACCCAAGCAATCCTGTAATGGTCCCAAAATGGTCCTGGTCATGAGGTCTCACACTTTTATAAGCTCTGGTCCATCGGCACATTGGAGTTAACTGTCCAATTACACCCTCAGGTTATAAAGCTCCATCCTCTTTGTTCTTTCTCTCTCCTTCACTGTTGTTTACACTCTTGGGCCTAAAATTTGACCTTGGTCCCCAGCTAGAAAGTTATTGTTTTGTCCATCTAGCCTGTGAACAGAGCTCGCCAGCCCTTAAAATGAAACCCAGAACTACACATTAAAACAGCACAGAGTCCGAAAAAATATAAAAGCTGAAACTTAAGGCATCAGGACTAGCAAGGATTTTTGATGTGTGGTGCTCATTAGCATTAACAAAACTGACTTTGAGTTCAGGCCTCACCATTGTAGAGAAGCTGAATTTCTTTACATACTTGATCAGCCCTTGGTGTTGTGTTGAGCATGTAGTTTACTTGTAGTGTTTTGGGGTGTTGCAGATACTGCAAGTTGCTTTTAATGGACATTTTCATTGATCAATATTCTTGCAGCAAGTTCCATTTCCAAATGATGGACTGAAACCAGTTGTGTACCATCCTATTTTAAAAATTGATCTTTTTTTCTGTTTTTTTTTTTTTCTTATTTATCCAACAGGGTGGTCTGAGTGCCCAAGCTTTTGTTCGCATCGAGATAGAAGATATTAATGACAATCAACCTGTTTTTGAACAAGACATCTATGTGACAAGTATCAGCAGTCACACACAGCCGGGGACAGAAATCATCAATGTTGTTGCCACAGACAGAGATTCAGGAATATTTGGCGTTGTCACATACAAACTTGTCCCAGGAGAATTTTCTTCTTTTTTCACAGTGGATTCATCAACAGGTACTGTATTAGTCTGTGATTCAGAAAGGTGATAATTATACAAGATATATGTTTTCCTTGATGATGCTTTTTGTACTTGGAGTCATATCATACAGGTGAAACGCAGATTCTGATGGAAAATAAGTCTGGAGGTAGATGAAGGATTTAGGTTTAACATGAAACCTTTGCACTCACTGGAGTAACTCATCAACTATTTTCAGCCCTAAATTTATTGATTGTTGTAAGAAATAATACAACATTACTTTTTTACAAAAATATCTGCATTTCTGAAATTCTTAGGGCTTACTCTTGAAGAGCAATAAAACACACCCATCAAGATATTCCTCCTTTCATTTCTTCTGTTTCTGTTCTAGTCTTCCTCTGCACTGTGTTAGGATAAGTCCTCATTCTGCTCAGTCTTAGAGGGCATATTTGCCTCCCTGTTTGACTCAATGTTTAACTTTGTAAGTGTCTTTTTCTGCCTTTTATTTTCTGATGTGACACCTCATCCTTCTGGAGAGTGATCCAACGAAGGAGTGATGATGAGAGCAGAAAACCAATTATGGTAAAACCAAATCTGTGGAATCTTTTCAATCTCACAGATTGAATTACTCTTCCTGTTGCTACAAAACAGCCTCTGCAACCTTAAAATAGTTGTCAACATCAGCTGAAGAGAACATGATCATTGCATCTACAACTGGCCATAGTGCTTTTCAGTAAGTGGTTAACTAGATTGAGATTGCCATTTTTCTTGAGGGTCAGCCCTTGCATGTGACTGTATCCTGATCAACAGATTGTCATAGCAAAGATTATTTTATGTTTTAAGATCTTTTTAGACTGTGGTTCATGTGTGTATATATTAGCTCTTTGGAATACAAAATCTTGCAAGGTTCTATTCTTTCAAAATGATGTCTGTTTTTCACAGTTCCCAAAACATTCTGATGAACAGAAGAAACTAATCTTCTTAGGAAGTCAGGCTGCTTGTCTTGGCTATTTCAGAATTTATTTAACTGTGGACTTTTAACTACCTGTCAAGTCAGGTTCTCAGGGGCATAACTGATGTCAAAAATACGTAGGTCAGCCAATAATTAGGGAGCTGGATCTCCACAGGCATTTAACTGGTCATTTTAAAACTGTCCCATCAGGCTTGTTGAAGAGAGCCCCTGTGGATCACATTAGCAGCACTGGCTTTGCAGCAATCTCCTGCTGAAAGAAAGCTTTTTGAAAGGTTTCTTCCTCGGGCTGTGACCTTTTGGCCTCTCTTTCCAGTTTGGCACTTTGTATAGGAAAAAAGTCATGGTTAATGATGAAGACTCTATAAGCTTGTAAGTTACTATTACCTCGTGGATCTATCATGGTATTTTATCAAAGGCAGATCAAATTCAGGGTGAAGTTGCTTGAGGTCATTATTGCTGACATTTCATGATGAGAAAAGCTCTTAGGTCAGACACTCTTCCCAGCATTATAGTGCTTGGAATCTGATTGCACTTAATCAGATCTCCTGGGTAATTCACAAGGTCAGACTGTGTCTAATTTTAACTTATTAATATTAATGCTGTGAGCTTTTTTTTTTTCTGAATACACTTTTTCTATTTCTATTCTTCCATATCTACTGACAATACTGCTTATGCTCAGTCGCTAGTGAGGCAAATGATTTTTAAACTATTAGAAAAAAAATAAACATTAAAAAAACCCCAAACATTAAAATTGCCAATTTAACACGCACAAGTTTTGCCATCTTTGAGCTCCAAAACCTGTTCAGTATTCAGAGAGAGAGGAAACAAGTGGCTCACTGTTAGGGCACAGCGATTTTGAGCTCTTCCTCCTTATTCTTTTTACAGCAGAGACATTTTTCAGTGTTTATTGTGCTAAAACTGTTTTCATATGCTCTGATATATGGCCTAATTTTGCTGTGCCTCTCTGAAGGTTATGTGAGGGACTTCATCTAGTTAACTGGGCTGCATTTTGTGAACAGAGGGCAGTGAACAAGTATGTAAAGGAACAGGCATTCTCCAGGAGATGGGTGCTCAAACCAGAAAGCCAAATGAGATGATATTACAGTTTGGTCTCTGATTTCCTGATCTTAGGGATGTGCAATCTGTTACTGATGTATTCAGCAGTTTTTTCAATTTACAGTATGGCATATTCTGTTTTTTCTGCCTTTCTCATTATCAGAGGACCTAAACAGAGGGACAATTCTGGTGCTAGAGAATTCTGTGTATTTGTCTGCCTGATAAGTTTAATTTTTTTCAAATAATTATTTTTTCTCATTGATAGAGCATTTAGAAAGGAGAAATGAAAATCAATGCATTAGTAATCTTGATTTACTATGTTCATTATAGCCCTTAATATTTTATGTGGACAGAGATATTTTCAGTATTATGAGATTTAAAATAATTACTAGCAAACAGTTTGTCACGTTACACTATGATACATTAAGCTCATGTGCAAGATGATGCTGTTGTCCATGACATATGTAATTTCTCTTTTTTTGGCATTTTCTCTTTTTTTGCCTTGAAATTTTATTTCACTGTAATTTTCTTCAGGAGTGTTTGCTGAGTGCTGCACTTAGAATACTCACTAAAAATTAACTTTTGAGTTTTCGGAGGAGAAATGGACAAAACAGTAAAATAACTGTTGAAACCCAAATTCTTCACTGCTATGTCTTACTTCTGGCTCTTGTTTGTTGAAGGTCATAGTTTTTTCTATGAGCTGTGGTCAAAGTATCTTGCCATCTGGTCAACTCCTGACCATATAGAATATAACAACACTGCTTTTGATACATAGATATTATGAGGTTGAGGGACATCCAGGCTCTTTGAAGGGGCTCCATCTTTTGTTTCAAGCACTGAGACGTGGATGTTGTAAATAGATAAATTCAGTGGTAGTGGGGAGGAACATCCTCTCATTGACACGACAGACGTTCCACTGATTTTTTTTTTTAACTCTAAACAAGATTTTATTAGTTATATTTGTTTGCTATTTTAGCTTTTAGTCATTGCATTTATTGTTTGTGATATGCTCTTGTATTCATAAATAACATTTATTGTGTTTCCATTTTTGAAAAAGTTGAAGTGTTTTTCATTTGATTGATGATAGACTTTCCGCCAGAAAAACCACTTTAAGAACTTTGTAACTAGAAAAATGTATGGATAGGAAACTGTAAACCAACTCCTCTGCTGGTTCGTGACTCTTGCTATCATTTGTTTCTAGTGTTGGTGTAAACAACATCTTGGCTTTATTATGTTGCCTTTTGTAGATATCTGATCCATGCATGATCTATGAACAGCACTTGTGAGTTGATTAGAACAGGGCAAGTTGAAGAGCTCTTCTGTCTAAAAAACTCTTTGAGCTATTGTTTTGTTTATTTTCCCATTGTTACCTAACAAGCTGTCTGAAAGACAGTGCATTTATAGTTATGGCTAAGCTGGTAATTAAAAATGTAAGTCACAGGATGCAATCATAAGTGTGGCAGAAATCCTATGCAGTGCTTAACTTTAGGATTAACAACTGAATTTGTAAACTTCCATTTCAATAACAGCATTAATACTTACCTTCACCCAAGGGCATGCAATTAATTTTTCCATTGATCTTAGTGATGCCCTTTTTGAGAGATGGGTAAAGAGATGGTTATTGTCATCCTCATAGCTCTGGTTCAGGGAGGTTGTTTCAAACCAACAAAATTAATAATAGTCCTTGAAAATTACTCTGGACCAGTGTGACTTCATGTGTCAGTCTTCAGGTAAACAGTCTGTTCATATTATTAAAACAATTATTCTAGCTAATCCCTGTGTGCAGAGAAAACTTCCATGAAGGCCAAGCAAAAGGCAGCAGCCACTGATTTGTCTTTGTGTGAATGTATTTGTTATTTAAACGTAGTATGAAAACGTTGTAGAGAAAGTATCATTCACTCAGTGTATGTTACAGCAATATAAGCATTTAATTTAGCTTCTGTTTCTTTCAACTCTGTAAGATATTTGGGCTTGTGTTTCTGTGATTCCTACCTCAATTAGACGTCTAGAACAAAGGCTGTGAACTTCCTTTTGTGTATTATTGAGAATGTTTCTGTGAACATGGAGGATAGACCTGGGCTGGATGCCAGGTGCCCACCAAAGTCACTCTTATTACTCCCCTCCTCAGTTGGGCGGGGGAAGAAAATGGTGACAAAATGCTTGTGGGTCAAGAAAAGGGCAGGGAGAAATCTCCCAGCAATTACTGTCATGGGCAAAAGAGACTCAGTTGAGGAAATTACTTTAATTTATTGCCAATCAAATCAGAGGAGGGTAATGAGAAATAAAAACTACATCATAAAAGACATTCTCCTTCACCCCTCCCTTTTCCTGCACTTAACTTCACTCCCAATTTTTTGTACCTCCTCTGGCCCTGGCAGCACAGGAGGATGGAGAATGGAAACTGTGCAGTTTATCACAGGTTCCTTCCTTCTCACACTCTTCTGCTCCAGCATAGGTCGTTTCAACAGGGTCCAGTTCTTCAGGAACAGAATGATCCAGTGAGGGTTTCCTGTGTGGTCACAAGTCCTGCCAGCAAACCTGCACCAGCACGAGCTTCCCATGGGGTCACAGCCTTCTTTGGGCATCCATATGCTCCAGCAAGGGGTCTTCCACGGGCTGGGGGTGGATCTCTGCTCCACTGTGGGCCTCCACAGGCTGCAGGGGGACAGCTGCCTCACCATGGGCTGCACCACAGAAGCCACTCCTGTAGCCCCCACTCGGCCAAACCCCTGCCACATAAACACAGTACACTGAGATATTTGGAGATCTTTCCATTGACTTGAAGATACTTGGATCACCTTTTGTTATAATACTTTCTGTTACTTATTTACACCACAAAAACCTACATTTTGAGGAGAACAGACAAGCCTTGTTGCAAGAGCTGGTTAGTAGTTGAACATTAAAAAAAAAAAATTCAGCACAGGAGTACAGCTCCTGCAAAATGAACATTCTTTTAAGGAAATTTTGACTTACTAAAAGCCCGCTCCCTTTAAGGAGCACTTGGATTTTTTTTAACAGAAGAACAAAGGGTATCATTTGACTAAAATGTCCTGTAAAACATGTAGAGCAGTCTAGGAGCTTAGTCTGTTGGCGAAGAATAAAGGGATGAATACACCTAAAGAGCATGCAAATTTAAGAATATAAGAAGAACCTTAACCAAAAGCCAAATTTATTTCCAGCATCTTCTCATTTCAACTGTGCCTAGTAATGGATCTAGTAGGAGGAGTTGTGTAGAGCTTGTACAGAACAATGCCTCACTTGTACATGTTTCTTGTGGCAGTGTGCATTTTAGTGCTGTACTACTTTCATTAGCACACTATGGAACCATATGTAAATGCAATTTAAGGGCAAACTAACTTACAATCAACTTTGATTTGGTTCAGAATATATTCATTCCAGTTAAAGATGCTGACAAATTTTGTTTTATTAAAAAAATAGAACTGTTTTTTAGCAGATGCATCTTAGGAAATTTTAATTGCATGAAAAAGTTTTGCTTTATTTTTATTGCAATACAGGTTGAAAAGTAATGTTGGAATATCAATATTTCTTTTTATGGTGGAAAAAAACCTCAAAACTTTTTTTAACTCTATATATTATACAGTGTTTAATATATAGCAGATTGTACTAGGCATCAAAGTAAAATGTGGATGCACCCTTTCTAAAGAAAACAAGGCCATATTAATGATGATTGATGATGGTTTTGTATAGTGTTGTAGGAAAAAATAGTTTCTTTTTAAACTACTTTTGGCATTTTCTTACAGCATGTAGTACATTTGCTAAACATATGAAGAGCTTGACATAAATAACATTTAAAATTAGGAGTGTTTTATTTTTGGAACATTTTGAGGCCAATTCTCTTTTTAAACTGCAGTTTCTTCAATGACTGCCTTTCTGGTCTGTCATATGATATTGATAGCACATTTGGATTGCTGAAAATCAGAGGAATATGTCTGAGACATTGGTTTAGCACAGTAAGTTTTCACCTTTAAAGAATTTTGAGTTAAATCAAAAAGGAAAAATTAGTGATCTCAGCTGAGTTATTTGTGGACATTTACCTTCAGTGAGATCTCATCTAATGAGAAATTTACCTTAAAGAAAGCAGAAAATAGTATATTGTCCTAGAAGCACATAAAACTTGCTGTAGTAAGTTTAAGGGTGCAGATTTTGGCCCTGAAAGAAAGTTGCGTAGCAGAACAGCATGAAAAAATATTCATACTGCTAGCTTCTAATGGATCTCTTTTTTTAATTTTATGTAGCAGACTCAACCAGCTAGAAAGAGAAATAGGCCTACAAGCTATGTGCCAAAAACTCAACCATGCAATAGTGGAGTGTACATGAGATTATTGTGCACGAAAGAATGCAACATGTTAACAAAAATACCCTGGCCCACCCTTCTTTCTCCTAGTTAAGCCAAAGTCAGATCTCAGAAACGGAAAAACCCACCAGAAGAGGCAAAGAGCGAACTTCCATAGCATTGCACAGATGATGTGGGCTGATAAAAAATAGTGAAAAAGAAAAAGTTATGCCCAAACCTCCCATTTTAGAGGAGGGGAATGGTGTGATATTTATACAGTGAAATTCAGACAAGCAACCCTTTCTTTGCTAGAGTCTGTATGGGTCTCAAAGTACAGGATATATTTACTGTACCTTGTGTTCTCAGTCAACCTAAAGAAAATAAGAAAGTGGCAGGTCACACCAAGGGAGCAGACAGCTGTGGTACAGTGTTAGGATGAATGTAGCAGGCAAGTGTGTGCAGCAGAAAATCAGTTCATGTAAACGGAAGGTAGCATCTGGAATGTTTTGTAACACTCTTAATATAAAAACAGGAAATATATCTTTGGCTTATAGTAGGCTTCATTCTGTATCTGTCCCGATACGTCTTTTTGTACAGTGCCTTCAAAGAAATACCACCCCTGGTTACCATGGCAGTCCAGTTGTGTTACCTGATTGTGCTCTGAGCTATTTTTGGATCTAGAGGCTGGCAGCTTGATTAAACAAAGGTCCTTGACTGCAAAGGTCCTTGATTAAAAAGACTTTTTCAGAAAACTCTGATAAGCTAACCAAGGAAATGGGACCTGTTGAGAAGGCGTGGCAGGGCTGGAGTTGTGCAGATTGTGAGAGGGAGGTCTCTGCCTTTGTCTTTGAAAATACAGCAATTCACCAGGCCAAAGTCCTGCCTGCTTACTGGTGTAAGCTTGGATTTCTGGAGGGACTCATGTTTGTGTGAGAGTGTTCACCTCGTACACAATCAGAGAGCAAACACACTCTGAGTTACTATTCAGTCAGATTAAAAGAAATTAACCAGGGCAGAAACAAAGGAAATTTCCTTGTAACAGTGAATTATATCTCTTCAGTTATCTGTTTAACTGAAAGACTAGAATTTTGTTGGGGTTTTGTGGTCTTGTTTGTTTGTGGTTTTTATAGGGATTAATTATTTAAACATGTAATAGTACAAAATATAGAAAGCTAGGAGGCACCTGATCTTCTAAACTGGCAAACTACAGTCTCTAGTGACACAAAATTTTGCATCCCAACTTGCAAGTCTTTGTCTAAAAAGCACTTGTGTAACAGAAGACTGAGCCTAGGTGATACAAAACCGTTGTAGTACTATACTCATTATCTCTTTTGCTCAACATTAGAGGCTGGTATTCAGGTGGGTATTCTGTTTGTGAATAATGGAACTGCTGTAATTAGAAATTAATGTTTTATGTGTTGATGAATACTTCTTAGCTCACTAAAACTCTCTGTAGCTTGTAGTATTTGAAATAGCAGTGTCATGCTTCTGGGGGAGCGGCAGTGTTAAAACTGCTTATGTTATTTTATAGATCCCTGTACTGGTTTGTTATGTGCAGACTCCCAACATGGTCAGGGTCTGATGAAGTGCTCTGGAACAGACTTTCATGTGCTAAGCAAAGTCTTGTGATTAAACACAGTATGTTTAAACAGTATTGGTTGTAGACACTGAGTCATTTTGTATCTATTTCTCTTTCTAAGAGGAAAACTGTGAATTGAGCACAAGAATCTGCTACAGAGGGGCCAGTGTTGAAAGCATCTCCAGTGCAGGGGTATGAGACCTGTAAAGTACAAATGTAGCTAGAAGACTAATATGAGTTTGATCAGTTATTTTCTACAGAAACATTCAAACACTGAATATTTTCAAACTGAAGTCCTCTTCTTTGCTGAAATGCAAACCAGCATTTGTGCCATCAAAATAAGCTTTTTCAAATATTTTCATGTGAGCTGAAGCTGTGTGTATTACAGCAGGTAGACTGTAAATAACAATATAAGTCCTTATTAATTCCTTCCTTCCCCTGGCAGTTATTAAACCAGCTCTTCAGTGTATTTGGCAGAGTGTTGCTGTGGTTACCATCAAGCATGCAGCTTCACTAAAAAAGGTGCATTTTAAGTACAGGTAAAATGCTAAAGCTGGAACCTGTATGCAGTGCCAAGAGGATAGCGTAGCATAGATGATAGCAATGAGTTGGATAAACTTAAATAGAAATGTCAGGCAGAAACACTATCATTCGTCTTCAAAACAATGCTAATTTTAATGTCAGTGCAAAATGCACACCTCCTAAGTGAAACTTCTGGAGGATAACCCTGTCTGTGCTCAGCTTGAAGTTTTTTCTGACACATAAAAAGTAAACCTGTGCAAGCACCCCTGCACTGGGAAGGTGCTGAGCTAGGGTGCACTGGGCAGATCAGTGGGGCAGCTCTGACTTCACAGTAGTGAACAGCAGGTCCAGTGGCCAGCTTTGAAGGTGAATTGGGGTGAGGAGCCATATGGACCTTTTGGCCATCTGCTTATTGTCTGAGCTGTGTCAGGTGCTGCCAGCTGGCCCATCCTAGATTATTTGTTGAAGAAATAGTGCCATCATTTAAAGTTGTTAGGGTGTTTGATTTCAAAGGCTTAGGTAACACCACTGGTAACTATTGAATTTACTCCTCTTGCCATGTTCTAAAGTTGCTTTTTTATTTTGTGAACAATGATATCATATTAGAAGACATTTAAGTATGCATACCTAAGCAATCTAGACTTGTTACTGAAGTTAATCCTGATTTTTATGTTTTTTGCAGCACTTGAGTAGTGGAAAACATTTGGTTTACCTACAAATGGCTGTAAATGTAGGGCTGATTTTTTGTTTTGCTTATGGGTGAACCCTGTCCAAAAACAGGTTTTCAAAGTGCTCAGATGGAAAGTGTGTGGAAATCCTATTGGGTTAACCCAAATGAATTTTTTTTTCCCCATACAAAAAATTCTTTTGGTGAGTGAACCTACTCTGGTGCTGTACACTGTTGTAAGATTAGGACTGGACACAGGATCATGAATATAATAAAATATGTATTTTAAAAGGATCTTTACATGTGGATTCCTGTCTCCTGCCTTTAACTGTTGAGAAACAGCAGTTAACCCTCTTGTGGATCATGGTGCATCTCCACAAAAATAAGAATGGCAAAATCCCATGAGAAATTTTCCTGTTGCTGGACGATGGTGGGTGATACAGAGTCCTATCTTTTGTTAGTGCATTTGCAATTTCTGGGCAAATAGACACAAAGTGAAGAGCAAGACTTCTTGGAAATTCATGCCCTACCATGTCTAGTGAGTGAGGCACTATGAAGCAGATGAAAGAGTTGGCAGTTGTGATTTTGCCTTCAATAGTGCTAGTTCTCCCCATACATTCAGTCCTCCAAGCCATTGTAACAATTTCTGCTAGCCCTTAAGCACAGATTGTTCTGCAGCAAAACATGTGTAAATTCCAGCATGCCTTGGAGCAGAGCTGTTCCCAGACTACAGCCTGCAATGGCAGCTGCCAACGTGCATCCAGCATTGCAGGTTCAGTGTTTAATCTGTATCCAGCTCGAATCCAGGCAGCAGGCAGTCTGTATGTCATGCTTTTGATTTATAAGGATTGGGATCTGCAATCAGTTATGCCCATGTGGATGTAGTCAAGAAAACGAAATTGCCAAGGTGTGAATGAGGCTGGATGTTAATGCTTCATCTGGTGTGTAATTATAGGATTGTTCACCTGTGAAGCAGAATTGATTCCAGTTCTCTCTCATGCAGAATAAGGAATTAACCAGAGATAAAATCTTCAAAGCACTGCGGTGATATAAATATTAATTTGAAAAATGGGAATTAAATGTTTTTCAAGGCAGAAGATAAGACCATTTATATGGTGAGTCAAGCTGTAAGAAAGGTGGCACTCTTCTTAAAGTGGACCCACACTTGCATCTTTGTGGTCCCCTTTTGGAAGCTTTGGTAAAACATTCCTTGCAGAGGAGCTGTCTCATTATTCTCTTTTCATTTTCAATGTTTATAGAAACTGTTTTTCATAATGGAAGAATATACTCTGTACCGCACAACCTAAATTGTCTTTTAAGTTCTCTGAAGCCCTGAATTACAGACTGCAAATGATTGTGGTAATAACTATAATAAGCCCCAATCTTAATTACAGAATGGGGAAGAAAGGAAAATCATGTTTAATTTTCAGCCTGTTACTTAGTGAGACATGCCTCTGATGAGCTTCACACACTGAACCCGTGCCTTTGACGGTTCCTGCTCCTTGCAGTTTCCTCTGTGTTTCTGCTGTTGCAGTGTAGTACTTGGGCACATCCTGCACCCTGCAGCAGCAGATAAAATGCACCCAAGCCAACCTGCTCTGAGGTGTGCTGGCAGCTGCTTTTGGCCCAAGTGGTCCTGACTGTCCATTATAGTCACAGTCTGCTGTTTTACCTAATCATACAGAAAGTGAAATCCCAGATGCTGCTTTCTTCTACAGCTTCTTTCCCATCATGTGGTGCCATAATAGAGCCTAATGAGGCATGTTCACTGACATATGGCAGAGCTATCTCAAATGTCTCTATAGATTATATATCACCAGACGCAAAGCTAATGCCCAGTCTGACAAATGCTGAAAGAAACAGAATGTACACAGTTAAAAGTCAAATAGGTTATTAAATTTCTGCATACTACAGTTTTGGGGGCTGGAGGGAACCATATGGAAAGCACACGCTTTTTACTTGGATTCTGCCATAGTTCTTATAGTGTCCCTGGTCCTGCAAAAGAGAGCTGAGCTGGCAAGATGTACTTGCCTATTCTCCTTTTTCCCTCTGACTCAGCAAAAGAATGAAGAAAGAAAACAAAATATTTTAATAATTGTGTTTTTACTTTCTGTAACTGAACTGGCATGGAGTGTGCTGCAATGTGTCTAGGTCAGCAGAGAAGGAGCTTTGGTTCTGAAATCATCAGGTCTTCAGAGCTCCTGGAGTAGAGCACTGTTTGCTCCACCCTTTGCTAAAGGATGTTCTGAAGTCTTTAGTTCCTACTCTGAGAGTAAGACTTTCAGTTTGATGCTTTTCTGTAGGAGTTTTCCAGTTCTCCACATACCTCTTAAAGTATCTAAAATGAGAAGGACTTACTTATATCCTTGCCAATACAAAAATATCCAGTTGGTCTAATTAGTAACATACAGCCGATTTGATTGGTTTAAATTTATTTGACAGAAATTATGTTAAAAACCTATGTGTATATGTTTGTCTTCTGGGGGAAAATAGTTAAACCTTTTGTTCTTCAAGCTACAATTGCTCAGATTACTTACCAAAAGTTTATATCCTTAAAGGACTACTTTGTTGAACAGCTTAAGTAATCATAAAACTCAACCATCAGAAGAAAAAAAAATTAGAATACAGAATAAAGTTGTTTCTTGGAATTGCATCAGTTGTTAGCACCGTACTGCACCCTGAATCCATCTGTATCACTGTTGAGCTTTTAAGTGTGGTTTGTCACACTGGAACTAGTGTCCCTTTTTTGTTAGTGAAAAAAATTTTTCCTTGATCCTGAAGACGCTTCTACTGCATTTTAAGTGTTTCAAGACACAGTTTATCATAGAGTCCTGCCTGTATAGTTGGAAAGTACACTGCATGCACATTTAAATGTTTATAAGGATTTTATGTATTTTCCATGATTCTGCTTAAAAATGGATTGTAGAAAATTAGTGTTGTTGCTTCACCCTAAATTCTGAGAAGATATATTCTCATTGAATCATGCATTGATTCTCCTAAGACACTTGGAGGTAACTCTAGTTTTACCCTGTCTAACCACTGAATGTCCAACTTGAACGGCAGACATCATGCCTACTAAACTTGTATTGACAGCCAGGAAATTATAAAGGTAGCCCAAAGTTTAAAGCTTTGGTTTTTTACTGAACTGCCAGAGGTTCTGTGTCTTCACTTGCTCTTACAAAAAGCTAGGTGATTTCTTTAAAAAGTCTTTAAAATGTAGGTATGTAAAAGATTGTCCCTATTAGCTGAATCACTTGAGTTTACTGCAATTTTACTACTTAGCACACTGTGATTTTAGCATTTAGTGTATGTTTAGTTAAAGTCAGTCACTGCTAAGAAAAAATTTCCTGCATTTGGTCACATTTCATCTTCATTTTCATGTTGAAAAAATTTACTTCACAAATAGATTATCTTGAGGAACATACGTCCAACGGGCTATATTTTGGAGCTGAATGTTTTATTTTCTTTTCACAGAATTACTTCATACAGTTTATATAAAATGTAATTGTTAGCAGCTTTCAAATTCAATGGACCTTAGAATTCACTATTAAAGGGTATTTTGACAGAAATGTGTGATGAGACTGCAGGTGATTTCTTGTCAGATACTTTCCACAGAGCTCCCTGCTCCTAAGATTTACATTGGGGGTTTGACTCCATTTGTGTGGATGTTTTATTTCAGAAATTAATTAAGCAGAATGTCTCTGCAGCCTGTTTGAAACAACATTAACTTTACCATTTGCAAAGATAAATTAATATTTTGTAACAATACTTTTTTCCACCCCGATGCATTTCCAAATTGCTATAGACTAGTAGCAGTAGAGAAACTAAGCATTGCTAAAGATTTAACTGAATCTGTGTTTCGAAAATCAGAATTATGCACACTGTGTTTTGGAAGAGAACTTGCTGTGTTTCAGTGGCTCTGTGAATGGTAAAGACTACATAGTTTGAAAAGAACTTGGCCCTCAAAAACTGAATTGGGAGTGCTGATTTTTGTCTACACTGTCTGACCTTCTCTTAGAGTAGTGATACATGTTGAAACTATTTTGACAGACTGCTGAATTTTATTTTACATCTCTCTTAAATGCTATTTTATTTCTGTATACTTTCAGGAATTATTTACCTGACCTCAGCTCTTGGCCACCTGGCACATTCTGCACTCTTCCTGACTGTTTCTGCACAGGATGGGGGTGGTCTTCCCTCTGCCAGCAAGGCAGCTGTCACAGTAAACATCCTTCAGACTGTTTTGGTCCCTGCCATATTTGAGAGATCCCGATATAGCTTTTCTGTTCCAGAAGATGCCCCTGAAGACAGCGTGATCGGCACTGTAAAGGCCAGAGAGCCTTCAAGTAAGTGATATTCTTGGTCAGAGATTATGTTTTATTTTTGTTGTGACCACTAACTGGAAATAACTGTAGATGATTTCTTTCCCATAAACCTCCATGTTATTCATTCAGTCTGTCAAGCATTAAATAGAATGTACTGTTGGTATTTACAGCAACTGGTGTAATGGCTGGTTTATCAGGATGCTCTTTAGAACAGTTGAAGATTCATGGTACTCTCCTTGGTGGTCTCTAGAGATTGGCAGTGGCCTCCATTTTCTTCCTGATGGATTTCTGTAATTGTAAATGGAGAGATAGGAAGCACGTTGTGAAAGTTTAAGTAAGTGTGACGGTCTGGCTCTTGTCAAAGCATTAGCCATGCAAGGCAAATCTCAGAGCAATACTTAAATTCAGAGAGCGTTTAGAAGTCTTAGAGGATCTGCAAGAAGTGCTCCTGGCCACCCCTCAAAAAACCAAACCAAAACCAACCAACGAAGCAAAACCCCACGTTGTCTCAAATTAAGTGGAGAAGTCCAGATGAATATTTGCAGGACATTTTGAAAATATATTTCATCCATCTGGTTTTGTTATCATTTGTAAAGGGAAATGGGTTAGCTCCTGACAGCCCTTGGTCATAAACAGCCCCGTCCTGAGAGCTGTACATATTTGGTTCCTATGCAGAGCAGTGGGATCTGTGAGTCCACATAACAGCCTGATGAGGGATCTGTAAATGTGAAGTGGTAGATGACAATGTTTCAGGGAAGCTTGATTAGTCAGGTTCTCCATTTCCTTCTTTTGGGAAGGACTATCCTCAGAGTGGAGATAGCATCCCTAGAGCATCCTTGGTAGCAAGCCTGAATCTTTAGACAGCTTGTGCTTTAAGTAGCATCTGATGTCTAAATGTTACAGCAATGGTCACTCATGAACGGTAAGTTTATTAAATTATTTTTTTTTTCCCAGGGAACAGCCACCTGTTTCATTCCTTGCTATAGTGAATGCCTGTGTGTAGTGAAATTGCTCCCGCAAGACTAATTTATAGGAGTGTTTTTTCTGTATTTTAGATCAGGGAGAAACAAGAGGCTATTATGGGATTTTCTCTATGGGGTTTTATAATACCAGTGTGATGAAAATCAAACAGTGCAGAAGTGGACAAACTGTATACATTCATACTTTACTGAAGGGCTCCAGGGATGGGAAGAAGGAAGCATAAAAAGCCCAAGAATGTCAAACATCTGTGTAGCTTACATTTATTCCATTGAATTTAACAGCATGCATTCTCCCCAGATGTTCTTGCCAATGTTTGTTATCACTCCCGTATTTTAATTTTTTTTTACCTTTTTTGTTGTTGTTTCCATTTCTAGATTCGTTGGAAGTGGTTTCTTACAGAATTTGCTCCGGTGATCCACATGGGAAGTTCTCTATCGACCCCCAGTTTGGCGTTATCCGCACCAAGAAGCAGCTTGACCACGAAGCTCAGTCTGTTGTGGTGCTCACTGTTCAGTCACAGCTGGGTAACTCCTCTGCCTACAGCAGCACTCAAGTCAACGTGTCTGTGACAGACATTAATGACAACCCTCCAGTATTTCTTACCAAATCTGATAAGGTAACCATCTCACATACCCAGCCTCCTGGCACTGCTGTCTACATTGCTCATGCAGAAGACAAAGACAGCGGCCTAAATGGGGCAATCAAATATAGCATTGCAAGCAAGCAGTCAGATGCATTTAGCATTGATCCAAGTCTTGGAGTGGTAAACCTTACCAGGACAGTGTTTGCGGAAAAGCAGCAGGAATATACTCTGCACATAGCAGCTGAAGACTGTGGAAGTCCTCCTCTGACTTCTTTGCTGGTGTTGACAGTGGTTATTGAAGAGCAGAAGATGGGACCTACTTTGGTTTTCCAAAGCTTGGTGTATCAAATAGAAATCAGTGAAGCTACCTCGCCAGGTGCCCATATCCTTCAGGTTCTAGCTCACTCACTTGATCCACACAGCATTACCTCCAATCTGACGTATTCCTTAGAGCCTAGCACTGATTCTGTGGCATTTGGAATCAGCTCTGATACCGGCTGGATTTATCTTCGGAAACGTTTGGACTATGAATGCGTACAGATGCTGAGTTTTAGAGCCTTGGTCAGCACATCTGAGGATGAAAACCTTAGGCAAAATGCAAGTACATCTATAATAGTTAATGTTCTGGATGAAAATGATCATTCTCCCATGTTTATGCGTGAGAGCTACTTCTTTGAAATTGAGGAAAATCCAATTCCCAGTGGTGTGGTTGGCACCATTACAGCTGTTGACAAAGACTCAGGAAGAAATGGACAGCTTTCCTATTTCCTCTTGTCTGATGGAAAGTATTTCAAGATTAATTCCAACACAGGTAGCGTTTATGATTTGTACTCTGCCTAATATTGCTTTTGGAAAGCAGCCTTCCCTAAGGGTATGGAAGTAAAGTATAAAGCTTTCAGGAACTGCCGTGAATCCTTTGAGTTGATATATGGATATTTTAACTCAGAGCTTCACAATTTGGAGAATGAAATAAACCAAATGCATTTTCGTGAAGAATGGACTAACCCTTAGGATTTTTTTTTTTCATGACTTTGTACCGGTCACTTGGTCATAAGTTTTGGTGTTTGGCTGAAACAAATTAAAAGGAGAAGTTTTAAGATATAGCTTCAGTAGTTCATATGAGAATATCTTTTGCCTGTGATCATGTGGAGTTGAAAAGTACAGATCAGCCATAAGTAACTATAAAGGTGGTTATGAAGTTAGACAAAGTGATTTAAAATACTTTGTGAACGCTTCTGTAGCTGACATCAAAACTGAGTTCATGTTGTGCATGGCAGCACAGAAGTCAAATTGGCTAAGAGAAATTTTTTGCAGCATGGGGTGTACTCTGCAGTGAATCCCAAATGCCTCAAGTAATAGGGGCTATGTCTACACAGTACAATACCAGAGACCAGAGCACGGAGATACTAAAGGAAGGGAATCCTTCAAGGGACACAGACGCTGTAAATAATCCAGTTTAGCAAAATGATACGTAGGGAGCAAAGATCTGTGGTTTAAAATTCCTATTTCCAGATGTCCAGTCCCCATGGGGAGTGAATAGGCTTTCCCAGAACTTCTCTGTATGACTCAAAATAAAAGCAGGTTCCTTTTGAGTACAATTACAGAAGTTTATAGGCAAACAGGATACTAGGAGTTAACCAAGAAGATTTAAAAGAAAACGTGGTTATCTGTGTGATGAGCTTTGGTCAACCACAAATCTCTGCCTATACTGGATATGGCTAAGCAGATAGGGAGAAGATTGGTCAGATTTATTTGCTGGGTTTATGAGAATGTATGGGAGACATAAGGGTTCATGATTAATGTACATAATTAATAAAGGCCCCTTGTCAGCACTTAAACCCCTGTGCTCATCTATTATCTGTCCTGGAGTGTGGCGAAGGCCAGATGGATTTCTTTGGAAGGTCAGCACTTTGGTTCATCCTGTTTTATACCTTCACTCTGGGACATCTAGTGTACAGTAAAAGATGTCACAGGGCACTAAAGTACATACGCAAAACTATGCTTGACAGAATGTTTTACAGGATGGGGTTTGGAAAGCTGAGATTTTCATGTCAGTGATCAGGCGTATCAGAGGGCACGTATCGTTATTTCACATTAAATTGACTACACAATTGCACGCGCTGAGATGAGTGCTAGCATACAGTAAACGCCTAACTGCATTTCTCCCCGCTTTTCCTTGGCCGTCAGGTGAAATCATAAACTGGGCGGCGCTGGACCGGGAGGAGCGGGCGCACCACGAGCTGCGGGTGCTGGCGACGGACGCGGGCCGGCCCCGGCGCAGCGCCACGGCCGCCGTGCGCGTCTCCGTGCGCGACC
>VXBQ01006205.1:313501-348757 GCA_013400175.1 Phainopepla nitens | reverse complement strand
GAGCATCACTCTGTTCGTGTGTGCAGTGGGATGCACCGGGGCACTGCCAGATCCAAAGGGGAACACGAGCATCACTCTGTTCGTGTGTGCAGTGGGATGCACCGGGGCACTATGCGCTGCCAGATCCAAAGGGGAACATGAGCATCACTCTGTTTGTGTGTGCTGTGGGATGCACCGGGGCACTGCCATATCCAAAGGGGAACATGAGCATCACTCTGTTCGTGTGTGCTGTGGGATGCACCGGGGCACTGCCAGATCCAAAGGGGAACACGAGCATCACTCTGTTCGTGTGTGCTATGGGATGCACTGGGGCACCGTGCACTGCCAGATCCAAAGGGGAACACGAGCATCACTCTGTTTGTACGTGTGGTGGGATCCCTTTTGATTTCCAGCCTCTGAGTTTGCCATAGCAAAGATGTTTGAGTTAGCGCTCTGTGCGCACTATGATAGAGGGTTGCTAGAGCTCTGTTGTTTAATCATTCCTGAAATGCTTGTTGCACTGGCTGTAAACATTACTGAATGGAAAATAGAGCAGCAGCGTAACTCTTGTGTTATGGCAAGGGATTTGTTTCAAGACTAGCTTTATCCGTGTATAATTGCAAATTGTTTATGAACTGCTTGGTGACAGGTTTTGGAAGGGCAGCCATCAGGAACACTTGTTACTACCATCTTTGCAAAAGACTTCGATTCTGGAAACAATGGTGTTGTATTATATTCAGTAGAATCAGGTAAGAATTTAAAGAATTATTAATGCAAAAAGATATATTAAAGTAACCAACATTTTAGAAAAGCCATGTATCATACAAGGTTTTGTGTTTGTGTCTGGTAGAATAAAACCGCCTTTGTAAATAGGACTAAGGAAGTGCAAGCAGCTGCCTTTCCTCCCTTTGCTCTCTGCCCCGTCTTTCACAGGGTTTAGTTGCTTCTGTGGCTGGCCAGAAAGGGTTCAAATAGCACTCAGAAAAGATTAGGACCCTGACCTTGTACTGTACAGTTTAGTATTTTAGTCAGTTGTTCAACATCTTAAAGGAAAAATTATCTCCCTTTTCCCATGACCAGTTTAAAATTTTCCTGCTAAAATAGCAGTTTGTGACAGTCTGAGACAGGGATCAGAGGGATCAGCAGATAATCTGGGCAAACAATGAGGTTTGTGGTTTTTAGTTCAGGTTTCACCCTTTGTTTAGCGCTGTGTTAATCCTACATAGCACGGCCGCTTAAAAACACTTATCTTTAATTTTCCCCATAATTCCTACATGTAGTAGTTCACTTCTGAGGTAAGCTGTAGGATCCAGTTTTGTTTGCAGTGAAATTAATAACAGAGCAGTCCTAAATTAGAACACGAGTGGGACTGGGGCATTAATACTGGTAGGAGACATAGAAGTGATGTCTGGTTTTGCTGCATACCACTTGCTACACTTTCATATAAGCGAGAACTCCGTCTGTAACTGGGAAGGAAAACAGGTCTGTTCTTCCTCCTTTCCCTCACTATTGCTTCAAAACAGTAAGAGCCACCAGGAACAGAACTATTTCTTTTTTGTTTGGTTTCTGCTCTATTCTACCAGTTTAATGTAATCAATACTTTCTAAGCTCGTGATCTGTAGTCTATGGTAATTTGCACATAGAGATTACTGTTTCATCAGAGCAAGAAAACATTATTCCCTGAATTTGGGTGTAAATGACTGCCTATTCCAGAGGGAATCTTGGTATCTTAGACTTCCGCATTGTGAGTAGGGATATTTTGCACAAAAAAAGATCCCCCTTGTGAAAAAGGGCATGAGTAGTGTGCAACCCTTTGTTTGAAGAGTGATGGCCAGGCAATACAGGAAGTTTTTTTTCAGGGGTCTCCGCCTGTTCATGTATCTAACTATATCCCCTTTCTCCAAACAGCACATTGGGTTTTCTTACTGGCTTCACTCTAGAGCCCGAGAGGGGAATAAGTAAGAGTTCAAATTATAAAAATGACTAGCAACACAAAATATGACTGGTCTTGCAAAAGCTGTCTCTGGAAAGAACAAAAGGATAAAAACAGCAGCACACACACCCCCGTCTCCCTCCCTTTCAAGTGCAAAAACCACTAAAAATCCCTCCCAGCCTTGGAACTAGATATTTTCCTGATAAACAAATCCAGAAACAGCTGAGCTTCTCTGATACTAATTTTTGTTGTTGTTAGTTGGCTCACAGCCTTTAACATCTGGTCTTCTGCTTCATGGTGAAGTTTTTGCCTGGTTTATATTTAAAATAGTATTTTCTAGTTCTGGGACATTGTTCAGTACTTAAATATGAAGAAGAAATATGATCTGATTTACAGCCATATTTGTTAAACAGAGAGACAGCAGGTTAATTGGAGAGCTCCACGCGGACCAGTGCTCTATTCTTCAGTCATGGGACTGCCACAAGACAAAGAACTGCAAATGTCAGTGTCAGCTGTTAAGCTTGTAAATGTTGCTGGGTAATTTTTAATGTTCATGAGATCTTAAAGAAATGTCAAGAAAGCGGCAATATATTAAGCTATGCAGGAATGTTAATGCCAAATGCCAACAAAATACATGAGGAAAAATCTGTAAAAAAACTATGAGCCACACACCAGCTTTTTAGGAATGAGAATTTTAGGTTACAGGGAAGTGTTTCCTTCAAAATGCCCCATTCCTCTTCCTAGAAAATCAAAGCAAATCATCCTTTAAAAATGTATGTGTATGGAAGAGGGTGGTCACACGACCCTGCCTCCACTTCTGCGTTATCACTAATTCAGAAGGAGGTTAATCCCAGCTGTGTGTACTATTTATTCCTTAGTGCTGTTGACAGTTGGAAAGTGGTTTGCCTGGTCTTCTTTATGACTGTCAATAGGATATAGTATAGCATTTATAACAGAAATTAGTGTGTATTTATAGGGCATCTGGAACTACTGCTTTGCGTGTTACATTGACAGAGGCTTATACAGTTATATTTGGAGCAATTATGTGAATGAAACACTAGCCCTTGACCACACAAGTGCCAAGAGAAGCCTAGTTATGCTGTTGACACGCACAAATTGGCAAGTGCCGTCCATGTGCCTGTGAAGAAGTCCTTGTTCTCCAGAATGAGTAGCAAGCAGTGTACAGGGAGCATTCCTGGACTCGCAGAGGGCTACATTTCTGCAGAAGCCCTCATCACATTCAGGTTCTTTGGGAGCCATGGCATTGCCGCCCTCTTTTCGGTAAGGGAAACAACTTTTCTATCATCTCAAAGGACGAGGACATGGTCAGGGCACCAAGTGTTTTAACGCCCAGGAAAGAAACAGTTGTTCAGGAAAATAGGTAAAAATACATAGTTAACTATCTCTGAGAAATCTCTAGTGTTACTTTGTGTCTGCCTTCTGGGCCATTTTGCCTAAATGCCAGTTTCTGTAAGGCCTGAATATTCAGCCAGCCGAAGTTCACAGGAACATATTTCTTGGTCAGGCCACCTTGTTTGGTTAGTTGGTTTTTTTGAGGTTTTTGTTGTTGTTGTTGTTGTTTTTGTTTGTTTGTTTGTTTTGTTTTGTTTTTGTTCTAAACTACTGTTTCTCTGATCATCTTTGAGAGCATAGAGCTGAGAGAGTGTCTGAGTTTTGGAGAACCTCATGTAAACAGAAGTCTGGCCAACAGGTTGGACAAGGCAGAGGTGAAAAATTTAATTGTAAAAACATATGTATTTATTGGCAGGTTACTTTTGCGAGCTCAAGAAGAGACTGGGGCCATTAGAGTCTAGTTATTGAGAGATGAAATTTTTTTCTATTCCATGCTTCATCTGCTCTTTCGAGTTTCTTTATTTCTTATCCATGTCGCCTATACTTTCTTTCTTTTCTCCTCGGATATAAAAGGACACATTTAGGGTGTATGATATAAGCAGCAGTTGTCTAATTCAGGTGACTTATGGAGATGAGAGCTAAGGAAATGTTTCTGGAAATGCAGCGAGCATGAGCAATGACTGACGCGCTGTATAGGTGTTAAACTTTTTTCTCAGTGTAAAAGCTTTTTCTGTCTTTCAGTCACTTGGAATACATTTTAAAAATAGACTGATAAATATACCAGAAAAATAGAAATGGGGCATTTCAGTTTTGACTGTTTTTATAATGTAGTACCAGATAAAAAAATGAAAATGCAAAACACTTAAAAAATGGAAGTCCCAAGGGGTTTTTCTTCTATACAATGTCTCTTTCCAATATTTTCAGACTTTTTGTTATTTTCATTGCCACCAAAATATGCACAAAACTATTTCATGCAGTATTTGAATTTTAGTGTAAGTGTAGGTTTTAGCAAAATACTGAAAATATATGCATGCAATTCACATTATGTGTTCTGTTTCTCATATCTCCTGTGACTTCTGCTTCACTGGGATTTGGTGTCATGAAATGTTATATGGAACAAAATAGCAAATCTGTGACTGTAGACATATTGTTGGGACCTACATCAAGAAAGTAAACCAAAAGCTATTTATGAAAACAGTAATATAGCAGCATCAAAACTACCATGAAAAATGCAAAATGCAAGACTGTCTAATTCAATATAATTACCTCTATATATTGTTTCCTTTCATTGGCAGTTTCCTTGTAACGTTCCAGACAGCAAGACTTAACCCAGAAGGGACTGATGGAGAATTAGAAAGCTATATTCACACAAAAAACAGCAGAACAATATTGAAAAAAAATCCCACTTCTTGGCTGTGAAAACCCGGGTTTCTAACTAGTTTGCTAAGTGTTTATTTTCTTCAAATGTTACAGGTGCAAATATTTTACAGTTCCAGATGATACAATTGGATACAAAAGTGAACATCTATGTGTGCAGTTAACTAATTTGAATGCACAGATTTTGCGAACGTAAACATCTTCATGCTCACTTAGGTGCCTATGGAAATACAGTTCTTTATGCATGTTTTGTGTACTACATCTGCACTGAATTTATTTTTACCACAGTTGCTTACTATAATAGCAGCTGTTATGCTGCATGACTTTATTTAACCCACTAGCACACCTTATTAAAAGTTCGCATAACAGGAAGCTGTTTGGATAGTATCGAAGAGAGAAGTACTTATATCAATTGTAATTTTCTCAGTTTCTGGTGACATATACAAAGTAATAGTTTACTGAAATTTGAAATAATTTGTATTCCATTTTTTGAAAATGGGGGAGCTATGTGTCAGTCTCTTTTCCCAGGGAAGGTTTAGATTGGATATTAGGAAAAATTTCTTTACTTAATGGTTTGTCAAGCATTGGAACAGGCTGCCCAGGGAGGTGGTGGAGTCACCATCCCCAGAGGTATTTAAAAGAGACCTAGACATGGTACTTAGGGACATGGTTTAGTGAACTTGATAGTGTTGGATTGAAGGTTCCACTTGATGATCTTAAGGTTTTTTTTCAATTTAAATGATTCTATAGTTCTAAGTCACAAAGAGCTATTTATTCATCTGGGGTAAAATTCTTTGCAACTCTCAAATAAATGATGTGGCTGCAAATAATAGCTTTAATTAAAAGCCGTTCATTATTAGAGTGCCACCAGTCCTTGATGAAAGATATAAGCATAATCTCCAATATTCACATGTTGCTCTGCAACAGCTTACTGTAAGATTGTAGCTACTCCCAGCTGGCTGCTGGTACAGAGCACAAGCAGGGCAGATGGCATCACTGCAGTCACAGTGTACCCTAGGGGTTAACAGTGCTCTTTGCTGGCCCCACAATCTGTGAGTCACAGGAAATACTTGACCCTTTGTGCCAGTTTGGAGACTAAGACTTAATTCTTTCTCTGGCCCTGTTTGCCAAGGTTAGAAATAGGGAGACCAGTCCTGGGCTATCTGTTGCCCTCCTGATGCACACGCCATTGGTGTGAGTAAAGTTGGTACAAAACTGGGCAGTTGTTTTAGTGCTCTATGGCTTTTCTCTCCATATTTTTCTAAATCAACATTAAGTAATTTATAATAATTGTGTACTCAATGAAAGAAGAGAAGGTGAACCAGACAAGCCTGAGCGATCCAAATGGTTGCAGCAGGTTCCTTTCCTCTGGGTCCTGCTCTTTTTCACTGTTTATTACCATGCTCTGTACTACAGAGGCAAGCTGTTATTGATTTGCAATAACACATATCCATTTTTACCCCACAGAAGAGGATACTGGATGCTTCCAGATTGATGCTGTCAGTGGAGAGTTAAGAACAACCCGGCCTCTGTCACATGCCGAGAGGTCTGACTACAGAATGATGGTCATAGCTAAGGACCAGGGGATGCCTTCCCTTGAAGGACATGCTGCTGTTTACATCCAGGTACTTATTTACATTGTACAGGTAGAATAATTATGTTAAATGCTTAGTTTCTTTTAAATAAAAAAAACAATTCTGGAAGAAGGTTGGGAAATAAACTGAAAAAAGGGAAGAAGTTCAAAATTGTAAGCACCTTTTCCTAAGGTAATTTTCCTTAGCTGTTTTTCTGTTGAGGGAGGAAATGAGAGGGCAGATACATTTTGATTTGTTAAGAATGCACAGCATTCTGGATCATCTGGAAAATAGATGATGCTTGTGCTCTAATAGTAAATCATTGGAATCACTGGAAAATAGGAGGAAAATATCCAGGTAGGCAGAAAGAAAAACAAATATCAAGTGGGACTGAAAGTAGAGAAGAGAGTAGACTTTGTTTTCTCCATTAAGTTGCTCTCTTTTCTAAATTCTGTGTCTATAACCTTGTATAAGGTTATCTCATTTCTTTGTGCTGGTTTATACAGGGCTGCTCTTCATAGGAGTGTGAAATCCAGCATGTGCTCATTCCATAGCCAGCCACCTGCTGTTCATCAACCCACAGTGGGGCTGCTTTGTCCAGGCCACCTCTGTTGGAGGCTGAATGTCATTGAGGCTGCTATTATCAAGTCACCCTAAAGAAGGTTAATTTTTGGTAGCTTGTGGTGACATGCTTCAGTCCAGGCAAGGCAAATGCTGTTCCCACAGTTAAAGAGAGTTATGGGACTTCTCTCCTTGAGCAACAGGAAAAACAGTGGGTGATAAAATGACTGTAACCCCCCCCTTCCCTTTCTCCCTGCGCCCCTGGAGGAGGAGGTAGAGCTGGGAAGGAGGGAGGGATGGGGAGGAGGTGGGTTTTTAAGGTCCTCTTTTACTTCTCATTATCCTGCTCTGATTTTGTCAGCAATAAGTTTGGTTAATATCTCTAATTCTAGTCTGTTTTTGCCGTGATGGTATTTGGTGAGTGATCACTCCTTGTCCTTATCTCAGCTCATGAGTGTTCATTATGTCTTCTGCCCCCTGTCCAGTGGCACAGGGGAATGAGAAAGCAGCTTTGCTGGTACCTGATATCCAGCCAGCGTCAGCCCACTACACGTTACAATATTCATAATAACAGTGGGAAAATATTGCTGTCTTTGTGTTTTGGTTGCAGGTGATCCCACTTCCCAATGGGAGATCTGGCTTCTCTCAAGACTTCAAGCACTTTGTCATACCTGAAAATTTTAAACCTGCACAAGTGTTGAATTCTCTGAAGGCACCAAGTAACCATCTAGCACTTAACGGGAAACTGCATTTCAGTATTGCTAAAGATGATAATGTTCATTTTGAAATAGACAGCTTGACAGGAGACCTTTATCTTTCCAAGGAGCTAGACTATGAAACAGATTCGCACTTTCTTTTGCAAGTTACTATAAAGGATTATAATAATCCCCTGCAAAACAGCACTGTCTTCCTAAGTATTGATGTAGAAGATAAGAATGATCATTCTCCATATTTCCAAGACGACTTTGTGGTGATTGGCATAGAAGAAAATGTACCTGTTGGCACTCTGGTTTACACTTTCAATGCAAAGGATGGAGATGGCAGTTTTCTAAACAGCAAAATAGAGTATTACTTAGAAATGAGTAACATGGGTGAAAATCCATTTCTTATTCACCCTTTGTATGGAACCTTGACCACAGCTTCTCCACTAGACAGGGAGATTACTAGTTCTGTGATCTTGACGGTGTTTGCAGAAGACCAGGCAATAAATCTGACTGATCGTCGGCTGGATTCCCTGGCTGTGAAAATTGTTATTTTAGATATAAATGACAACAGTCCCAGTTTTATGTCTTCACCTCTTTCCTATGTCATGGAGGATGTGGAGGTGGGCTTCCTTGTACACCACATAATTGCAAAGGATCCTGATGAGGGAAGGAATGGACAAGTTACGTATCACATTCTTTCAGGCAATGAAAACAAAGCATTTGTATTGGATAAAATCACAGGTACTGTAACTTCTCTTCTCTGGGGTTTCTTGTGTTGTGATTCTCACAGTAACATTTGGGAATGCATACCATGCAATAGTGAAATACCACTTTAGTGTGGTGCTCTGTCCAGGTGGCTTATTGTCCTCAGGGGTGACTGCCTTGGGCAGAGCACCACACAAGCAGGGCAGTACAGCACACAGCAATCAAGCTCTGTGAGACTGAGCTCAAAAATTCTGGCATAACACTGTCACTGTGTTGTGTAGGTGTACTGGGGCATCTTCCAATAGTGCATTAAGGAAGTTGGGAAGAAAACACGTGCAGTGAAATACTTCATTCTGATGTTGGCCTGATGCATACTTAAAAGCATGTGCACACATGTATGTTATGGTGTGTACACATGAGGAAAGGGCAAAGTTGAGATCAAGGAGTCTGCATTACACTGTAGGTGGAATGTGTTCAGTGGAGGCTCAAAGTGCTGGTGAATTTAATTCTTCAGCTCTCTGAAATTCTCTGATTTCTGACTATTATACTGTAATATTTTCTGGTTATTATTCTGATTTTGAATCCATTAGGTGATGCAACTGGCACTGATTTGTAGAGCTCTTAACTGCATAACTTACATGTAAAAGAAGACATATTTAAGTTAAATAAAGTTAAAAAGTTAAGCCCAAAGTTAAATAAAAAGCAATCTTTGAACTTCACTTGAATTTTCCATGAATCCAAATTTCCCTGGATGCCAAAGGCAGTATTTCTGGGCCAATTAGCAATGTAAAGGGAATCACAGGTAATGAATGACTGCAAAGACAGGAAGCCTTGCAGCAGTGGCATGGTGATGCTACATGGAAGCTGTGAATGCTGGAACAACTAGGATCCTAACCTGTACCAGGATACTTTTTAAAAACCTTTTTTCTTTAAATTAGGACTCTTAACTACAGCCCAGTTTCTAGACCGCGAGGTTCAGGAGCGCTACAGTTTGACAGTCATGGCTCTTGATGATGGCAGCCCAGCTCTCTCCGCCACACAAGTTCTAACCATCATTGTTCTTGATGTGAATGATGAGACCCCAGTATTTCTGAAGCAACTTTATGAGACTGCAGTTCATGAAAACCGAGATCCAGGGGAGTTTGTCATAAGAGTGGAGGCTGTGGACCGAGATGCAGGTAATTTGTGTCCTTTTGCTAGTAATTTACCTGTGGACCATAGCAGACCAATCCAGTCTGGATGCCTCACATGGACAGCTGTTGTGCTTTTCCAAAGGTAATGCATGACTTTTGAGTTTGAAAATATGAGTTTTGCTTTAGACTCTCGGTCTTTAATTGGAGCTTGGAGGTATTCTGGCTTGCACTGTGGGGTAGCTTCAGCTCTAAAAGCATATATGAAATGTAAAATGTGTTCTTGTGTGACACAGTATATTGTAGATTTCACGTGAAGAAAGCCAAGGTGTTCTGGTTATAAATCAGCGAACAATATTCAACTCAAAGTTAATATCTGAACATTTTGTCACTCTCAATCAGAACGTTTTGGATAGTTTTAAAGCAGTTCACTAGTCAAGAGTCCTGGTTTTGTAACAGAACCGGCAAATATGCACTCATCTTTTCTGACCAGAGAGGGGCACTGTCATCCAAGATTTTCCAGCTGGTTGAGCTGTGAAGGGATAGTGGAAATTGCTCCGGGTTTTAAGTAAGCCTTTACATCTAAAGGGTGTTAAATGCATTGCTTTTTAAAAATACATAGAATGGATGAATAAGATTCTTCAGTGAATCACGTGTAAGGACTAAACCTGAGACAGTCTGCTAAGCAACAAAAATTTCCCTCCAGTTCTTTAACTGCCCACTCTTTTGAAATGCCTAAAATGCATGGCATATGATGTTACAGGTAGTCCATATGCTGGAGCAGTTATATAAGGTCTCTATGATAAATATAATGAAAAGAGAGTTAAATATTACAATACTGCTGTCTTTGGCCCAAAGGTAGTCTCAACTCTGTGAATGACTTCATTTTTACTATAGGTTCACTTTCTCTACTTTCTTTAGAATTGTGTAAGACTGTGCTATCCTAAAAGCAGATAATGGAACTTGTTAGCAAAATAATCTTCTGTATTCAGTAAGATTTGTCATTTTAATGTAGAGCACATTGGTCACATTGGTCACATTGGTGTGACCTCAATAGAGGTATTATATAGAAAAGACATTTCCCCACAAGTATGTAAAGTATTTAGAAGTTAGGAATGGGTAGGTATCCCTGTCTGTTATGATCTCCATAACAGCTGAGCTGTACTGCAGTCTGCCTCAGTATCTCACTCTTCCAAATACTTTCTTTCTTTTGTGGGCCAAAAAAAAGGTGATACTTGAAGAAATGTTTGGAAGGTAAAGGAGACCACTGAGAATTTGCTTGAATTCTTCTCCCTCCTTTTCCATCCCTTATTTTTTTCACATCTTGTGGGAAATACAGCAGAAGAGAAATTTCCAGAGCTGTTAGTGGGAGGGAGTCAGGGTGGCTTGGCAGGGTGGAGAGGAAGGACATTCCAAGTGTACTGGGTGGCACAGTGTGTGCCTGCCTGTGCAGACACTTTGGGCTGGAGCACTGTTGTGGCTAATGGTTCCTTCCTGCTATTTTTTTGAAGTACATTTTCCAGTAACCACAGTCATTCTGTTGGGTCTTTTTCTCACATTTGCATGATTTGGCCTCATGTCATGGGTGTGTAATAGTATTGTTTCAAATTAATATTGATATGATGTTCATAATGTAAGAAAATTTGATTTATATAGGAATCATAAATATAATGCTACTCACTTTTCTTATGTTTTTGGAACACAATTTTTGAATAAGATGACTCCTGTCTGGTGTTCTTTTTTTTGTTTTTACATCATATATTTATTTTTACACACTCTTTAAATTGCAGTTCACATCCCAGTAATATTTGCATAGTCTCAGTGGAGGAATTTCTCCCATCACACTTTTTTGCTCACTTCATATGTTCCCTGAGTGACCACTGGGAGGAACCAGTTATTATCAACCTTTTGTTTTATTTTCCTTTCCACTTCATTCTCTGTGACTGGAAGGGCGTCTTTTTTGTGGAAATCACAAGTAAAATTTCTGACTTTGGAATGGTTTTCTTTCACATGAATATCCCTGAAACCTTTTGTTCACCTGGCTCTCTCCTGCATATTATGACACCTGCACTTTATGCATCTCTATGTTGCTTGACTGTGGGAGCCTTTAGGGAGCCCTCCATACCCTCACCCTCAACCCAGCTAACATCTGACATCTCAACATCAGTAAATGCAAGTGTAAAAGATGTTAACATGGGAAAACTTGCATGTTGGAAAAATATGCATGGGAAAGCAAGGATACCAGCAGCATATTTATGATAGGTCAGGGTTTTTTTCTTGAGGTAGGTCTGTGCAGAAGAAATGAATTAGCGTTTGGCAAGGTCTCCTTTTAAGCTGATGTGCACCTCTGTGGTTCAGTTGTTATGTCTGGAGCCTTAGGAGAAAAATCTGAAAAGGTTAATAGGAACCATTGACTTTGAGTTATGAGACAGGGCTTACTGCCATTCATTAGATGACATTGTAAAGTCCTATAAAGATGAGACTTGAATCTGGATTTGGGGTAGGGGGGACATTTTTTATTTCAGTTTGTAATTTCAGCCCCTAAAATGTGACCAGTGCTATTGAATAATTAACCAGCTGGTTGGACTGAGTGCAAATGTGCTAGCTGCTGCACCGTGGTGTGTCAATGTGTAGAGGCAGCATACTCCTCTCCCGGGCAGGGTGTGAAGCTTTTTTCTAATGCTACTTTACATTCTTAGCAGTTGGATATAGCAAAGGAGTCAGTAAATGCTTAGTAAATAATGTAATTAAGATGTCACATATCTGTGTTCTTTAAGGATTAAAAATTTTAACTTCAGCATGATGTGAATAGTCAACTTGGATAGTACCCATGTTTTTTCAGGTAGTGAAAAGTGTCCATTGTGGAATCTGCTGGAGAAGGCACTGTGTTGAAGAAGCTCAATTGCAGGAGGCAAGAAACTAATAGTATCAGACGTGCAGTTTTGTTTCTTTTTTTCCATCTGTAGCATACTGGTGATAAAGGATATATAGATAGATAAATGCAGGCAGAACTGTGAATAGCTTCTCAATATTTAGTTAAATGTTATCTGATATGGGCAAATCAGATAAATATGCAAGTAACCTGAGACTTTCAAGACATTCATCTTGATTGTCCACACTGATGTGGTTTTTCTTCCTTCTTCTGTGAAGCTGAAAGGATTTTTGTAAGTCATTTTTCCTCCTGCTGTATATTGTATGAATAGGTCCCTCCCTTGACTTAATTTAGGTGCAAATGCATTTGCAGTAGTAATTCTCTTAATCAAATTTCAGTAGCACTGTCAACCACTTAACAAAGCTATTCAAAGGCAAATGAAGATGAGTATGTTAAAAACTGTAGGCTCTGCTTCTTCTCTCACATGGGTGTTTCTCCATAAACTCCAGTGCAGATTGTCTTGTGCTTGACTGCAGCAGATGAGAACAGGCAGGCAGTGTTTGACATTGAATAGGAGTTTTCATATGACTCCACGTGTTGTGTCGTTTTTCAGGTGTAGCAGCTGTCCCTGCCCCAGTAAAGGACTAATTCTGGATGGGAAAAACACAGAATGGTTGAATGGAACATAGAATTTTCAAAAAAATGAGGGCACAAATAGTCAACCCGTTTGGGTATAACATAGGATTAAACTCATTAAAGGTGATATAAGTGTGATGGAGATGACATTATGCTTTCCATGGGAGGTTGTTGAAACTAGAAGAAATATGAAAGGAATTTTCTTACAACCATAACAAGTAAGAACGTTGAGTCTCATTTCCTGTTCAACTAAGGCAGGCAACTTTGAAAGAAAGGTTTCTGAAAACTTGTACAGTTTTAGCCTATTTCCTAGAGAAAGGTGGGAAGGCTAATATCCCTGCACTATATACAAGTGGTAGTCTGTTCAGGAGCTGCACGGAATTGTCATTCAGAAGAACTTGGAGGGAGAAGAAAGAGACAAATAAGTAAACCTGAATGTGAGGTGAGTTGCTGTGTTTTACTAAGACTTCCATTCTGTTTTAAAGGGCTGAATTCCTTGCTTCAGTATGAAATCTTACCAGGAGCTGGTTATGAGAAATTCAACATGAACTCGGACAGTGGAGAACTTGTAACAGCTGCATCACTGGACAGGGAAACCCAGGAGGATTTCAGTATTAAAGGTAGCAGTGTGAAATATCAATGAATGCCTCTAGAGTGGGAAGTGAAAGTGAGTGAGCACTCACTCTGTCTTACTATTAGCATTACTTTTTTCATGCCTTCTGAATTAGATGCAACTGGTAAGGGTTTCCAGTAGAGAAGAGCATATGCTTTTTACATAGAACAAATAGCTCTCCTACTGTGATATTATTATTAAAGAATATCTATTGTTGCATCCACAATCAATAAATGAAATTTGCCATTTTTTTTTTTTATTGGTCTTAGTTTTGGTTCGGGACAGTGGAACCCCGTCGCTGTCAAGCACAGTGACAGTAATCTGCACAGTGCTGGATGAAAATGATCACTCTCCCACATTTCTTCTTCCTCCCTCTGAGATCTTTGTTCCAGAGAACCAGCAGCCTTCTGTTGTTTACATTATCCGGGCTGTAGATATGGATGCTGGCAATAATGGAGCTCTAAGATACAAAATAATTGGTAAGTTACATTCCATCATTTTGTTAGTATAAATCAGGGAATATATAAACAGCAGCATCCAAGTTTTAGACACGTCTTGACTTTACCAGGCCTCCCTAGATCCCATCTTGTCCACATGCTTCTTTTATGTAGAAAACAAAGGAGATCTTTCACCCTTTTGTCAGCACTAATAAGCACTTCCCAGGCATACTTTCATTCTGCTTTCTGGATTTGAAATAGTGCAGAAATGAAAAACAAAAAAATACCAAGTGCTGGAATGAGGCATTAAGCATGAAAGCATAATTTTGTCCTTTTTGTTATAGTTGTAGAAGTCTGAATGTAAATATGCCCTTGAAAATATACCCAAGAATTAACTGAATATTATTTATTTAATGCTATTTATTAAATTTTATTTCATGAGAAATTTGCCAACCCAACAATTAGTAATGTCATACTTGGCTTACATCTTGCCAAACTCTCCCTGTGTCCACTATGTCAATGTAAGCTCCACAGCTGTTCAAAGCCTCCTGCAGTATCTTTGGACAAATACAAGTTTGCTGTGCTTCCTTTGGTCTGTGGCTCTCAGCAATAGCTCAAATGTAGGCAGAGAGCTACTGTGGTGAAAACCAACACAATTTTCTTTGAAGGAACAGTTATGAATTCCTTCCTTTTATTTGTTTTAATGTTGTGATCTTCTATGACACTTAATTTAGTTACCTTTGGTCTTTCTGCATGTTATAAAGTACGTATGCCATTCACTGTTACTAAAAATTCTGACTTTTCAGTTAACTGCTTCATATTTATTCCTAGTACCCCCAAATCATGACCTTGCACAACTCTTGAATTCCAAGAGATAGGTCTGTCGAAGAGAACAAGGAGCAAGCAGTTACAATTGTCAGCAATGCTTTATAGATTTGTGGAATTTGTGACTAAGGTTGGGAGGAGGCCACTTCATGCAGCAGTGTAGATGCATGAACTTTTATAAGGTGGGCTGGTTTGGGAAAAAAGATACGCATTTGGCCAAATAGCCAGTCTTTAAATTTATATGACATTCTGCATTTGATCTCATTGCCACTCACTGATTTTAATGAAATATAGGTTTTAATTTGTATGAAAAATAAAATATGTGAAAGGCACATGGGCACACCAGCTGTATGAGCAATTGGACCTTGCTATTGCAGTTAGCACAGAGCATTCACAAGGGTTTCTTTTTTAAAAGTAGTTGTTTGTGATAATTTCATTTTTTATGTGTTTGAAAGGTGGAAATGTTGGAGAATACTTCACACTAAATAACACGTCAGGTAAGCTGCTGGTCACTCATAGCTTAGACAGAGAAGACATCAGCAATTTCACTCTTGTAATTGAGTGCCATGACCTCGGCAGTCCCTCAAGAAGCTCCACTGCACAGCTCTGTCTAACAGTCTTGGATGACAATGACCACAGCCCATTGTTTGCAAAGACCCAGTATCAAATCTCTGTGACAGAAGACCTGGAGGAAGGCTCAGCCATCCTGGACCTCTCTGCTTCTGATGAAGATGCTGGCCTGAATGGTGAAGTTATGTACTCCCTCATAGATGACACCTATGGAGCATTTGCAATCGATGGTGTCACAGGATCCATCACTACTACAAAGGCATTGGACCGGGAGACAAAGTCCCAGTACACCTTTAGGGCTGTGGCAAGTGACCAGAGCACCCATTTTCCAAGGAGCACCACTGTCAGCGTTGTGGTGCACATTGATGATGTCAATGACAACGACCCCGTTTTTTTGCAGAATCCTATCAGGGTCTTTGTGCCTGCTGAAACTGCTGTGAATGAGATAGTAGCCACTGTGAGAGCAGAGGATGTGGATCTGGGATCAAATGGAGCTATTGTTTTTAATTTGATGATGGCAGAAACTGTATTTCAGATCGATGTGAAGACAGGTGACATCATTCTTTGGGAGCCCTTGGCTTCCAAGAATTTCAGTAGCCAGCTGCTAGTGACGGCTTCAGATCAAGGCATCCCACCTCGAACAGCCACAGCTGTGGTCATTATCTTTACAGAAGAGCAAGAGGAGGTGATCTCATTCAGCCACAGCCTGTATGAAACAAGTGTGCCTGAGAACAGTGCAGCAGGTGGGCATGAAATCCCTCTTCTTGGAATAGCCTTTCTCCCCTCCTTTTGGAATGGTAATTGTAATGAATAGTATAGGGAAATCTATTTTTCTGTGCAGCAGCAGGGAAAAGTTAATGTGGATGTAGTCAATACCCATTTGCCTTTCCAGTGCACCAGCATGAAAAAGATGCAATGGAGGAAGCATTGTCTAATCATCAGTGGGTTCATCATTCATTTAGCAAAGTTACTGGGTGGGCAGCATTTACCTGTTCTTTCACTGGGCAGTGCACACAAGCTCAGATGAGGGGAATGTTGGGAACTAGTTGCAGTCTGGAATTTCTTGAAATTTCTTGTTTTCACAATACCTCTCTCAAACTGTAGTAGCTTTCAGAAATACCTTAGTGAGGTTTTGGACTTGGCAGAAGAAGGAGAAAGGGGAGTAAGATAGGGTAGAGAAGGTCAGGGGCTGTTGGTACATGGTCACTTGGACAGGCCTCCACAGTGTCTCTCTAGGTACAGCCTGCACTACGGAATGCTATAGACAAACCAGCTTTAGTCATAAGGTGCTTGCAGAATTATTTGGATTTGCTCGGGATATTGATGAGAATTACTGCTCTACCTTTTGTCATTTAAAGAACATTAGTAGTTATCCCTCCAGCTGATTAGATATGGTATCTTCTCCTACATCAGGGATTGGTTTTGTCCTGATGAGGGGCAGAAAGGAATGCCTTTCACATATTTCTGCTCACAAATCTCACTATTTAATTGGCCAGAGGTATTTAGAGATCTGACTTGCACTATATTCACAATTCAAATAGCTCATGAGGTTCACCTTGAAGAAGTAATTTATCTTTGTTATAATTCATACTTCCCTCAGTAAAACAAAAGCAGTATTCCTTTATATCCTAAGGGGTTTGTGAGACTAGTGGATTCATAGATCTTGAGTAAAAGCCTGTATATTGGATTATGAATCAGTAAATAAGAAATGTGTTAGTAATTTTGGACAACAATCAATATTCTTGGATGACTGCAAACAGAAGAGAGAACGAAGGGTGAAGATGGCTGTTGGAGTAATTATTGCTGTGGTTATTCAGCCATTCTCTCCTCTTGTTCTTGTTTAGGACTACAAGCCAAATTTTCAAATTATTACATGTAACGAAAGAAAATAAAGATCAGAGCTTTATGGCAATAGATAAACTGCTCTGATCCTAGGTTTTTTTAAGCATAGTTGTATTCCTGGGTCAGGCTAGAAAAGCCAGTCTGGAATTACAGAAATGCCTCAAGGAACCGTGGTATCAGAATGCCATTGTGTTCTCCCAATCCATCTATAGAAATATAATTAAGATCCAATTTAAGTTGTTTTGATTAAAGGAAATTCAGCAAAGTTTCAGGGTAAACAGGAGGGTTTGATCACAAAATGTTAGTTTGTGTTTAATAAAACTTCTATTTGCTAAGAAGATCAAATTCTTTTAAGACTATAAGAGATTTTACTAAATACTAGTACTGTTTGTCTCTGTTTATACTATTTTCCTTTTTTCATAAGCATAAATAAATATCAAATATTTTACATTTCAGTGGGGAAGAAAAGCATGATTGTAATTAAATCTCTCATAGAAGTTAGCTTATAGAATAGATGTGATCCTGGGACCCCCACAAATATGAATAGTACCAATATATTCAGTCCAGGGAAGATTTATGTTACATACTGATTATTTGTAGAACTGGTATTAATAAATGTGGCTTCTCTTCATAATTTTATTTCTGCCTTAACTGATGGAGGGGAAAAACACTATGTTTATTTTTAAAAGAATAAAAAATGTGAATAATATAAACAACAAAAAACCAAAACCAAGGATCCTTAGTTTTAATTTAGTCTAAACCCATCAAATGGGTAAGTGCCTCAGGAACTGGTCCTTGTGGTCACATTTTCTTTAAGTGTTTGACCTCCAAGTTTAATGACCTTCAGAAAACCTCATTTTTCTTTTTTTTTTTGTTTAATATTAAATATTTAATGCCTTTAAATATTATAAACTGTATTACAGCAGGCACTTAGAAGCTAATCAATAAATAATCAAATGACTGTGCTCTTCAGAGGGTAAGAAACCTTTATCATTTATCCAGCATTTAGTTGAATGGTTGTTTGCATAACAGTTCCTTGGAGACAGATTCAACAGTAAAACTTCTTGACTCCTCTATTTTCTTTTTCTATTAGCTATCAAATATGTATCCCCTTCATTATTTAAGTCACAGAATCACAGAATGAGTGAGGTTGAAGGGGCCAAAAGGGTCATCTGGTCCCACTTCCCTGCTCAAGCAGGGTCTTCACAGAGCACATGGCACAGGGTTGTGTCCAGACGGTTTTTGAATCATTATCTCCGTGCTCAGCTTTTCCTTTCATGACAATTAAGAGGTCTGAAGAAATAATGGCAGGGATGAACACAGGTTAGATGGCAGAGGATGGGGGAAAGAGACTACTATAAGGAGGACTGAAGCAGAAAATGCTACAGTGATACAGGAGCTAAGTGTGGTGCTGATGTTAGGACATACATATATGTTTTCTATATTTAGGGGTTTTTTATATGTCCTAACACAGAATTCAGCAAATTTTTTGGAGCTGATTTGGCTAGGTAGGCAAATGATGTTCACTCTGCCATGTTTTGATTTTGAGTCTGCAGGCATAATGTTTGGATTTAGGTGGTATAAAACAGTTTGAGATACTTCCATATGCAGCCAGACTGTCTGTGATTAAACTGAAAAAAAACCCCTAGATTTTCATATTTTACATCACTCTTCATGTCTTTCAATATTTTTAGCAAATTCAGAGGTCAACTGCTGAGCATTTCAAGCCAATCTGACTGTTTGCTGCTTCGAACCTGATCTCCCTGCTGCCTTGCTCTATCTTCAGAGCTGATCTCAGCCTCGATGTGTTTTGCAGGGAGAAAAGTCAGGGGAAAGGGGCTTTCTCTGTTAAGAGCTACGTAATGTGACCTCTGCTTGAGGGAATATCTGAATTGCGTGTGATTGAAATAGCGAGTTCCAGCAGATGGACGCTTTCTGTTGCTCTTTATCTGTATAGGGCCTGTTTATGTCACAACTCACCTCACACTTTGGTCATTTGTTTTTGACAATGAACTGTAAAAATTCACTGTTTGGAGGAATTTTTTTCTGTGAAAGATATCAGAACACAAAAGATTTGTTCTCTGCTGAAAAGAAGTTGTAAACAATTCTATCTGCGTGAAAAATGTGGAGCTTAAAGGATTAGGGTATGAGGACTGAGAATGAGAGTTTATTAACCTAACTTCTGGAAAACAAGGATTCAAGTAGAAATGCTGCTGTTTCCTTTATTTCTGGTAGTTTTTCTTCTTAAACACACAAGCAAACAAACAAAAAGATCCAGACAGTGATAAAAGATAAATACGAATGTTCTTCAGACCGTGTTTTTTTCTTATCTTTAACTCTGCTGATGCTGTGAATGATCGTCCTTGCAGTTTTCTGTAGCAAATCAAAGTTGCTTGGCAATGAAAATACAACCCCTTATTTCAGATCCTAAAACACTCTAGCTCAACATTCATATATCTGTCTTTACATATTGGACAGATGGATGTTGATTCTAGAGCTTTTCTAGTAAATATGTTACAAGTATATTGACAAGTACAGGAAATCACATGTCAAAATTGGCATACTTTTGCTTTTGACAGATTTTGAGAGCAAATAGTTAACGCTTAATAGAAAAATTCTGGTTTTTAAAAAGTAATATGTAACTGCTAAAATAAAAAAGGTATTGGATCACTGTAATAGCAATGTTTCCTCTCATTTTTTGATACTATAGTCTTTTCCTGTGGCATCCAGGACACTGACTATGAGCGGTATGACCTTTGTGATATAATAAAATAACTAGTTGCCTCTAATGCGGTTTGAAAGAGCTCAGGTTGCCTCATTCCATCACAGCTGCATGGAATCAATTACAATTTAATTAAATAATTAAAAACATTAAAATCAGTGGCTATATATGCTAGACAATTTCCTAAGTCACTTGAAAAGAAGAATTATTTGGAGGTTTTGATAACGCCTTTTAAACTTGCTATTTCTTTGTTAAATGTAATGATTCTGAGCAGGATAATTTATTGAGTTCCACATTTTCCCTTGTATTTCATTCCAAACAGGATTTTTATTTTATTTCTCCTGCATTCTATATTAAATTATTGGTCTTTTAATGGAATTTGGATTCTATATGAGTTGACACATAGCTATGCACATAGCTTCATCTTTTCTTTCTCTTTGTCAAAAGGTACCTAATTAAAATTCTGAAGGATATTTAATTTAAGGTACTGATCAAAAACCCATATTGAATCCTGATAAAGGAAAAAAAAAAACCTCTTTCTGGTTATTTGTGAGTGACATGATGCACCAAAGCCAGAAACAGATTAGATATGACTTTAGGTAAGAGAGAACTCCTATGATTCCTGCAAGTTTGACATTAGAAAAGGTTAAATCTCTTAATTTTATTTAGGCACGTAAAGTTGTTATAAAATGTGTAATTTACTGAGGAAGGAGGACTAGACAGTGCTTTTGTAATGAATTTGTAATATAGGAAATATAGGAAAAATCATGGAGAATTAATCTTATTGTCTACTAAACTAACAAATGAGCACCTAACCTAATACATAGTTTTGCATCTGCTATTAGTACCAATACTATAAAATTAGAAAAAACCTTCCCAAGTGGACATGATGAAAATGTCTTATTGCTTCCATAGGTACATCACTTCTAACAGTAGAAGCCTATGAACACAAATTTACAGGAGAAGACATAAAATACAGCATCTTCAGTGACCAGGAAATATTCTCCATACACCCTGTTACAGGTACATTTTATAATTTTTTTCAAATGTCCATATGTACTTTGGAGCATTAGCAAGTTCCTACCACAAGAACAAGGGCTTGATATCTTAAGAGTGTTCCCTAGTAATAATTCTATCACAATGGGCAGGTTATTAGTAAATCCAGGCACTGTCATAAACTTGAGGTAAAAAGAAATTTAACACCAGTATATCTGTTTAAAACATCAAGTTCTGATTTACTATTGATCACCAGTACCGCTTTGTCATCCAAGCTAAGATTCCATCTTGTTTCTCATCATAGTTTCCCAAAAACTCAATAAACAAAATCCTTCAAAACACTTATAATGGAGAAGCATTAGACTCTTGTTGATTTTAATGCTCTGTTTCAGGCAAACCTCAACACCTTTTAAAGTCTGTTTATTTTTTTGTGATTGTATTTGTGTTCTGCAGCAGTCCTGCTTTCACCTGCTCTTCAGTCAGGAATTCCAGGTGTAAGAGAGTGAGGTGCTTCCCGTGTACATTTACATGATCTCCTCTAAGTCTCAGAAGAGAGCACAGCTACTCTGGTTATCTCTCAGCTCCTAAACATCTGCAATAAGTTTACCTTCTGAATAGCTGTAGTCTCTCTTTTTGGGATGGCATATGGACAGTGTAAGCAGTTTTCCTCAGAAACAGTGTGTAAATAGTTTGTACCCTTATAAATAGCTTTATCCCTGAATTTCTGAAGGCTTTCACCTCTGATTATCCTGATGTCTCTAGGCATCAAATGGCATACCAGTGAAATAATTTTTTTAGATGAGGGGAGCTAGAAGTGCATACTTTTGATTTTTCAGGTCCTTCTTATTTCACTGAAATAAAACTAGAGAGAGATTAGCCTTAAAGAATATCTTAGACCCAGACAGTTTTTTTACTAAGGAAGTGAATCTTCTCCTATATCATCTTCAAAAAAAGACAATTCAAACGGGATTTTCTTTTTTTTTTTTTGTCAAGCTAGGCTGAGAAATGGTTGCATGATGCTTTGAAGAGTCTTATAAGCACTCTGTTTACAAACAGGAGTGGAATTTCTATAGCAGTGAATGTGTCACAAGTCTTCTTTTGAGACATTTGATCCATTGTGGTTTCTTCTGTTTCCTTTCCTCTGAAACCTTTCTTCTGTTTTTTAGAAAACATTGAGGTACACCTTTAAGGACTTTTTAAGAGCAGTGCTTACATTAGCATAGTTTTGACACCAGTAATTCTCTACCCATTGCTTCTACAGCAGAAGCATTTTGAGCCATATCAATGCCTTGTCTGTAATATGTATTCTGAACAACCAAAAGTCTGTTTTACTTGCCTTTTTGAGCACTGATGTTAATTAACCACACTTTGGAGAAGACTTTCTACCATTATAGTTTTTTATTACACTGCACAATTGTAGAAAGGGGAGCAGGAGGTGACTCAAAGACATGAGCTAGTCTGTCCTCCGATGCAGGAGGGGAATCAATTGTGCTGAAATCTGCCAGAAATTTGTACTGTCCTTAAAAATCATCAGAGACAGCGATTCTGCAAACCCTCTCAAAAGTCTGCAGAAATCTTGGCAGTTGGAAAGTTTTTATTCATATTTATCTGAATGTTTGCTGAAATGTTTTAAAATTATTACTTATTAATCTAGTAAGAGTAGGCATAAGACAAAGGCAACTCCCCTATTATTTACATATTTGAAGACTGTTACCCTGTTTTTTCTTCAAGTGCACTTCTTAAGAATGAGCATCTCTTGTTCTTTCACATGTTCCTCTTAGGTGGTGGTGCACGTCAAACTTGATTATTTGTTTCACTCTACACTAGAGACTTTCAGTTTGCTCTCTGTCATCTGGAAGTGTATTTCTTCTGCCACTGTGTTTTCTTTTCTCTATAAACAGAAAGTGATATTTTTAAGTGTTGTGCTGAAAATAAAACACCTTTGAAATCTTTATGATCAATATTCAGGTCTATAAACAATGGTTAATGTTTGCTTATCCTACAAAATAAAAAAGCACTAGTTTGGAGAGCCACAGTTGATATGTTCTTATGATAGCCCAAGTCTGGGATAAGATTTATGGCAACATTACAGAAAGATCCGTGTAAAACTGAATTTGAATTCTAATGAAAATTAATGTACAAATCAAGTACGTTTTATGCTCAGATGTAATGGAGAATTGTGAGTACGTTCCTAGAACATTGCAACAGTGACTACGAATTTCCAAGGACATTTCATGTTTAATGTGGAGGTGACCAACTGTGCTTGTCACCTCAATAAGTCTCATTATTTGTTTATTTTTGATAGATTAACAGCTCAGGAGAGGGGGCTTGCTGCATCAGAAGGAGTGAGTGTTTTGCCTGTGTGTTAGTCAGATACAAAAGTTGATAAAGCTGTTGCTGCTGTGGATTTTGATGGATGTCAGATGAGGGACAAGAGTCTCTTCCAACATGGCTGTCTCACTGTCATGTGCCAAAGAGGAAACACCATGTAAACACTTTGTCTCTATTCCTCTGGTAGAAAATTGGCTCAGTTTTAGGAAATTACCAGTCTAGTTGTGGTTGGTGAAAACTTAGCTATCCGAGATTTATTCAGTAACTAGCATGTTGGGGTGATGGTAAGCAGAAAAAGGACACAATGGTGAGCTTGCTGGAATTCTGCCATGTGTTCAGTGGAGGTGACCATATATGTTAGGAATTTCATAACTGCATTTGTACATGTTTTTTCCTGAATGAGTGTGTCACATCTTAAGAGGTTTTTTTTTTTCCTTGTAATAAACCAGGCACAATCACTGTAAAAGAGCCAAAGTACCTTGATTATGAAGTTAAGCATAAAATACATCTTACAGTTGTGGCTGAAAATAGCTTCAATTCAGTGTTCTGTGGAGTGACAGTTTTGATTAAAGATGTGAATGACAATGCACCTAAATTTGAGCAAAGCTATTACAAAGCATCAGTTTGGGAAGGCCAGAGTCCTAAAACAGACATCATACAGGTAAGTGAAGTATATATTCCCAAGCACAGGGCTGTAGTTAAAAAAGAAGTTTGGCTGATCTGTTCATCCTGTACAATCCTGCTAGGTCTGTTCTGGACCACTCTGTCTTAAAAAGTGAGAGTGGGGTTCTTGATGTTGCTACTGCTCTGCTTGGATATCTAAAATATTAAATGATTTATTTTTTTTGACCAGATTTCAGATCAGATCATTCAGGTCTTTTAAGTTGAAAGAGAATTTTGTATCTTCTTAATAACTGTGCGCCTGGAATTTAAATTGTCTTTTTTAAAAAAATCTGTTTCTGTCTTCAAGCAATTGAAAAATACCACTCAAATCTGTGGTTCTGGTTACAATATAGGCTGGGTCTTGTATTAATGCCTCTACTGAAAGGACTATAGCAATGAAAAGAATATTTTCTACTCATCACACTGGTAGAGTCAAACCCAAGTGTTCAATTTAAAATCTATGCCTAAAGAGCAGCTTGTCTTAATTTAAATGTGCAAACACTTCTTCCTCTGAATGGGTCCATTCTCCCAAAATGTTTCCAGCTGGCCATGTTAGAGCAAAAGAAGACATCAGTTGGACTAGAAGAACACATAATTTCCTCAGTACATGTTCTTGCATTGCAAGTCAGGTCACGGTGAGGGTCATGTTAGGTACTAAAGATATTCCTTCTCTAGAGAATAAATAAATGAAAAGCTACAAATGCCTCCAGGGCAAAGTGATTAGAAACTGATGGACATTGTATTTAGAGAAACATATATCCAGGAATGGAGAAAAATCAAAAGGCAGTCAGGCCAGATGTGTAATCAAAATTTTATGACAGAATACATTCTATTATGTTTCCTTTATTCAGTCTGACTGGTTGCCTCTGCTATGTTTTGGATCCCAGACTCATTATTATTCTTGTTCAGCAACCAGAAAAATACAGAGACCACTCTTCAAAGAGCAAGAGTACTCTCTGAGAAACCTGTTCACTGCTGCTGAATGTTCCTTATCCTGTTGGCAAATCTTTACAGACTGCCTCTGCCCTTTTTACATTTTCTGGTTTGTATTTTTAAAAGGTAATTAATGAACTATTCCATGGAAGCTCGGAGAGCTTAGTAGTTCAATTATTTTATCCTTTGTCTGTTTGTATATCAGCAATACTTTAAAGGTCAGTCCCGCACCACTGAGAAAGTGCATTTTTATGTGCTCAACAGGGAGAGCACTCTTAACAGCAACCTAATAGTAAAATAATTATATTCAGCCCTAATGCTTTATGTAGCTGAATTTCAAATTACTCATTCATATGCAGCCCATTGCAGTTCATGAGGAGATTTTGTGACCTTACATGACACTTAAGCTGGGGACAAAGATATGATTTATTTAAATATCAGTCAAAAGGAAAGTAATCAGAAATATCTGACTGTAATATAAAGGTTTTCTTTCTGAAATCACATTCTACTGTTTTTAATTATGCTCACAAACAGGTATTTGCAACTGACCTTGACAGTGGGCTGAATGGAGAAACTGAATACTCAATTTTATCTGGTAATGAAAATGCAACATTTCTAATTGATTCAGTGCGAGGAATTCTAGCAACTAATACAGGCCTAGATTATGAAAACACTTCATCTTACAGGTTTGTATGTAAGCTTCTCATAAAAATATGTTCTTTTTGTCCAGTCTAACTTGAGAATATTCATGTTACAAATTTCATAGTTTCCTGTTGATATCCATTGCGCACAGACCCTGGGTGCAAGCCAGACAGCACTGAGAACAGCACTAAAGCTGCCCATTTGTACTATGGATTCTTGTGTACTTATCAAATTTAGACAAAGAAATACGGTCTAGTTTAATCAATGACAACTCTTATTGATATGTGTGATTGTTCACTATAGGAACAACAACAGTTCCTGTATTTTAGTTTATTAATAACTGTACAGCCATTCCCTCTTGGGAAATGTTCTTTACAAAGACACAGTGAAAACACTCAAATCAAATCCAAGAGACAGGGATCTGTTCTCATTTTTAACTGGCAGATAGTTCAGAGTTTCTACTCAATAATGTGATGAAGACTCTTTTTAAACTGTTTCCATCTATAACCTGTCTTGCACTAAGTATTAATTTTTTCCTGTTTTTCAGAAACGCTGAATAAATATGGTCAAGTGGACATGACAATTTTTGAGTCATGCCATAGCTGGAATTAGAAAGCAAACAAATAATGCCTTGAAAAGAAAATATAACCATGCAGATTCATTAATAGACCCTCTTTAAGTACTGCAATCACCAAAAAAAGTATTATGTCTGTGTATGTGTTAGTAGAAGTTACCTTTTTTCCCCCAACTGGTTGTGATATCAGTTAAAATATCAAGTTTTCTTATCCTGTGGGACCTCCCAGTTTTAAACACCCAATGAGAATTCTTATGAATGAGAATAACTTGAAGAAATGTACATCCAAAAAAGATTGACAGAGTATGTGGGGTAATGTCAGGCTGATTTGATAATAATGTCCCCAGAATACTTTGTTTTAAACTTAATACATGGGACACTTAATTTGGAGAGGTGTTTTCAGTTTTTCACTGAATCAAAAACATAAATTCTGATTTTCAAGAATTTAAATAGCATAATACACTTTATTTGTAACTAGTCCTTTAAAAGAAGACCTGGAATATGTCCTTCCAAGGAAGGATGTTTACTGTTGTTGAAATGTTGAATATGGGAGCATTATAATTCTCATATCTCTCTTTAACTGGGAACCTCATTTATTTCAGTATCTGTGTTGGAATTCTAGACTTTCAGTTTGACAGTTTGTTCAGGGAATCTGTAGCTTCATATTCCTTCTCTCTGAAATAAATTATTAATCCCTACATTTTTAGGTGAAAAGTGAATATCAAAAGAAGCTTTCAAAACTATTTTCCTGTTTGATGTCAAAATGTTACTGTTGGGGTTTTTTTCCAATTTGCAAGGAATTGTTTATATATCTGAATTGAACATTTTCATCCCCAGAAGTTCTAAGTCCCTTACTACAGGGCTTATAATGAAAGTGTTGACAGAACCTTAATTTTAATGCCTTGGCTAAGATGTTTTTATGAGAGGGTTTTTTTTCCTGAAACCTTAGAAAGTGATTATTTTTCGTAAAATATTTCCATATGTATACCTTACCAATATTCATTCTAGAAAAAATACACTTTCTATATGGAATTATGCATGGTCACTGATTGAATACTAGCCTGCAATTTAAGTTGTCTTCTGTCAGATGAGAAACCACAAAGACACCCAGAGTAGAGCTGGTGTGGTTAAGGAATAGAAGTGCTGCAAGCCACAGCTTGAGTTACAGCCATGGGATTCCATACTGTCAAGGGAACATTTAGGAAGCAATACCTATCTCTCACTTTTAAATTGTTAGTTAGAAGAAAGATGGAGAAATAAATTGTTTAGAAGATCTTTGAGGAGGCAAAAAAATATATGGTACAACATGAAAACAGTTTTTAGCACATGAAACATTTAATTGAGATGCTCAGCTTTCGTCTGTATATCCTTTAGCGTAGCTCGTTGTTTCCTTTTTATTTCCTTCTCTTTTTTTAAAATCACCTGTTGAGTTAGGTTTAATTTTGAATTCCCTTCTGGAATCCTCCCTACTGGGAAGCGGTAAAGTCTTCCAAATAACCCCATCTTACATTTGCTTTTTATTGTTCAGAAGCTGCTTCCCACAAAGAGTAAACCTTTTATCCATGTTTATCATGTTGCTGCTTACCATTTTCTTTGCTACGTTGTTTGTGGAAATGAAAAGGTTGTTTATAGAATTTACAGCCCATCCTTACGCAGACGTGAATTGGAATTATACAGTCAAAACCCTTCTAATCTGACAGCAAGATTCTGATCCCACTAAAATCAGTGGGAACTTTGCCATTGTCAAATGGTGCATGTATTCAGGGTTTTCACTTTATCACTTGCATTTATAATGTAATAGAAGGGCTACTCTGTGTCTGCAGGCATTCTGGCTGAATACTATTTTGGGTGGTTTTGTATTTTCCAATTTCCACATCCCTTTTGTCCCTTTATAAACAATGAAGAGAGTCAGGTTCCTGCAAATGATAGTTTAGTACGTAGACTTTAATTCCTGCTGTGAATTACCAACGGGAGAACTGTGTCTTATTTGAAAGAGTTGTTTAACCACTTACATTTGGTATGAAATTAGATTAAATGAGTACAGATGAACACTTTCTTTTCTTTGTATGATTTTACCATCCTTTTGCCATGTAGAATCTCTTGGACTTTTTTCCTGCAAAATCAAAAACTAAAACTGTGTACAACTTTATGAAAAAAAGATGGAATTTAAGAGTTGCAATGAGGAACAGAAATGGCTAATCTTTTTGGGTTTAAAACTTCCCCTGCTTATAATAGTGTTGGATAATACAGTGATTTCTGATCAAAAGTGATAATTAGTGCCTCCTTTAATTGTAGGTTGGTTGTACAAGCTGCTGATAAAGGAAACCCCAGACTCTCTGCTACAAGTATTGTGAGGATACAAGTATTGGATGTTAATGACAACATTCCAGTTGTCCAACCACTAAGTGAAGTGGAGGTGCCAGAAAGTAAGTGTGAAAATACAGCTAGGTTTTGTTAAGGCTGGGAATTCCCAGATAATGATTTAGTGCTTTTGGTGATTTGTGCAACCAAACAACTGTAGTAAAAATTATAATGGACAGTATTAAAGCTGAACTATCAAAGCAAATTGTGATCTGCTTTTATTCTCAGAGGCATTATTTTTAATCTTTAGACATTGTGTTTAAGAATAGTTTGGAATAAAACCATAGGCAATACAGAAGGAGGAAAAAAAGAAGAAATACAACTTCAATCTGCTCATATTCAGTATAGTACTCTTCATGTGTCTTTGATTTCTGCTCTTCTCCAATAAAAATGTTTGGTGTTAAAACCAGCATTGCTAGAAATGAGACATTTTGAACTTCATTGTGATGAAAAAAATACTTCCTATAAATTTGAATGAAGTGTTAAGCAAACTCTGTAGCTAGATCCAGTTGATGATCATTAAGAGAAGGACTCAGGACCTCCTGAGTTCTCATCCCAGCATACATCTCGTGTGTTGTGTGACATTGGCTCAACATCTGCACAGTTTGAGTCCTAAGCCTGTAATTTTCAAATACAGGCGTCATAAATGTGAATACATTAAGATACACCGCAGAAAAATTATAAACACCAGTACTCCTGTTAACAAAAGATATCAAGTTTTTCTTTTCTGATATGTTTCAGTCTTTCCTAGATTTACCTGCCACAGGTATTGAAAAGTACAGAATTCATAGATGCACTGCAACTGTAAACTACTGATTTCTTAATTAGCTTTTTGTATTCCATTTAAGAACACTTGCTTTAGGACATGGCACAGTATTTGTGAGGCTTCATGCCCCAGACATGCAAATGAGAAATGGTTTAGCTTCTGTTAGTTCCAGGCTTTGTAAAATGATCCACTAATATGTTCAGATTGCAGCCTTTGGTACTGTCAAGTTGGCTCATGACAAAAGCTGTCTGTAACCAGTTTCTCAATCTCATAGAATTATACCTTGATCTCTTAATATATTTGTGCCATGTAGGTCTGTCTGAAGGCCTTGTTTCTCTCTAGTGGCCTTCTCCTCCTTTGGAAAATCTCCAGAATTGCATTTGCTGGTTCTACACAGATCAGGGTTTCTGATGCCTCAGTTAAATATTCTTGTGGCATTGTTCAGTAAATACGCATCACCTAAATGCTTGTGGAAAACCATGTAAGTTCTTTTTGCTGGTGAAGAAACTGTTATGACTACATTGGATCTGGGAAAGTCTAAAGAAAACACAAATTAAAATTGGGATATAGCACATACCTTTGAAGAAATCCACTACTGTTTCTACAGCTTTTCTGGATATTGTGATTATTGTAAAACACAAAGTTTAAATACATTAAAAACTATACAGAAAGATTATATATATCCAAGATCCAATATTACAAAATAGGCAAAATCTTCAGAAATTGTAATATTATCTTTTAACTCTGACTCATTCTAAAAATTATTGTTTCAGATGCCCTTCCTGGTTTTATAGTGACTCAAGTGTCAGCAAGCGATGCAGACTCCAGGCCAGCACTTCAGTTTGGTTTTATTTATGACGATAGTCCTGAAATGAAATTTGCCATCGATCAACACACCGGTGTCATCATAGTGGTGAAACCATTAGATTTTGAAGAAACTGCTGTATATACGCTGCATATAATAGTTTCAGATTCTGTGCATCAAACAGAAGCAGAACTCACCATCCTTGTATTGGACATCAATGATAACCCTCCAGTATTTACTCAAGATTTTTATCAGGTGGGAACATGGCAAATGGACAATCAGCATGTGGTATCTTTCCGTATGGGATGATAAATAGTAGTTTGTTCCTATTTGTCTTAAAACACATGTGAACACTGAGAAGAAAGGTCTCTGCAAACTATTATTGAGCAGAAACAGAGCAGAACTCTTCTAGGGACCTCCAGCCCCTTCCTAAGAATTCTGCTAAAAGGACTGAGGAAATTATTCATTTCAATGCTTGTGGTTTCTGTCTTCAACAGGCAATTGATGTGAATGCTAGCTGTATTCCATAAAACATGCATTCATCACTAGGAGTTACTGGATACAAATCCAATCCTTTATACTGGCCCTGTTACTATGAGATGAATTTCCTTATTTTTAGTTACACAGCTCCACAGAGGTGTAGCAAATGCCCCAGTGGTAGATGATGCACATAAAGTTTGCAATGTGTAATGCTGCCTTATGGCAACGGCACTCTCCTAGGGAGTGAAGGATATGAGTTTTGACCTTCCCAACATCTGCTGAGACTGAGGAAGGTACAGAGCTCAGCTTTTGGACTCCTGGACAAGCATTTGAACTGCTGTACTGTTGTAGAAGTGAAGTTGTCAAACAGTGAAAACAAATCTCTTTCAGTGACTGTGGGCTGTAGGCCAGAAAGAAAAATGGGGATTAAAGAAAGTGGAGCATATATAAAACAGGATCATTGAGTCATAGAATAGTCTGGGATGCATGAGGGTCTACAAACATCATCAAGTCCAAGTGCCTGACCACTTCAGGGGGGGCTGACCAAAAGCTAAAGCATATTGTTAAGGGCATTGGCCAAATGCCTCTTAAACACGGACAGGTTTGGGGCATTGACCATTTCTTGAGGAAACTTGTTCCTGTGTTTGACCACCCTCTATGTAAAGAAATGTTTCTGAATGTACAGTCTGAGCCTTAATAAAATTGCCACACGAAAAGTAAGTTGCCAGAGGTTTTGTTTCCTTAAGACTTGTTGGTATGGGGCTGTGCAGCTTGGGCTAAGGCCCAGGAGGGCCTAGAGCATGGATATTTCAGCCTGGGAAAGAGAAGGCTGTCTTACCATCCATGTAAATACTAGCATGGGCAAACCAAGGTCTGCTCTATTGTGTCCAGTGACAGGACAGGAGGCAGTGGGCACAAATGGACATACAAGAAATTCTTTTAAACATCAGGAAACACTCTTACAGTGACTAAGTATTGGCACAAGTTGTCCAGAGAGGTTGGAGAGTCTCTGTCTCTGGAGATATTCAAAACTCAGCAGTATGCAGTTGTGGGAACCTTGTTTTAGGTGACCCTACTCTGACCAAGGATTGCACCTTGGAGGTGCCCAACAGCCCCAGCCATTCTGCAATCCTGTGAACTGAGCTGTTTGACTTGGTGCTTTTTGTGTGTGGTAGATGTCCTCAGAGCCAAAATTATGATACACTACAGAAGACTTGGATTTAATAATGCTCCATTTGTAAATCTCAGACAGTTTTAGTAAAGAAATAAGTCTAAACATTTGACTTAGTAAAGAATTTTCAACCTCTGGACATAAGCAGGCACAGTAGTTTAGTCACTTAGATACCTCTGGGACAAACTGTAGGCATCAGTGAAGCTTTAGGGTGCCTGAGTGTACAGGATTTGTGTAAATTTCCTACTTAAAACCATAAATCTACATTCTAGAAAAAAATGCACTATTAATACCCAAGTGATTTTTAGAGCCTAATTTTCTTCAACCCTCATATGTGTCTGATTTTGGAGAGTAGTTTAAGAAAGTACTTGCTTGTGCAAGTGCTAATTTTTTTTATATAGATTGGAGCAGACATTATAGGGAACATTATTAATTGATACAAAAGAGTGTAGCTTTATTTACTATTTTAATGTAAACAGCTGAGCTTCTCTTTCCACAGTCCTGATGTTTTGATGCGTTGCTTGGCAAGTAAGATACACTGCTTCTTTTTGGTTGATGATATGTATGATTCCCTATTCATCACCCTGTATTTTTACCCTTTTATTGTTCCCTCAAGTGTTTTCATATTTATGTGCCTCATATATAGTTTAATATATATATGTGGGAATTATATACATATAGTCTCTCTGTTTAAATTATTTAAACTAACACTTCAAGTTATGACAGACTATATCCTGCTATATCCTACTGTTCATTTGAAATTGGATTTGTAAGGTGGAAGGAAACTTTGGTCACAAGAGTGCTGTATCTGGACTTGAAACAATGAAAATTCTTAAAAAGAGAATGGACTTTCTTGGTTTCCTAAAAGAAAAAAGGGAAGATTTTGAAAAGTTAAATTCTAGGAATAATCCAGAGGTGATTAAGTGCCCTAGTTTTGGAATTTTCAGGGTGCAGATATTGGCTTTTTTAGTGTTCAGCCATATACTCTAGACAGAGACTGCAGATTGTATTCCATGTATGGAAATGAAGGGATTTTTGAAAGCAAGGGGGAAAACTTTTAGCTGCAGTCCATAAGTGTACTCTTGAAAAAACTGATTCATTTATTCTCTGCACTTGCTGTCATAATGAACTAGATGGATTTTACCACTGTTTAAAGCTTACTGTGAATTTTGGCCATATTGAAGGCATTGTTTTCAATATCTCAACTCTTTCTGGTTTTGTCCCATATGAAAATGGGTAGGTGAAACTTTTTCCAAATCTGGGAACTGTGTGGGCTTTACTAATAAGATCAAATAAAGGCAAAATTTTTAATGTTTAAAATCTTTTATTAAGCTCTATTTTTGTTTTATATGTCAGGTGAACTTGCCAGAGCTCATTTCTATGGATTCCACTGTTCTGACGCTCTCTGCCACAGATAGGGATTCTGAACAAAATGGAATGATTTCCTACAAAATCCTCTCTTCCTTTGAGGGATTTTCCATTGATCACAAGAATGGTGAGTCTGCATGGTTTATTATTTCAGCTTTTTAAGTATAAATTGAAGAGGCCTATTGCTTTCTCACCTGTTGCCAGTGATTACTTGAGTTCAGGAAATTTGTGGTGGCCAAAATCCATCACGTTTTTGCAAATCTGCCATTATCAGTGGGGAACTATAGCATCAAAGACTGGAGGTCTCAGTTTGTGCCCAAACCGTGCATATTTTTTCTGGTCTAAATGCAGTATGTGTGTTTGATACAGTATCATTGAGGGGAGGTCTTGCCTTCACAGCATTAGCTATCGTTTGTTAGAATCATGGAACAGTTTGGGCGTGATCTTTAATGGCCATCTAGTCCAATCCCCTTGCAATGAGCAGAGACACCTTCAAATAGGTCAGGCTGCTCCGTGTCCTGTCCAAGTGACCTTGAATATTTCTGGAGATGAGGCATCTACCATCTTTCTGGGCAATGTGTTCCAGTGTTTCACCTCGCTCATTGAAAAAAATTGTTCCTCATATCTGATCTGAATTTACCCTTTTTTGATTGAAAACCATTACCCCTTGTCCTATCACAAAAGGCCTTACTAAAATGTCTGTCCCCATCCTTATAAAACCCCCTTTAGGGCCAAAATAATGTCTCCCTGGAGCCTTCTCTGGACTGAAATATCTCAGCCTTTTCTCATAGGAGAGGGACTCCAGTCCTCTGATCATTTTTATGGCTCTGCTCTGGACTCGCTCCAGCAGATCCATGTGTTTTCATTGCTGAGAACTCCAGAGCTGGATGCAGCACTCCAGGTGGGCTCTAACAAGAGCAGAGGGAGTGAATCATGTCCCTCTCCCTGCTGCCCACGCTGCTTTTGGTGCAGCTCAGGATACAATTGGCTTTCTGGGCTGTAAGTGCACATTGGTGGATTATGTCCAGTTTTTCATCTACTGGTACCCCCAAGTCCTAGTCCACATGGCTGCTCTCGATCCTTTCCTCCCCCACCCTCTATTGATATCCGTAGTTGCCCTGATCCATGCACAGGACCTTGTGCTCATTGTTATTAAACTTCATGAGGTTCCCATGGACCCACTACTTGAGTTTGTCCAGGTTCACCTGGATGGCATCCCATCTCTCAGGCATGTCAACTGTAGCACTCAGCTTGGTGTCATCTGAAAACTTGCTGAGGGTGCACTCTATCCCTGTATCTGTGTCACTGAGGAAGGTATTAAACAGTACCGGTCCTAGTATAGATCCCTGAGGGATGCCACTTTGACCCACTACTCTCCAGATACAAGAGAGTTATTTTGTTGCATGCAGCTGTTACAGCTGGGTAATTTTCAAATATGACTGTTTAGAATCAGCTTTTGGAATCACATTTACTTGCCTGTAAATTGTGGGCTTTTGTTAATTCTGTTTTATTTTCAGGTTCGCTGTTTGCCACGGAACCAGTTATGCAGATGAAAAATATTTCCATCGTTCATCTCCTGATAGAGGCCACAGACTGTGGCAGTCCCCCTCTGAGGGCAGTTACCTCCATAGAGGTGCACATAGAAGATGTCAATAACTGTGCCCCTCACTTCACAAAGGTTCTGTACAATCTCAGTGTGAGTGAGGATGCCTCAGTTGGAGAAAGTGTCCTCCTGTTCTCAGCCATTGACTGTGATTGGACGCGTGAAAACACGTTTGTTGAATACTCTATTATTGGTGGCAATGCTGAGGATTTATTCTCCGTAGAAACAAGTGTCATGGGGTCGGAAACATCCTACAAACTTGTTGGCAGTCTTGTTTTGAGCAGTGCCCTTGACAGGGAAAGAGCTTCTTCTCACCAGTTGGTTCTCCTTGCCTCTGATCGTGGAACACCCTCCTTGAATTCAACTGCTACAGTGCTAATAACTGTGCTGGATGTTAATGATAATCCTCCAGTATTTAGCAGTCCAGAGTATCATGTTCATGTCAAAGAAAGCATCCCCATAGGCAGTCACATCACTGAAGTTCCAGCAAAAGACTGTGATGCAGGCACTAACGCAGAGATCACTTATGCTATCATCTCTGGAAACGACAGAGGGCATTTTTACTTGGATGGTAGAACAGGATCTGTAAATTTGACGAAAACGCTGGATTATGAGGATACCATGAAATTCACTTTGGTTATCCAAGCCACAGATGGAGGAACTGATGTTAAAAATATGGCTTTTGCTGTTGTTCTTGTTAGCGTCCTAGATGACAATGATTATGCCCCAC
>VXBQ01006205.1:148309-312826 GCA_013400175.1 Phainopepla nitens | reverse complement strand
TTATGTCCAGTTTTTCATCTACTGGTACCCCCAAGTCCTAGTCCACATGGCTGCTCTCGATCCTTTCCTCCCCCACCCTCTATTGATATCCGTAGTTGCCCTGATCCATGCACAGGACCTTGTGCTCATTGTTATTAAACTTCATGAGGTTCCCATGGACCCACTACTTGAGTTTGTCCAGGTTCACCTGGATGGCATCCCATCTCTCAGGCATGTCAACAGTAGCACTCAGCTTGGTGTCATCTGAAAACTTGCTGAGGATGCACTCTATCCCTGTATCTGTGTCACTGAGGAAGGTATTAAACAGTACTGGTCCCAGTATAGATCCCTGAGGGACGCCACTTTGACCCACTACTCTCCAGATACAAGAGAGTTATTTTGTTGCATGCAGCTGTTACAGCTGGGTAATTTTCAAATATGACTGTTTAGAATCAGCTTTTGGAATCACATTTACTTGCCTGTAAATTGTGGGCTTTTGTTAATTCTGTTTTATTTTCAGGTTCGCTGTTTGCCACGGAACCAGTTATGCAGATGAAAAATATTTCCATCGTTCATCTCCTGATAGAGGCCACAGACTGTGGCAGTCCCCCTCTGAGGGCAGTTACCTCCATAGAGGTGCACATAGAAGATGTCAATAACTGTGCCCCTCACTTCACAAAGGTTCTGTACAATCTCAGTGTGAGTGAGGATGCCTCAGTTGGAGAAAGTGTCCTCCTGTTCTCAGCCATTGACTGTGATTGGACGCGTGAAAACACGTTTGTTGAATACTCTATTATTGGTGGCAATGCTGAGGATTTATTCTCCGTAGAAACAAGTGTCATGGGGTCGGAAACATCCTACAAACTTGTTGGCAGTCTTGTTTTGAGCAGTGCCCTTGACAGGGAAAGAGCTTCTTCTCACCAGTTGGTTCTCCTTGCCTCTGATCGTGGAACACCCTCCTTGAATTCAACTGCTACAGTGCTAATAACTGTGCTGGATGTTAATGATAATCCTCCAGTATTTAGCAGTCCAGAGTATCATGTTCATGTCAAAGAAAGCATCCCCATAGGCAGTCACATCACTGAAGTTCCAGCAAAAGACTGTGATGCAGGCACTAACGCAGAGATCACTTATGCTATCATCTCTGGAAACGACAGAGGGCATTTTTACTTGGATGGTAGAACAGGATCTGTAAATTTGACGAAAACGCTGGATTATGAGGATACCATGAAATTCACTTTGGTTATCCAAGCCACAGATGGAGGAACTGATGTTAAAAATATGGCTTTTGCTGTTGTTCTTGTTAGCGTCCTAGATGACAATGATTATGCCCCACTTTTTTTGTTTCCCAGTCTGAGCTGCACTGTCAGTGAAAATCTGCCTACTTTTTCTTTTGTGTGTGCTGTTTGTGCATTGGATTTTGATAAAGGCTCCTATGGATACCTTACCTATTCCATTCAGTCTTCATGTTTGGCTCATCATGAAGCTGCTAGAGACCATGACATGTTCTTCATAGACCCTTTAACAGGAGATATTCATACAAAGCAAATGTTTGACTATGAAAGTCAAAATAGGTATTGTCTCATAATCCAAGCAAAAGACAAAGGTGATTCACTGGCTACCACTACAGTTCAGGTAGATATTGAGGGGAGAGATGAATTTGACCCAGTGTTTACACAAGAACATTATTACTTTAATCTCCCTGAGAAGAATGAAGCAGGCCAATTGATTGGCAGAGTGATAGCATCAGACAGTGATGGTGGACTGGACGGAGTTGTTCATTACTCCCTTCTAAAACCTTCTCTGTTCTTTTCTGTGAATCAAACCAGTGGCAATATTTATTTGACTCAGACTGTTCACAGAAGGAAAAATGACATTAAAAAAAATGGTGATACTCTGAAATTGTTGGTAAGAGCTCACAGCCCCAAAATTGTGTCAAGGTTCACAGTATGCACTGTTTTTGTAAATGTTTCCAATTCTCCTGAGAGTGATCCTACAGTGTCGGCACACAGCCCGACAGTGAGTGTTTCCATCTCACTGATGGTGTTCCTGCTGCTTGCCATCAGTCTTATCACACTTACTCTGAGACTTAAGCAGAAAGATCTGATGAATGCTAGTGTGAAAAAACCAGTATCCTCCTCAGCTGCTGATGTGAATTCAATAAGAGAAGACAAGGACTGCCAGAAAATCCAAAGTACTGAGAGCAGTATGCTTCCCATGGGTGCTATAGCAAAATGGCTGAGCCTAGCAGGACTCGAAGAGGGGAAGGATGATGACGTCTCCTGCAGGCATTCAGACTCCAGTGGCCATGGCTCTGCTGAAGGAGAGACTGCAGAGGACGAGGAAATCAAACGGATCTATGAGTATCCTTGCAGAAAAAGCATTGGCTCAGCACTGAGCGAGCACAGCTCACAGATGCCAGATTCGGGGATCCCAAGAGAGTCTGATCAGTTCTCCTATCAGTCTGGAGAAACAGATGTCACAGCTACCATGCAAAGCATGGAGAATGTGCAGACCATTAAAGCAGAAAGCAGAGAAGAAGCCTGTGACACAGCCTATGCACATAAAATTTCGTCTCAAACGCTTAAGAAAATTGGAATAAAAGAGGACGGCATAATGACAGACCTCACAAGAGACCATGTCCTGATGTCAGATAGGAAAGATTCTGAGTATGATTTGCTTGCAACTGTTGGCACCTCTGATGAGGATCTCAGAGCTGGTTATAACTGGGATTATGTGCTCAGCTGCGAACCCAGATTTCAACCTCTTGCCTCAGTGTTTAATGATATTGCAGAATTGAAAGATGAAAATGTTCCCATTCACAGATTCTCTAAGGAGAAGAAATCTCTTGTTTTCCCTCCTCCCTTGATAACGTCAGTAGCACAGCCTGGCATAAGGACAGTGCCACCAAGAATGCCAAATATAAAATCAGGGCAAACTTTTAATAAATACCCTTATCCTCCCATTATCCATAATCATGGATACCCTCCACCAACCATGACCCCTAGATTTTCTCCTACTCTCTCTTCACTTACCATGCAGACACCTTCTGCTTCTCCAGTAGCATCTGAAGGGAAAATGATAGGAACGTGTCTTATTGATCCAAGCTACGAACTTGCAACAGAGGAAGAAATTCAGGTCTAGGTTATTAACTGACAGTATTTTATGGCAAAAAATGTGGCTTAAAATGTATTTTGTTACTTTTTAATGGCAAAATGTGCCTGTCAGAGCTGTATCACCAGTATTCTTTCTGTTTTCATGAGCCTAAAAAGTTAAAATTTAAATAGCCAGAAATTTGGTAACTATACCTCTTCTTCTTCCCAGAATACAGTGAGAGCGTGAGGTTCCTCTTTCTGCTCACAACTGAGGTTTCCTATGTAAAACACACAGCAAAGTGCATCATAGCCAATTTGACCAATTTTACAAATTTTCTTATAAAACACATTCATAAAAATAAATGGAAGTAATGAATTAAGAATGTGGAAAACACTTGTTAACATACTGGTGGGTTCTGGCTGCTTCAGTGGTGGTATTAGAAGAGGATACTGGAGTGATGTGTAAATACAGCAGGTTTGGGGGTGGGCAAAGGATAAAACTAGCATTCCTACTGAGCTCTTTCTGTAGTGTTTACCCAGGTTTCCCACATCTGGGTTCCAACAGTCTGTTTGGCCTAGTGTGGTTTCATCATCTGCAGTGGCTCCTCAGTGGGCTTTCTCATCTATCTTTGTGCTGTGGAACCCACTCAGCAGGTTCTGTGCACCTTTTTTTTATCTCCTGGTTTAAAGCCAGCAGGTCACAATAGTCCGAATAATGGATCACCTTCAGAAAACAGTATAACCAGTGGTAAGATAAAAGCAACCATCTACTCTATTAACTAGGTCTCAAGTAGGTATCTATTGTCTTTTTTTTGTATTACAGAGGCTGCCCTGGTGCTCAGGCAGCTGTAACAGATAGTGTTACAGTTCTGAAGGTCATGTATGCCTCCACCCAGGTCTCTGGTTCTGTGGTGGACCCAAGATCTCTGCAAGACCAGGTAATCTGGCCTTGCTTGTGGTATGTATCATACACAGGGCATTTTGTGTATGTATGTATATCCAGACACACACACATGCTGTACATGCTTGTATATTGATCAATAAAATACATAGAAAATACATCTAGAATAGCTGTTTTTTTCTTCATTGTATGTTTAAAAGTCCTTTGCATCACGTATATTTAAACTGGGCTATAAGGACGTGTCTAATTGGTACCTAGGAATCTGCTACAAACTGGATGTGTCCAGAGGTATATATTGTACAGGTCATAACAGGTGGAGGGAAAGCATGCAATGTGCTTAGGCTGAGTGATTTTGTGGATCAGTAGCATGTGTGCAGTGGCTGCTTTTCCTCAAGCATGCATGTCAACAATTGCAGCCTGTGGGCTCATAACCAGTCTTTGAAAAAGATCCTGTTTCTGAGGCTGCACAGACGCTGTACACCCTGCACATACAACAGGATCCACGCTGCTCTGCAGGAGCGCTTCTTTTAAAGCTGGCATTTGTTCTTTGTACTGCCATGGAGTGGAAATGAGAGGTAGCTCTGGAATTCGTTGGGACAGACAAATTTTACAAAGAAAGAAGATGGAATGGTAAGTTTTGTAGTCAGGCAAAAAACTGTGCCAGGGAGAAGAAAGCAAAAAAAAAAGGAGCCATTCCCAGTTCAGATCCGAACACAGAGATTTGGCTTAAGGACATTATTTCAGAATGAATGTTATTCTCTGCCTGTTGGCATTATGTTGTATACATCCTGATTGACTTTAACTTCTATGTCTGAAGTTATAAAGTAATTTCTAATCCAGTGAAAGGTGTTCTTTGGGCGTTCACTTCTGTGCAGTTAGAGTCAGAAGGCACACAGAGCTACCTTTTATGTGAAGTCAACAACTTTGCTAATTTGATTTTAGTTTCAGATTATCATGGACAAGTGGCAGCTATTGCTCTGGTGAGTAATGAGCACATGCCATCCTTAGAGTGGTCACCTTTCCAACATGGGATCAGGGAAAGGATGAATGCTTTACACAGCAAAACTGTTTCTTCCTTCACATTGATGGATATGAAGCAGGTAACACAAGGCCTTCATTTTGTGTATGGAGTTTAGGCTAACGGATGAGTAGTTTTTTCTTTGCTAATATGGCTCTTGCAAATGTTCTAATACTATTAGCATTAGAAAGCATCAGTAATCATATTTAGGAGAATATTTTGACCTCACCTTGCTAATGGGTGCCTACCTCCTAGAGTTCTTGAAAAACAAGAAAACTGTTTCTATTCATGCATTTTTAGCTCCTTCAAATTCAGCTTGTTTTTGATGCTTTTCTAAGAGGATTAGATATGATTTGCATCCTATTTATCAAGCACGTTATATAACCAGTGCATTATTTTTGTGCTCCTATTAAGTGCTACAGCAATCTTTTACTTATCTCTTATGTATTTATTGATTTTTTTTTATCAAATAGGAAACAACACATTGTTGTCATATATAGTCAAGCTCAAAAACTTAAACATTGAAACAAGTGTCTGCAATAAATCCCGCGCAGTTCTTTTAACCTTACTGTTTTTTCCCTAAGTAAGCAGTATAACTTCTATAATTTACCATGACTTTAATATTAGCTTGCCTTGAAGAGGCTGTGTTACTTTGCAATTCTGCACACCAGTTTTAGCACTTTGGAGAAGGTACAGAACTTGTTAGTGGAAAATCATATTAAGCTCAAAAAGCATAAGCTATAAAATAAAAGACAGTTGTCTCTTCTGGAATTTTGGCTGCCTGCCTCCTGGATTTGCTTGTTGGCAGCCTTGAAAACACTGGTGCAAATCACTACCAAATGGATATAAAAATTCCATCTACCAGTAGTAATTGTTGTATTGACGTTCAAGCAGATTTCTGTGCAAAGGGAAAAAAAACCTTCATATTTTTGGGGAACCCATTATTTACAGATTATAAAATTGTATGCCCATTTTCTAAAATGATACTAAAAGCACTAGTTACCTACACAAGTCCATATTTACTTTGTATTTTATCTTCAGCTGAAGACAAGTATTATTCCTAAAGCAGTTTTAGGTAAAAATAGTTGTGATAAAAATGAACCCTTGTTGCTAAGTCATTGCACTGACAACTCCTAGTATAGTTTACATTTGGTAGCCATCTATCCTCTCTGCTGTATGTCACTTGTTTTCTATAACTGACATGTATCTTCCTGAAAACTATATGTAACTGTTCTCTTTGGGACATCTATAAACTGCAAACATGCTGCCGTGATGAAAAAAACCAATGTTACTAGAACATAGGTAGCACCAGATGGACAATTCTGCCCATTCAGCTTTATACTTCTCCAGCTCAAAGACCCGTTGGCCACCATGGGCATGTGTGAGGCTACTGGGACTAGACCTCCTCTCAGTGGTGATGCCTACATTGCTCCTTGAAAACCAGCCTTCTGGGGGTGAAGAACACGGAGGAATTGAATCCTTGCAGGAAGGGAATTGCACTGGTTGGCTGCAAATGGAAGGGGGTGTTCCCTAAAATCCTGTAAAAAACACTAATTGGAGTAGGAGGCAGTTGTGACTTTGTAATTGAATATACTGTGGTGGGAGGTTTATATTTAGGATTTGGCTTGCTTGGCAAGTGAAATCACTTTGCTCTTAATGTCTGTCACAACAGAACCAGCTCACCATGGCAATATGTGGCTTAGTTGCCTGTAGATGATCTGGTTGCAATAACTAAATTGTTGCAGAATCAAATTGAGTGTAGTTTTGGGTGCCTCACAGTTGCTAGTTCTGTTAGCTGTTTGCTAGCATGTAAGGAAAGTCTAATGTATATTCAGTCTGTGCATGGATTGGTACATTCAGAACTAATTCAAAAAGCTGCAATCTGACATCAAAATCCTCTTGGTGGCTTTGAAAGTTCCTCCATAAATACATACAACATTTAAAAAACACAGGAAAAAATGTGGATGTCTAAGCTAAAGGGGCCTTACAGAAGGGAAAAAAATGAAGATCTAAAACTTTCTGGTTAAGTCTTGCACTTTACATTGCTGCTAGGGCTATTCCTCATAAAACATCAGATGCTTTTCTTTTAAAATGTGCAAAAAATAATAGAAGATCATCTGTAAGGAATAGTGAGAGGCAGCAGGGTAGGCTGCAAATTGCAAAATGATTCTGTTTCTTGGCACGTATGAGTTACTTGAGCAAAGAAGAAAGCACCAAATCCTTTAGCTGATGATCGTCACAAAAATCACAACTACTGCCTTCTTACTATGTAGATGTTTGACTGACCTTTATAAGTCCTCTGCTGGAAGAAGCATTAGGAGCCAAACCATATGCCTGAAAATGCAGGTGTCAACATAAAGTACTGAAAGAATCTATCATGGTGTTCAAAACTTCAAATAAAAATCTCCTTACAATTAGAAAATTCAAATTTCTTGACTAACATGTTTAAAATAAGGTATTTCTGACCTGCAAACTACACTGAAAACTGTCGGTCACATCTGTGTTACCTTATCCTCTTGAAAATAGTCATGTTTGACACTTTTTTAGAAGTTAATATTTACATAATACTGGTCACCTTCCCTAAAATTGCACGTTAATTGCCTATGAAAAGCTCTCAGAAAACTCAGAAAATGGAAGTTAAGCTGTTGATCGTGAGAGCTGTTTGGCTGCCAGTAGCTGTTGTAGAGAAGTGACATTTCAGAGTGGCTGGGTGCCTACTCACAACCTGGGGGAATACCTGACTGTTGCCTGCATCCACCTCCACCATTTTGTTGGGAACTTTCAAATGGGAAACTCAAAAGAGTTTCTAAAATGGTGTTACTGGGGCCATAAACAAAAGAAATGAGTAGCAAATCAAACTTTTTTGCGTTGACTTCTGAAAATTCTGTCTCAAACCCCATCTTGCTGGGTGCAGACTACTTTCCAGCATCTCCCTTTTAACAAACTAGGGTTTATTTAACATCCAAGTTTTTTTTTTTTAAATACTGAGTTCTGATCCAACATCCTAAGACTTCTTCTGATTGCAGTGGGACTTGAATAAAAAAAAGCACCTGGAAGAAATGGGCAACATATGTGTTGCTGATGCTCCTGCAAGAGTCCATGGCAGTGGAGAGCTTGGCTCCTCAGTGTTCAGGGCTGTAAACCAACAGGAGGGAGCATTAAGAGAAGAGAAATTGAGAGCCTAGAAAAGAATAGAACCAGCATGGGGCAGGGGGCTGGGATTTGGAGTGGAGGTTCCTCTGTGCTTCCAGGTAACTGATGCAAGCCTTGCTTTATATGCTTATTTTGGAGAAAATGGTAGAGAAGTCTGGGAAGGTCTGCAAGGGGAAGGTCACTTACTGTTTCCTTATTCTTCTTTTATGTAAACTACTGTTGGCTGCCTGATTTGCTACTGCTTTTACTGAATGCACAGAATAATTGCACCTTCAGAAAAGGATTTCTCTACTTATCTTCTCTACTTGTCTACCTGAGGTCAAGTGCAGGGTAGAATTAGTCATCAAAATTATCCTAGTAACTGTTAAGGCAACCAGGAAGGATTTGGGAATTGTTGAGTGGTTGTTGGGGTTTGGGATTTATTTGGGTTTTGGGAGATTTTGTGGCATTGGTTTTTGATTGGGGTTTTTTTGAGAGATGTTTTTTTTCAGTTTTAGGTACATATTCCACAGTCACATAGATTTTGAACTTGGAAATCTGTCTTACGTCACACTAATGGAGCACCTTGTGCCATTGGCTGATCACATATTCACTGGTAAATTTTAGCAGCCTGCTCTTTTCTCTGGCAATAGAATTGCAGTAAACTCTATTTAGTTTTGTTGCTGAATGTCATAAACTCTAGGCTTGATCACTGATATCTTTGAACTCCCTATTTTTCCTTCAGATTTTTTCCATATGTAGCTAAAATGCTTCACCATTTACCATTTTCATCCCTCACATACTTCTTTTAACTTAGTTTTAATAACTGAAAATTGAGCATTCTGATCCCTAAGCACTTAAGGTATGGAGCCAAGTTGTGACTATTTCCTGCTAAAAGAATGTGGTGTGTTCTATCATTATAATTAGAGATAAATGAGGGTTTAGTAACACAAGCCTCCTCTTATCAATCGTTTTAATGTGGAGTTTAATGAGGTCTTCTGTGATTTACAGAGTTAAGTAGTGAAGTTTATAGCACAAAGACAAAAAGCAACAAGGAAATTTGATTACTGCAACTAGTGCAAAGGTGAAATGATGAAGCAGGGAGGACATCTTGATAACCAAATTTTGAAACATGACAGTGAGTAAAAGGCCCATCCAGTTCACCCATGTGCTTGAGACCTTGACTCCTTGGGAAGATCTTGTGTCAATCAATACTGCAAGATAGTACTTTGGGGAATGCAAGCCTGCTGCTAGTCATTTGTTACAGTTCTTTTGTTTTGTAGCAATGGTAATTCTCACATGTATAAACAAAAGTGCCTGATACTGTATCCCATGGCAAAATTAGTGATGCCTTATGGCAATAGTGGGGACGACACCATCAAACCCATCACTCACTGAGCTTCTTAGTTTACAAAAAACCTGCCTAAAATAAATAATAAAAAGATTTTTGGGGTGTTCTTCCTAAGAGAGAAATTAATTATGAATCTGAGCAAAATCTTTCAAGTGACTTCTGACTACGTTCTTTTGAAATGTATATATGTTTGTTTACTGGGGTGACTCTCCTAAGCAGAGATGTTGTGAGTCTCAGCAACGGAGAGATGAAGGTATAAACCTTCATCTAGATAGAGAAGATGGGATAAACTGGAGTTGAAAGGAAGAGCAAAGATACACAACAAATATAGAGTAGATCTCTGTTAGTGAGGAATCCCTGTTAAAAAGAACTGAGTACTTGACAGCTCAGGTGTTTCAGAAAATAACCTTGTGCTGCCTGCCAGGGACAGAACTACATGTTAAAGACCTGACACAGAAATAATCTCTGAGGAACAAAAAGGGTTCTTTGCTAATCTGCAGACTCCTGACAAAAGAAACTATCTGTTGGAGTCTGTCAAGGATAGTCATAAAAAGCTGGGGGTTCTGGACCCTGCAGTTTAGATGATTGTCCTGGTTCCAGCCAGGACAAGGTTAACTTTGGCAGTAACCAGGAGGGGCCATGGCCTATTCTATACCACATGATGTCATTGCTGGGGGCAGGGAAAGGGAACTCTCTTCTGGGGAACAGGAGTTCCTTCCATTTGAGGGGACCAATCCGTTATTTTCTATTGTCAGGTGGCTTTTTTTTCCCATGTGAATTGTTTCTCTTCTTATACCCTCTGTCATTAGTATTGTTACTGTTACTGTTCATTTTCTTGTCTTATTCCTCTTTCCAGTAAATTGTTCTTATCTCAACCTGTGATTTTTGCCTTTAGTTCCTCTAATTCTCCTCTCCATCCCAACACAGGAGTGAGGGTGGAGAGGGGAAGCGAGCAGCAGTGTGGGGGCACTATATTGGAGAATACTTCTTCTAAACCATGACAGTGACCTTCAGCAGAGTTCTGCTGGTAAGCCAAGAAGAGGGAAAGAATAGAGGAAGACAGTGTGGAGAAGGTCAGGGAGGACACATTTCTCAATTCACATTTCTCAAGCCTGATTGGGTTACATAGAAGAGAAAAGTCAGGTAAGGAGGTGAGATGAGTTCAAATTGTAATTATTCCAATTCCAAAAAATGCACGCTGTCCAGAGCAGGTTTTGGTTGGTTACAGAGCCTGCTGTAGCCTCTAAGGCTGGCTTAGGCACAGGAATACATATACACAAAGGATTTTCTGTAACTGTACTGCTGGGGTGTTTTCTATAATAGTATATACAGGGCTAGTAAACAGATACTGCTGATTATATAGAGCTAACACACTTATTCACAAAGTTATTGAAAAAAGGTGATCTGTATTAATTATTATTTTCATAAAAAATTAGCATGCTATAGAAAACTTTATTTGAAAAAACAAGCTTGTATCTGAAACCAAAAGTTACTTTTGTTAAAATAAATTTTAAAAAAACCTGTTCCAAAGAAAGAACGAAATAGGTCTGTAACTAAGAATTATGTCTACACAACATTATCTACCCAGCAAAGAGAACCAAATTACTTCTGAATAGACTGATTTGAATATGTGAAGCTGTACTGCCACATTCTTTGCTCCAACTAACAGACTCAAAGTTCCCTAGCTCAAGTGGAACATCACACTGACATAGCTACGCTACCCAAGAAGGCTTTGATCGTATTCCCTACTGTGTCGTACAAGCTAAATTCTAGGATTACTGACTTCAAAGAACAAACTTTCATAAATATAGAGGTGAAGGCATTCGGACACAGCAGTCTGAATGCTGGAGAGGTTTAGAATTTAATCAAGCCAAAGATGTGAAAATTAGCTGAACTGTCTGGGTAGCAAAGATTATTCAGGGCAAAAAAACCCCATGGGGTGTGGACTGTCCAGTAAGAAGTGCTCATGTTTAAAAGGGGACAAAGTGTAAGGATTGCAAAGAGTCAGTGAATAGACTTAAGACTATTACTGCAAACTGCCAAAGGCTTTTTGCTCACAAAAAAAGAAAGAAAAGAAGTAAGAACCCTGAAAATAAAGGTAGAGGTTAAAAATAATCTTTTCTAGCTAAAGTGAAGGCATTTTTAACCTTAATTTGCAATAAAACTAGTGATAATGATGATCATGGGATTAATGACGAAGGTAATGGTAGGGACTGTGCCTAAGGTGAGGACAATGTGCTCAAATAGAGGGGAAATAATAGTCCTTGTCCTAAGGCTGAAAAAGAGTCTGTGGGTGTGGAGGTAGCTTGCCCAACAGCATAGCATGGTATGGCATGAAACAGTGTAGCTTTTAACCAAGGAAAGGATAAAAGTATGCCACTGGAAGTCATGATGGAGGCCTCCTAGCAAAGAAGGGAAAATAAAAGGATACACCCAGCCCTCCAATAGTTACCTCCACCGGAATGGAATCAGCTTTGGAATAAAATCAGGACACAAAGATGCAATAGTATTGCATTCATAGCATGAATTTCAGGGGGTAGGTCGTGTGCCCAAACATTGCACTCTTTGAGAAGACACCTCAATGCATAAATTCAATGGAATTCATGTGTTTGAGTTTCAGAGAGGCATTTGACACAGTGCCAAGCAAGAGTTAATTCTAGAACTGCAACACGATACATTTATTGCAGAGCATATTGGCAGGGAAAAATAGAGTTGGAGCGAGGTTGTTGGTAGAGACAGATAGATTTTTCTGGACTACTTAATATTTTCCAGTAGAGCCAGTGACAGAAACAAGCCTGACTGAAACAGAACTTGGTCAGTTTAAAAAAGGGAATTTGGATTAATTTCATGTGAATTAGCCAAACTTCATCCACCAACTATTGGATCATACCTTTTTCTGCTTTAGGTTAAGGAGCACCTGATATGATTGTTCATTGTAACTGTATCTATTTTAATCCCTTTAACCTTTTCTACTGTCACACCATACGTCATTTTCTCCAGTCCTTGAGAAATTTTTGTGGCTGTCATCAGTACGTACGTTTTCCACACCTTGAAATACATGTAATTCAGTTGTTATTCCAGTACTCTTAAATACTAAAAATAATTGGAACTTAACTTTTGCAGATCTGAAGTATTTACAGCCAATTTTTATTTGACTGTTGTATGCAAAGTACCCCAGCTTCTGACTCAGCCCTATTGATCCTGTTATGTGTTCTCTGACCTGTGTAACATCACCATTCCTTCACTTACTAATGGACTGGGCACTGTTTATTATTTGTAGTGTTGGAGCTTCTTCATGTCCCTTCAGAAGTACAAACAAGAAAAAAGTATTGAACACTTCTGAATTAACAGTGCTTTGCACACACTTGTATTTGGAGAAAGAATGTGCCTGTATTTGTGCAGAGTGCCATCATTTGAAAAGGTTGCATAAGACATGAATGCAAGTACGAAAGAGAATGTGCGTATTGGCATGGGCTTCAGTACTCTTCAGGGTACCATAACTCACAGAGCTCTGTTTAATCCATTAGGCTATCCAGAACTGCCATTTCTTGATGAGAGTTTGGGAACAATTGAGTTTTTTCAAGATTTGCCCTGGGATTCAAGTATTTTAAAATATTTTTTTTGAATTCTCATCAAGGTATTTTGAAATGTAATGGAGATGTTCGCATTTAATAAATAATGGATGAAAATTCAAAGGCAGGCACATTTTACTTAAGCTTCTAGTTTCACAAATCTACCTCTTTTTCTTCTTTTTTTGTTTCCTTGCCTCTCTCCCCACCTCCCCAGTATCTCTTCCTGCCAAAAATTATTTTGGGAATTGAACTCAAACCGAAGAGCTGTAGTCAGATTGCTGAAAGCATATTTTGCTATTAAATGTTGCATTACTGAATCATCTCACTCCATTTTAGAGATGTGAAAGTTTGGAAGATATGTGTTTGGGATAGATATAAAAAATGGTAAGATTTTTGGAATGTGGTCTGAGAAGGTTTCACAGTGTGCGTTTGGAAAGATTCAGTATTTCTGAGTGAAGATATTGTGAGTGAGTTATATAGGTCATCTCCAAGAAGCCACGCATTTCACACCACAGAGTGCTCTGTAGATGCCTGATATTTTACAGCAGCTTATTCGTAAAATGTTTTAGTAAGTTTTAAAGTTTTATGGTTTCTATTTCTGTCTCTGTCTTTCTGTAAAGCCAAACTCCATTATTACTACAGTTCCAGCTATAAAGAATTCTGTGAGAGTAAGGGAACTTATAAATAATGCATTTAGAAACCTCTAAAAAGGATCTTCCGATCTCTTGGCACTTGTTAAAGCAGAATATCTCATGATCAGTGACAGAGATTTTTTTTTTTTCATCACAGACAGGTATGAAGAGCTTCCTGTTTTCTTTAATTAAACTAACTATTTTCTTTGCAGGCTCGGCAGGTCATTACGCTTATCAGTCGTTTTTATTCTGAGCATGCTAATTCCATCAGTGAGATTCATTGTTTATTTCGGGGGGAGAGGAGTCAACTTGGGGAAAGCATCACCCTGCTCACAGGACTGGTGTCTGAGTCCTCTGTGCATCCAAAACTACCAGAGGTGGATCCCAAGTTCCTATCTGCTGATATCTGCAAAGCATCATCTGTACCTCAAAGGCTGAATCAATCACCAGCTTTTATGTATTACAGCCTATAATTGTATAATTTTATGTGGAAATCTTGGAGGAAATGCCCCGAATTCAAAAGTAGTACCTCCTCCCCAGGAACTTTCCCAGCAGGCTTAGTTGTTGTTTTAAATGGATTGTTGGTGGTTTGATTATTTATTTTTCCCTATAGATGTTCCTCCTGGTCAGTGTTCATTTCAAACACCATATATTGTGCTTTCTCGAATGGACTTCAAACCAGAAGCCTGTTTCTGTCAGGGGACACAGGAGAGAGAAGTCCCACTGCTTTTCTTCTCTCTAATGTGTTTTTCTCTTCTTGACATCAGCCACAAGGTTTCCCTCTTTTCAGGACCTGCAAGTATAAGACTATAACTTAGCCATTTGGGAATGATTCATTTGAATCCAATTCTTCCCCAGGGCTCAGCAGGAATTCTCACCCAGGACAGATCTCCTAGATATGTGGAAGAGTGCTCCCAGCATGAAAAATGACATCATTTTATGCTTCCTTCTGCATTAACTCTATCACCTTATGACTTCCACAAAACTCACTACTCAGAAACCAAATATAAAAATCAGAAACAACTTTAATGAATAGGCTGTAAAAAACATAGAGACCGAATAAGATAAGAGATAGCCTTTCTGTCAGAGCAGAAATTCCCAGTGGTTGAAAAGTCTATGGAAAAATGTGCTTAAATCCTGTGCAGCTTCACATTTAGATCTAGAAGATGTAGCTCAATGTAGCTTTAAGAATTTAAGGAATTCCTGGCTGGCTTTCACCAAAGGAAAAACAAATCTTTGACTTCTTTTGTCTCCTCTTTCTTTTATTGTAGACATTCTGAACGCTTTTCTTATTTTTTTTGTCTTGCGTAGTTTTGAAGCATTTCAAATTCTTTTCTCTGTTGCATTCCCATAAAACTTAAACAGTTCCTGTAATTTGCACAAGGTATAGGCAAAACAGAATACAATTCAAGATGATATTTAAGAAATAACTTTGTTTGACAGTAGCTGCTGAAGAACAAACCTGGTGATCTTAAAGGGCAAAGCTGGAGACTGGACAACAGATAAAAAAGGAAGTGAACTGAACACTCTCCCAAATTCTGTGGTTGTTAGATGACTTGGCACAAGTATCAGGGTTTTTTTTTCGGTGAAGTCCCTGAATTGCAGCTCAAGAGTTTTAAGCCAGGTCCTGCAATTTCTGTCTTTGGAATGTGCTTTGTTCTCTGGTGGGTTCCTGCGATAATTCGCACACTGCTAGGATGGACTTTAAAGTTGTAATCCAGTCTTTGTGGGATCAAAGGCAATACATCAAAATGAAACTCTTGAGGATAAGTTCCTTGTTCTGCATTTTGCTACTTACGGTCCTACCTACTTACTGTAAAACCATTTATCACGTGATCTAAGTCTTTCCATGGCAAGTGACAAAAATTAAAAACTCAAGTAGTGGGATTGAGAGCCTATAAAAGAAAAGGTAATTTAGGGCTTCTAACAGAAACAACTTTATTATGTTGCAAAAGAATTTTTTAAATTACTCATTTTTTGGGTCTGACTTGGTTCTTGCTTGTCTGTGCTGAGATGCTTTGGAGTATTCCAGTCAATCTTTCACTGGTTATTAGAAGTTGATTAACCCAGCAGTAAAATATCTTTGATGTTTTGGAAAGAATATATAAGTTGCTTATTTTGTATTAGATACTTTTCACAGTTCAGTCTTCAATACTGCTAAAGTTAGTACTGAAAAGAATTCTGTGTTTTCAAAGAAACAAGAATTGTCATGGATTATTTCTCTTTAGTTTTACGTAGGAGAATTTATTCTGTTATAGCTGCAACTTTGCAAATGGATTGAATCTTGTAAAAAAGTGAAAATCTATGATTTTACAAAATTGAAGACATTTTCTTCTTCACATTTAATGCTTCACTGGTCATCCATGATAGTGTTTTCAATATTGAAAGTGATTCTAGCATCATTTTCCTGAATCATTTTCTATGTGGTTTTACCTGGCCAACCTTGTTCACTTCATTTTCTCAAAGGGCTCAGAACTTGGCATTGTGTGCTTTGACAAAGGACAAAATAGATAAATATATTAAACTGATAAGCTCTTGATTTAAAAAAAAAAAAAAGAATGTACAAAAGATGTAAATCATATGAATAACTTCTAGAGTCCTGTGTTTCAGTCTTGCCTGGTGGATAATGGCATTTCCCAGTGGTGCTTAAATTCAAGGTAGTAATCTGTCATGTATCATCCAAATGCTTTAAATACTTTAAGAATAAGTAAAAGACACAACAGTAATTTTCAGATTAGTCAGAATGGTGTTATTTTCTTTATTCTTAGATTTATAAATTCTGTCAAGAAAGAGTTTCTCTTGTAATAAGTTGTCCAAGGAAATAATTACCAGAAGAGCAATCTCATTTTAAAGTGCTAAAAGTGGACATAGAGGAAATTGCTTAATAAGAATTTCTTTGAAGATTAACGCCAGAATTGAAACCTTTCCGACATTGTGGGAACCATTTATTCATGTAAACAAAGACATGCAGAAGAGTGATGTGTAGGGATGTTGAGGATACTTCAGAAGAACTCTCAGAAAATGTCACTGGGTGAAGCTGAGGCTGATTTTTATTTGTTCCTTTGCTGCTTGTGGCCTTATGTGATTTTTTTATATTGTTTCAAGCACAATGAAACTTTTTAAACAATCAAATGTGGCCACCATTAAAAGAAATATTCCCTCCAAAAGCAGAGTGGGAGGTTCAAGTAGCCTAGATTAGTCACTGGCTTTTTCTAAGCATTTGGCCTTACCAAGGTTCTTGCCTATCTTGAATTATTTACTCAGTCAGTGACCTCCTTACTGAGGCAGCAGATGCCTCTGGAGATGTGCCCTGAGCAATCAGCTTTTAACTTTGTTGACTCCTTAAAGAGTCATGCTAGAAAGATGACCTGGCTGTCATCATTGTCTCAGGGAATGCACAGAATACAGCAGGAATCTCCAATTGCCTCTACTCACCCAGAATTCCTGCTGTTCCCTGGCTGCAAAGGAGTAAAAGCACTCATCCAAAAACTAAGAGTTATGAGGTAAGACCTATCTTAAGGAGTCCTAACCACCACCATTTTTATCTGAGGGGCAGCCCTGACTGCCTGGGGACCACTGTTTTCCCTGAGAGAGGACTCTCCCTTCTCCAAAGCTGAGGTGCTGCAAGGATTTTTTTAAAACAAGGAAGAGTAAGAAGCAGATTTTTCACAAACTCAGCAAAGCTCTTAGAAAAAGTAGTTGGTTTATTGATTCTTCCCTTTTACCTGTGCTACCCCATTCTTGTGTTCTGAGCACAAGGCCCTCACACCTGCTGGAGTTTGGAAGAAATTCAAGGTCTGGATTAGCTCAGATCTCCATACCCATAAAAGAGAATTATTTCTTCTGCAGGGTGACTTCAGTGAACGGCAGGCTCTGCAGCAACACAGAGATCTTTTTGAAATCAGGCTCACAGAGATCAGCAATACAGAGATCTTTTTGAAATCAGTGCGTGTGCCCACTCACCCCTGCAGTACGTCCACCTGTAGACAACATCTTAGCCATGAGTACGCAGCATGCTGTTTGTGAAAAGCCACAACTTTGCTAAATTAAAGCAAATTAGTTTCAAAGCATGCAAGGGCACTGATTTTCGTTGATTACTCAGTCACGGCCAAGTTTCAAATTTCATCTGTTTTTACTGTAGTTCTTCTGGAAAAAAACTGGTTAGAATCACTCTCCCAGAACATAAAAATGGTTGCAGAGATTTCGCTTTGGCTGTAAGGGGATAAGAAAACCTCTCTCTTTAGGCGTGGAAAACTTCAGCCTGAACAATGAGTGATTCAGAAGACTGTGGTTGTGAGAAAAATGGACTTCTAATTGGATTCATTTTGCTTATGTAACCATTTGGCCCCTACTAAGCAGCTATTCTAACAATAACTTTGCTTATCAATTATATATAGTCTCTTCTGAGCTAATGAATCCATAGCAACAAAAATGTGCCACATATATATCCCTGTGCTTGTATGCAAAGTTTAAAAATATCCTGCTAAAATTTGTGGAAGAAAACCCTGCCCAGAGACCTTCATAGAAAGACATTGCTCTGGCTAAGGAAATCCTCCAGCCACAAGTGGCTGGAACTTGGGAACATATTCTAAAAAAACTAGATTTTCTGAGTTAGATGGAACTTTGATCCAGTTCACTCAGACTTGGGTGAACAAAACAACAGTAGCATGAAGAGAAGCTTCCTGTGAGAAGATTGAATGTTTACTGCTTTGTCCTAAATTCCCTGGAGGAAAAAAAAAAAAACAAAACAAACCAACAGGCTTCACCCTCCTGCTGTGGCTGCTGTCATGGCAAATATCTTGAGAGCTTTTAGCACCCCACTTCGGGGTTAGACAGATATGCTGAGTCTGCTCTCGGTGAGCTCTTGCACAGGACGGCTGGAGAAAGGTCTTGCCTTCTTGTGGCTTGGTGAAGACGAGGAGATGGGAGCTGTTCCTTGGGTTTGCAGCTAGCTTTGCTTTCAAATGATTCAAGCTGTTAATCCAGCTGGGTCAGCCACACTGGATGAAGCTAAGCAGAAAGGCTTAGCACTGAAGTTGCTGTTAGGGAAACACTGGAGGCAACAGATAGACGAGGCAAGCGAGTGATGCTCCTGCTCTGGCTGGTCATGCAGTGCTTTCCACTGACACAGTCAAATAGGTTAACCCCCAGGTCTCAATAATTAGTTTGTAAGAGTTCATAAAGAGCTATGTGAGAAGGGGCTGTTTTTTAAATGTGGCAGTCCCCCACACCATGGGGAACTCATAAATGTAAGTATTAAGTCAGTGTTGACATTGACACAACTGGAGCCATTACGTGGGCTTGTCAGCCTGGGTGAACAAAATGTTGAAAAGGCTGAAATGTGACTCGAGGGAATTAAACAGTAATAAAATACCTAGTGTCAGTTCACAGAGGTGAGATTTGAGCTAAGGGAAAAGATAATTTGCAATATTGTATAATTTACAATATAATTTGTGAAGTAAATTCACCTCATCAAAACCTGTGATGAGGTTGTGAATTTACTTGCTAATGATTGCTGTAGTGAAACGAGGTGTCTAGTATTTTACTTGTTTTTCCTGGCAATTTTAGTTTTGACATAAGAAGAGTATAAAATCCCTATGATGTCTAGTCAATGAAATTAACTATGAGTCAATGAATTAACAGGATCAGAGCTTGAATCTATGCAGTTTCTTCCCTTTTATCAATGGCATGAAGAGTAAGTTGCAGTTAACCAAGAGACCAGTGAATGAAGAACACCCAAGGGAAGTGTTGTGGCCAAAGGGGACCACTCAGATACTTTTGGTTCTGGTATGGCACTCTGTCCTGGTGCAGTGTTGGCCACATTTGTCATAGTACTCAGCAGTCCGAGGAGAGAGCTGGGAATCAAGGTGGCTGATGGATTAACTCAGGTTGCCTGTTCAGTTCTCTAAGTAAATGTGAGCTGAGTGTTCAGCCTTGCATCTATCACCATCATCTTACATGGCGTGGGGACTTTGTGCGTACTTTGCAGAGTGACTGCTGTGCAAACTCCATCCTTTCCTAGCACTTTTTATTCAAGATTTTGTTGCACACTGGTTGGGTTTAGAGTTTGGGCATGACAGTGATAACAGCATTGATAAGTGACACTCATTTCCCTCTGCTGAACTTGTCCTGCTGAGCACCAAATAAATCCAGATCCAGTCAAATGAGAAAGGCCTCTAAACTGCTGACTGGGGCCTTTATCTTCCAAGGAACAGCTGATTCTAAAACACTGAAACTTTAGGAGGAGGCAATAGTACAAGCACTTTTCACAGGGGAGAGGCTGCCTCCACTGGCCTGAGAAGCAGAGCCAAGAGGGTTTTAAGAGGAGTAACATCCTGTGTGCTATATTTAATGAAACAAAAGCTCTAGACAGAACAGACAGCCTCATGTAGGTAAAAAATAGACCCAGCTTTAGGAAAACTGTGATTGTGCACCAAGGTTTGGAGCATAGTGCCCATGCAGTGATCATAAGCTCCCTGAGCATTTTGAGCATTGCTACTTTGCCTATGAACTCTTTCCTTAAGGATCAGAAGGGTTAGGGAGTATTAATGCTCTACAGCAGGAAGACTCACTAGGAAGGCATTTCTAAATTCCAGTAAGCAGGACAAATGGTTATGCCTGGCTGCCTGCATGGGAGAGGCACTAGGCTTTTGGGTTTGGTAGACAACCCCCAAAACTGCAGGAAGTGGCAAAGAAGGTTCAATGAGTTATGTCCTTGTAAAATCATGACACCACCAAAAAATGTATTTAGTTGAAAGCTCAATAAAAGCATTTATATTTTTTTAAAGTCCTAAGTAAAGCCAGAGGCAATACAGTCCAAGTTAATGACAAATCAAAACATTTGAACTTCTGAATTGTTTGAAGGTCCAATTATTTTTGGCTAAAAAATATCAGTCAAATCACAAAGAATTTTGATTGATTTAAACAAACATTTTTTAGAGAAAAGCATTTCTTCATAAAAAGGTCACCCTTCTTTAGTCAACAGAGCACTGTAAACAAGCCAAGTAAAATCATTAATGTTATGCAAAACCGCGTAAAGGCTCCATCAGAAATGATTCTCCTTTTTGAGTATCTGCTCCATCTGATCATAAATGTGAGCAAGAGCTTAGATATGATAATAAACTGAGGAGTTTAAGGCCAAAGGTCCCTCCCTTCCCTGCCCCACAAACATTATGAAGCTAGGCAGTTTAATCCAAGTGTTCTAGTGTCCAAAAGCTCAGAGCACATCTACTAATCTGCGAGATTTCTGCATTTTTGTTCTGGTTTTGTTTGTTGCCATGGAGTCTAGTAGAATATTTAGATGTGTGACCACTGGACAGGATGTTTGTGATTGCAGCACGTGGCTGCTGGCCTTCTCCATGTGGAGAGGAGGCTGGGCCTGCACTCCAGCCCTTCAGCTGTCTTTCAACTCTGGATTCTGGCTTAGGCCCCAGTCTTCCACCATGTTGGTCAGTCAAGTCCCAGCTACATTAGAAGGTTGAATTCCAGTTTGTGTGTGACCAGCAGAGCCTGCAGCATTGTGGACTAGCACACCCAACTACACTGTGTGATGTCTCAGTCACAAGAACCTGTCAGAGATCAGGCCAGCGTAGAGTGGTTCCCGTGAGGAAACAGAGCAAAACCTCCTTCTTTCGTGCCTTCAGAACTGCCATTCACAAAACTTGTCTCCAAACCTCCTGACAACCACAAGTAAAACAGTATTTTAAAAAGCAACAGGCTATTTCACAATAAAAAATGTCATCTTTGGAAATATGTTTCCTTTTGATTATACATACAGAGATAAAGAATATGGCAGAGTCCCATAGTTGACATTTCAAGCTGAAGGTATTTAGATTAAGGAGGAAGATGAAAAGGAAGTATTGTATCTCCAGTCTTCTGTTTCTACAGATATGCATTCAGTTTGAGCACAGAGACATCTCTTAAGGAACTATCACTTACATCAATGTCTACAAAATTAAGAAAATGAAACTGTCAATTATTTAAAAATGTAGATGCAGCAGCTGGTGAGCAGTTTGCTGTCTGGCATTCCTCACAAAGAGAGGTGCCAGAACTTTACTGCCAAAACACTTCAGCTAACTGATCTCAAATGAAAAAACGACAGCTTCTGCTAATGAACAGTCAGTGCTGTGAGCATAAACATTCATCATAGTCCCAGAGTGGAAAGACTGTGGTAGTATCTGGCTTTGCAGAAACTTTTCTTTGCACCCATGTGCATGTTTAGCCCAGTTGTACTCCACGATGGTTCTGGAGCTGGAGTGTGTACCACGAGAAGAAAGAGCAAAGGACATCTGCTGCCAAGGACACAGCTCAAATACCTTGGTGACCTCTCCTCAGAGACATAACTTTTGCTCCAGAGGCAGCTGCAGGAAGGCTTGCTGTATCCACAGCTCCTAAGGAAGGCATTGAAGATCATAGGAACCATCCCACATTCTACCCCAGCCACAGGCAACAACCTGGGAGAAGAGCACCACAACCAGAGCAGTGTTGTCCACTGGGGGCCTGGCATCTGCTGTGACACATGGTAAGCTGCAAGGTGCAGGGGTAAATTTGCCTTCAAGAGCCACTGCACTTCCTTGTTTCCTGTTAACTGCCCTAATCTCTTTTTAAATTCCTTTAAACTTCTGGTTTCCATATGGTAATGACAATGTATTCTCATTTAAAATGGGTTTTTCAATCCACTGCTTTAGCCCCCTCTCATAGTCTCCCTGCCAGAGGGGAATATAGCTAAACAGAAATAGTTTGCATCTAATTTAGTCAGACATGACTCAACAATTTGTCTTTTATCATTAAATATCATCCATTTCATACCTAGCCTTTTGGGTTTTATTGTGCTCTTACAATTCTTGTCGCTTTTCAGGCAGAAGGCACAATTTTAGTCAGTCTGCCACAAAGTGCAGTTTTGGATAGGTAATATTAGCCTGGTCTGTGCTCAATCCACTGCATATGGAAAAAAATCTTAGTAAATAATATAAAGCTCCTGAAGGGAACTCTTCATCCATCCATCCATCCATCCATCCATGCACATCTAATCCATACACAAATGTCAGGATCTAACCTAGAACTTGTACTGCAGGGTAGGTTTCTTTCTCAATGTCCCTGTATGGAGTCACCAGGATGTATTGTCCTTTCATGTGTCTGACTGTTGTTGCTTTGGTAAAAATAACACATTTTTGCAGTTTCATAAATGGCTGTCAGGTGAGGTAGTTATTAGCTCATTTTCTCTGTTGTAGAAATATGTGGCATGCCAAGTACAGACTGTTTCCTCTTTTTTTATCCAGACCAAGAATATTCTCCAATTTCAGAGAGCTCAAACTTTCCCCAAAAGTTTGTTTTCTCCATGCCCTCTAACTTGAATGTCCCATATGTGACATCTACAGTCATCCTCTCTGAGGAACTGAGAAAACATAATTTTTTAGAGAGGCTTGACAGAGGGTTCCCTGGTCCTTAGCTGCAAATGGAACTGCCTGTGGCAGGTTTATTCCCTGCAGCTTTTAGGGGTATTCTCAGCAAAATGACAGCCTGTGAACATAAGCAAAAATCCACATCAAAACAAGTACAGAACAACTCCCTCCAGATGCAAAGCGAGTTTTCTTTGTGGGAGCTGGGCTCATACACCTTCCAATCAGACGGGTACCATAAAATGTAGAGACCAGGAGTTAATAAATAATATTTTAACATTCTTATAGCCTTTTTCCTCTACTATAAAAATTCCTTATAATCCTTGCTAGGCTTTATTTATTCAATGCCATCTGCTCTTTGTCTCCTTTCACTTTTTCTGGGGCTTGCTTACCATCTTCCTGCTTGTTTATGTTTTGGGGCATCCCTTCTTGCTGCTTCTCTGCTCTTCTCCCCGCACTTTGCTGAGCAGTGACATTCTCTCCCATGCACATTTTATGTCTGTGGGGGCATGTTAAGTCTTAAATATAGACTTTTCTATGCTAATATGGCAGAAGGAGACTGTAGCCAATTTTCTTCACATCAATCACTTGCAAAATTATGTTTTCAAAACAAATGTTAAACACAAAAAGATTTATCTGAACTGTCTGAGGTGATCCATTGCATCTTTTCTGCATCTATCAATTAATAGTGAGACATTTGTTTCCCTGTCTCACATCTATCTAAGTTATAAAATTAATTTGCCATATTTACAGCTATCCCTATTTATGAAAATTTTGAAGAAACCACTAGGAGGAAGTAAAGTAAGTTTTTAATTTTATTGAAAATTAATCTAGTTTTTAGACAATGAGAAACTTTTATTCTCTAAGTTAAAACAGAATATATGCAGCCTGTTTCTAATTCACATTGTCTGTGAAATTGAAGCAATGGATTCATTTTGACTTTCATGTTTGTTGCCCCTAGTAAAAAATGCTCCCCATCAATTTCTCATTATTTGCTGAGGTTGTTTACTGCTAAGTTTGTGAATGATTGCAAATTAAACAAGCACCATTGTCTAATGCACGGCCACTATTCATATCTGGCAGGGCCTGTTTTTCTCACTGAAAAGACATCACTGAAAAAGCACCTCAGATACAGTATTTTTCTTGATATTAAAAATAATGCTGTGCTCCATATCCTCTGTTGGGCAGAAAGTACAGGAGATAAGCAGGGGGTTTAGTATAAAACCAAGCTATTCTATGCCTAAAAGAGGAACTAAACTTGTTCTATGCAAGCAATTGAATATTAATATAATAAGAGCTAAGAAAGTAATGAACTCATATATGACTATATGTACAAATATTTCAGAATTTGATTGGTTCATTATTGCCACATCAAAATTATAGTGGAAAGATTCCTAATTTATATAAAGAGTTTTTAAAAACAACTGTTATTTTAGGGGTCATATTCCTTGGATACCTATGTAAAAGAACTTTAGAAAGGATTCACTTTCAGAAGGTTACTTCTTGATGCTTTCTGAAGACCTGACATTGTCAGAGCCTCTCATGTGAACACCTAAGATGTGATGCACTCAGTGCCATTATTTTTCAAATTTTGCCCAGTTTTATTAAAAAAAAGAAAAAATATTTTGTAAGTTAACAGATTTATCAAAGGGGAAAAAAAATCTCCTGTTTACCACCACTTTTCCTTGCTGAAGGATGACTACTTTCTAAGCACCAAGCAATGCAAGTACACAAATACCAGTAGGATCCCTTTAAGGCTGAATTTTCAGAAGCTTCTGAGTCAGACAGGAGCTCCTGGTAGCACATTTGGCTGGTGGTTGGCATTTACTCTGCTGGCCCTGGCTGTTTCATGTGGCTGGAAACACCTCCTGGAGGGGAACTGCAGCTGCTCTACACGGACTATTGCTGTGCGCTATAGGAGAGCTCATTGGCTCTTGTTCTTTTCCTCACCTCCAACCGCTACAGCCAATCTATCACGGAAATTGACTTCTCTTCCTCAGCTAAAGACCTTCATCTGGTCTCTCCTGTGCAGAGCCTGATCCTACAGGAGACTGGGAAGCTACAGCCCACGGACATCTGTAACAGATAATGCAGTAAAAATGAAGGATGAGGCACTGCCACACTTGAACACAGCACTCCACCTGTCACACCATTCTCTCCAATTTCTTTGTATTTCCTTTTCACTGCTTCTGCTCTTGGAAGAGTGAAGCCTTGCAGAGTTGGAGCCCATCTGGTACGAAGGCAGCTGTCAAATTGTTCCTAGCTAAGGACACAAGATGCTGCAGCCTCAAGACTGAAAATTACACAGCACCACTGCAATGTCAGTGCTGCTGCTCACCATAAATGCTGAATATTCCCATTCCCAATGGCCCAGCAATGGGATGCAGGATGGGGCAGTCGTTGGTTGCATCAGGGGGTGAATGGTGCTCAGTCTTCCCCGTGCCCTGCAGCTGTGAGCATGTGGAATCACGGCGGGCAGGCATCCACGCTGGGTAGATGAAAGCTGTGCAATCTGCAAATGGCATTTGACAAGCTGCCGGAGGAGAAAGGGCTGACAGCCAGGCAGGGGGAGTAGCAAGTTTTATCTTCCACGTGGCAGCAGTCAGTGATAAAATAGCAGTGGGATTTATGTCCCAGGATCTGACTTGTCACTGTTCTAGAAGAAACACTTCATGGGACAAACAGCAGTGTCAACAGAGCGTGAGTGTGGAACCTACATTTCTGCATAACCCAAGAATGCCAGCACGAGGTAACAGCTGACATCTAACCACCACTTCTTTAGGCCTCCATACGTTTATTTTGATCTTATACCTTATGCAATTTAACCCTTGGGACTCCATCTGTTAATTTATCTTTTGTGATACAATATGACCAGCCAAGGACACTGAAGAATGAGGTGACCCAGCTGAATTACATGGAAATTGAGATTGCTAAGTAGCTCTGGAGGTCAGGCTGCAAGTTATATATAGTTCCTCAGAATTTTGCAATATCACATTTGGCATGGGGATGAGGCTTCTTAAATTTTGTTGTTAAGGAAAAAAAAGATATATTTTTCATACCATAAGGAAAAATCATATTTGGAAGTGGAGTCAGCTTTGCAGGAGCAAGTAGGTGCCTAAAGCTAGTGGCAGGCTCCTTGTGAAACTGATAAATGGATGGAGCAGCTTTCCTGGATTTCCACTGGGAGCCTGGCACTGCCAGGTCTTCCCGGGGGCTCCAACTGCAGCAAGGACATATCAACCTGTACGTGGTTTGCCAGCATTTGGGCATAGTCCAGCACACTCAAACTGAATCCCTGGTGAAGGCAAGAGGAAGACTTTTCAATTCATCCTAAAGAGGACCTGACCTCCATAAATTTAAAATAGAAATTACAGATGGTTCCAGTCATTATCTTATTTCCTAGTATGGTTTGTTGGTGAAAAGATGGACATTGTAAATTACTGTGTCAGTAATGGATATGAAACGTAACTTCAGAGAAAGCTCAAGAGGTATTTCTTGTCTTTTGATGCATTCAGTCCTACAAAAAATTGATTGTTTACTACTTTCTACAAAATGTGAGTGCTTGTATGTTTTTTTCAGACACAGAGCAAAATGTGGTTTAATTCTACATCTCCATTCCCCGGCTCTGTGGTTTGGGGTGGAGAGGAGAAAGGCTCCAGGCAGAGGAATGAGACAAAATGTTCTTGTGGTCATTCATGTGGCTTGTCATCAACTCCAGGGAAGGCAGGCGCAGCTCCTGTGAAGGCTCTGACAGCACTGAAACCAGCTGGGATTGCAGAAAAAGATGCACAGAAGGAACAGTGGTGGGATGAAGAACCTGTTTCTCATGTGGAGAGAGCCCACACAAACTGTAAAGCCGACCCTGCGGTGATGGAAGGCTGTGGAGGATTCTGAGGGCACATGAACATCAGGTCACTGGTGCTTTAACATGGTGTTCTCTGCAACCGTGCAGCACGGATGCACAAAGGTACCTGTTTCTACAGGGACAGGTAGGAGACTTCTTTTTGCTTGGAGCAGTGCACAGGCAGTGAAAAGGGGAAGCACTTCCCATCATGGGCAGTGGGGAGAGCTGCCCACCACTGCATGGATACCTGCCTGCTCTGAGGCACATGTCCTGCAGCCAAGGGATGCTTTGTCCACTTTGTCCACTCCACACATGATGCTTTTCCTGACAAAGAAGGCAAACTACCCACACTTAAGCTCCACGGGGAAGCTTTCCCAAGAGGAAGGAACACCAGAGGGAAAAAATGAAAATTACATCCTTCATCTTCCAAAGAAAACAGCCCTCCTCCCAGACCCCTAATTAAAATGCACAGGTTTAATAGACAAAAAAGCAGAAGGCCTAATCATTGTGACTCAGCTCATGAAAAGACATCCAGCATTCAGCTGAACAGCAGCAGATTGTTGGCTTCCTTTGAGGAGAGGCTACCGTTCATCATTCCCTGGAAAGTGCCGGATGGTTTGATTGCAGGGGATGTAGCAGCGGCCTGTCATCGCTCATTTGTAAGGGAGTCAAATTCTGGCAAAAGAAGGAGGTGAGGACAGTCAGGAGAGCAAGCCTGGAGTCATGGGTTCACAAAGCTGTGGTGGAGGTGTGGGCTCATGGACCACCCATGATGATACTCTTCCTTTTCATCAGCTAAACCCAAACCTTTCCCAGCAGGCACTTCCAGAGTCTGATCTTGAGTATCTCCCTCCTCCACAGACAAGTCTGGATGACATTTAGCTATGTCATAAAAACCTTTATCTTGGTGCTTAGCCTGAGCATCTCCAGGTGCAGGTCTGTCCCATTGATCCAGTACCACATGGGCACCAAGAGCCTCAATTCTCCTTCCAGTCTTGCCTTTCCCCCAGCTGCAACTGTGCCCTCTACTTGCCTTTACTGAGGTCCAGTTTTGAGTCACTCAGCTTAGGCATTATATATTTTCAAGAAAGCTGTGTTTTCAAGCTGGGCATCTGATAGCAAGCATTATGTTTACATATATATTTCTCTGTTTTCCAAAATATATGTGAACTTAGCACCAATATTTATTTGTGTGTGATCTGTATGGTATAATACAAAGTTCATGATATGTTATGGAAAAGAAATTAAGATAACAGGCATATAAATTTTCTTCTGAACTCATAAAAAAAACAATGATTACTTCTGGTCAGGAAAAAAAACAGAAAAACAAACAAAAAAGCACACCTTTTTTCAACATTTGTTAAGCAAATTAAAAAATAAACAGATTTTCAATAGCTTTTCACTTGGAAGTTAGTGTGTTCTAAATGTTTTGAATCATGTAGAATGTTTTAGTCTAGTGGAAGTAACACTGAGAAGGGAAATATTCTGCAAAAAAATGCAATTTGAAATTGGGGTCAGGGGCTGAAACCATTTCACTTTTGTCGCTCTCAGGTTGACTGGTGAATTGAGGAGATTAATTGCATGGCTTCCACTGTCCCTCAACACAGGAGTTCAGGAATCCTGGTACCATGGATTTGTGACCACAGGAGCCTGTGAATCGTGAAAGAACATTTAAGCAAAGGACTCTGACTACAAATAAAAAAACATCTTTGTGGATATTTAATGTGAAGATAATTCACAGGCATGTTTATTGGTAGGAAACCATTGCATAAAATGTATGGGTAAGGTAAAACATTGGTTAAAATACCACCCAGGTAAATCAGTTTCCCAGGCAATATATGGAGAGTGCTGCCATTTAACTGCTCTGAGGCAGCCAGCAAAAATTCTAGAGCTGCCTGCCAAATAACTAGAGGTTGCTGATGGAAAAAATTAGCCTCAGTACATTGGCATCTGGAGTCTGTGACTGCCATCCAAAAAGAAAAGGGACTGGTGCTGTGGAATTGGGTAATTGCACTCCAGAAGCCTACCACAAGTCTGCTGCGGCTTTGTCATTAAAAATAAAAAAATTAAATTTTTTTTAAAATGTTTTTAATGAAGAAATAAGGGTTGGAAAGTACAGAAAGTAACACGTTAGGGGAAAAGATACAGTTAACTGGCTAAAAAGAATCTCAGTTCCTGTGTGTGTCCGAGTACAAAACAGACATATATGCGTTTCTGTGCATGTGCTGGTTTGTGTTTCAGAGTACTTGTTTCTGTGTCAACTCTGTGTCCATTTCAGAAGGAATTACACACTCCATTTACTTGAGATTCCAATGTATATTACTTGGGAAAAAAAACCCCAACAATTTCTGAGTATAACCTATGTTTTAACAATTATATTCCTTCCTCTCTTCCCTGCCTGCTCCCAGCTGTAAATAAATAATTATATTTTTTTTGCGGGGGGGAGGCTGTCAGTTGCCAGCAGTCACCCCCTGTTGTGATTCTGAGAGTGGGAGTGTAGCTGAAGTAACCACAGTGGAGCAGCAAGTGGAGATAAATTATCCATTCTCGATCTGAAAGCATTCTTATTCATAGGGGAAATTTACAGGAATCATGGCACGTTGATGCAAATTTCTTAGATACCTGAACTGTCAGAGTTTACTTTACTGCTGAAGTCCCAGAGGTGACACTGAAATCACTCTGCTTAGATTTCTGCATGGCACTTTCTTTTGAAGACTTTAGTTACAGGTGTTTAGAAGTCCTCTCCAAATGAGCAATGACAGGTACTTCTCACATTTGGAGCTTTGTGGAAAACCCAGTTAGTCATTTTCCCATTCAATTAAAAATCACTGTATTTCTTGTACAAGACTGACTGAAAGATGGTGCAGGTGTAGAACCTCAGGCCTAGAGAGCATCTAGTTCTGAGACAGGGCTATGCTCAGTGCCAAGTTACCTGTTTATAAGAATCAGTGATTTATCAATGACAGGAAACTGCACAACATGTGGACATAAGATTGTAATTCAGACTTTGCTGGATGTCTTTTCTTCCTACAGTGTTATTTTTGTGTGTATCTGTGACAGTTAATTAACCTCACTTTCCATGAACAGAGCAACAAATAGGTAGTGGCTCATACGCCACGGGGGAATACCCAAGGAATGAGGTAGGTACTGTCTTGTTCTGCCTGTCACAGCCTTTCTATACAACAGGCAAATGTGAAGTAAAAGGGGAGGAGAAATTAATTAGAGGTGAGTTAATTTTTGGGTGAAAATATCTGATGTCAAGAGAGGAGTTCAGAGGTATTTTGTTGGAATACACAAGCTTTTTGTTTGGGGTGGTAGACATACTGAAGTCAGTGCTAATTTGTAGAGGCCGTTCTTCTATGCATTATTTATGGCAGATAAGAAACATTAGTGAATAAATATTTGAAATATTTTTTTAGTCATTTGTGGGAAGCTACTTTTCTTAAAAATGAATCAGAAACAGAATGCGTTCGCTAAGAAAAAGGCAAGACAAACGTTAGTACAGGAAAAAACCACATTGACTGAAGCACAGCCATAGGCAGCAAAGCACTTAAGCAGGTACTTAAGGTAGGGCACATACCTATCTGTTTTTCTGAATCATTGCCATGATTACAGGGCGTTTCATTTGCTCTTTGTAGCGTCCTCAGTTCCAGAGATCTTTTTGCTTTCACAAAGAAATCGCTGTCATTAATCATAAGGCATTAACATTCCCACCGCTGGGATTATGAATTACATTTCTGTAATAAATGTAAATGCCATTTCCCTCCTCTCCTGTTCTTTCAAGAGCTCTAAAAGTTTTATTTCAACTTTCAGACTTGCACTGAGGGCTTTGGCTAGGAGTTCGTGCTTCTGGCTCACTTGAGCTAATTTGGCAAGTAATTTTAAAACAACTTCTATTGTGCATAGAGCTGCAGGGTTTGAAATATTGCTCAGTCAGCTCTTACTTCATGAACAGTTTGTTTGATTAGGTGCCCAGGTGAAACACAATCAGGGAACCTGGTGAGCTGCAAGCCTTCCACAGGGAGGAGGAAATGAAGTGGATTTGCTTGCTCCTTGGCAGAGTGTTCCAGCTGCTCGGCTGTTGCGTAAAGGTGTGTCGCCTCCCCCGTCCACCTTTCAACAGCATGGCTGCTGTCTTTTGTGGAAAGTCCTGCTCTGAAATCTCCCATGAGGCGTGTCCTTGGGCATCCAGTGGAGCAACCATCTCAGTGGGTCTTGTCTGTGGGCCTTGGCTCGGCTTAAGCTTGACGAGCTGCCAAGGCTTGGGCAGCACCAGCTGTGGGCAGGAGGACCATGCTCAGCTCTCACAAGGGGTCATCCAGGTCCTGGTGCTCCCAGAAGGGTCATCTGCTGCTGAGCATGGGCTGTCAGGATTCATATTTTGGATTTCAACCTCTAAACTTGATCTGAGCATGACTTTTTGGCTCTCAGGGCTTTTTGTGGACTTTCACTTCTTAGAGGTTCTTAAAAGCTCTTTTGGCCATGCTGGATTTTATAGCACCTATACAATGCTAAAGCTGAGCTGGTCAAAAGGGCCCTGGTGTGATCTGGCTCTTCAGGGTCTCAGCTGTTTCTCACTGGTCATGGTGGGCCCCTATTGGAGACACAAGCCCAGGCTTCAGGTAGGTTTTGGGATGTGAAAAGTGAGGATGCAGGCAGTGCCCCCCATTGCTCTGGGAAGCCTGGCTCTCCAGGTCTGCAAGGAGGAGGAGAAGGAACCCCAAAACTACTCTCAGAAGTTCCAGCACTAAAGAATTTACCTTCAGCAAAAAAATTAATAGAAAGCATAAGCATGAGCTGTGGAGAGGAAGAAAAGCAAAGGAAACAAAAAACCCCCAGAGCATTTGTTTCCAAATTCCTCCTGAAGCAAGACATACTGTATCCCGAGGATAGAACAAGAAAATAGATTGAGTTTATATAAAGCTGCTTGTGGAAACCTCCCTGGTAACAAAATGAGCTAATAAAAACCAAATATCAATGAGAATCCAAATATTCATCTTTAAAATCACTGAGCAGTAAATTACACATCACAGACCTCTTCAGTCTTCTGGCAAAAGCTGCAGAAATGGAAACTCTTAAACACAAATAAAAATGTGTTTGTTTAATTCTGCAGTAAGAGCAAGTCTCTGGACAAGCTGCATTTTCTAAATAAGGCCTTTTTTGTCACCTGAGTGGAAGAATTAAACACAGTGTACAAAGCACTTAATCAGCCCTGATGGTAAATTTAAAATGGCAAATTCCTTTCTACCTTGCCCCAAAGTAAAGAACTGGGTGCCTTTCCTAGGACAATTTGAAATCATTTTTCAGTTATTCTTTACCAAATTCTGCAATCTTAAATTTAATCCAAATGAACTGCGTGGGATTGGTGATCACCTTCTCTCGGGGGCTTTTATGTGTTGTCAGCCAGGGGTTGGATCATGTCATGGTGTCATGAGAGACTGCTCAGCCACCTGAAGACCGAGCTCCTGCTGTCCTCTCCTAAAGCCTGAGCAGGAGAAAGAGGATGCTGCTGTCCCAGGAGGAGGGGAGGAACGCACATGGCTTCTGGAGAGGACCTTAAGCCTATCTTTTGCCGATGAGCCAAAGCCATGCTAGTTTATGTCTAATCATTCAGGCTGGCCTTTCACCTTAAAACCTCACTCTGAAGAATATTCTCCTTTAGAGGTAAGAGACATTTCAAATTAGCCCCAACTTAATTTCCCATTTTTCCTGTATCACAAGGCAGCAGCAAACCCAAAGGAATGCAGTTGTTGGAGCAGTTTCTGCTCAATGTAGGAGGCTGGAGATTCAGGCCCTTAATCAGCAATGCTCTTCCTGTGTGGGTATTGTTGGGATACAGGTCTTTTATGCCACCTTTATCTCTGTCATGATGTTATGCCCATGGTAGTCCGCCTCACAGGTGCTCTGGTTTTCTTAGTGCTTCATGTATTGGTGATGGCAAACTCCCCAGTGTCAAACTAGGTATGGACAAAATACCAGTGCCTTTCTGAGCAGCTACTCATATCAGAGGGACCTTTACATAACTCATTATTTTTATGGATTGGGAATAAAGCAGTAAGGCATCTGATATTTTATGAAGTAATACACAGTCACTCGATATAAGAAGTAGCAAAATGGATTGCAAAACCCTCAAAATCTATTTTAGTTGTTGTTTGCACCAAACTGGTTTAAAACTGGTGACTGGCATAAAGAGTTGTATTGATGATTATTTGGCTCTTCTGCACTTTCCCCTTTGGTGAGCTGTGGTGAAACCATGTGAAAAGCCCATTTTTGGTAGCATTTAATTATGGATGTCTGCACAAGACATTTTAAAGCTTCAGTGATAAATTATAAACCCTTTCTTTTAAACATGCCATTACAATTTCCCATTATATTGTTGCAGTGGACTGAACATAGCAGCAAACCAAATCCTAAATCCATAAAGGCAGTAAATTAAATGTGGCTCCAGTGGTTTGGAGCTTGACCAACAAGTTATCTTTATTAATGCATTCAGGGAAAAGGTCTCATTTTATTACATTATTTTCTTAATGATAAAGGCAGTAATGGAATCTCAGCAGAACACACCAAAGGCATCTTAGTTTGCTGGCAGTTGAGTCAAATTTTTGTCTGTGTGTGCTTGGTACAGGGTTAAGATTTGGCAGTGTCCAACTCACTGACTTCTGTCTTGAAAAGCAAAGTCTTTTGCTGCTTCTCTGTAGTTGCTAGTTGACATTTTCTTGGCTTTAAATGAAATTTTGACACATAAATCCCACATGTCAAATGATATTGTAAAACAAGCATCCAAGTGTCAGCACATAGCCCAATAGTCTAGGGAGCAGAGAATAGAATAAGGAACACCTTTATGCAGTCTTTCATCTGCATCCAGCCATCTGCAAGTAATTTGAAACCAGTTTCAAATGAAGCTAGGTTGTTTGGTCTGTTAAGGCACACAAAGCCAAAGCAGAAGTTTGGAGTCTTCATGGCTTTTATTGACTTGCTAATAAGTAGATAAAGCCTTTATTTTCCAAAGCCATACTTTTCTCAGATAGCCCATTCCAAAGAAAGCCTAATTGAAACTACAGAAGTCTCTTGCAGACTGCCACAAATTCCATTTTTAAATAGCCTGCTGATATTGAAAGACTTCATGATGAGTCTTTCACTTGCAAAGCAGGACTGGTGGGTTCCCCACTGATGAACTGTTTTGTTGGACTTGGGGAGACATTAATGGTACCAGGTTCCTACAAAACCACACCAACAAAGGAGTGTGGATTTACATGATGATGGGCTGGCCCTGAGATTCACCACTAAAATACTACAGCAAGCCTCACTTAGCTGCCAGCTGCAGTGTGTACTTTGCCATACGTATTTCTTTTCTGTGTAGTACCATTGGAAAAACAGAATTCAGGTAAGCCATGATCTAACAGGGGTTTTTTTTCAAGGGCCCTCAGCTGTTGCAAACTGGTATTTAGTAGAAATAAACTGCATATTCAAATGGTATCTTGCATATGAAGACAGTTATGAACTTCAGATGACACAAAAATACAGACCTTGAAAACAATTATCTATGTTCCCAAAACAAAGGGGATTTAGCTGGTTTTCAGCATTTCAGCTCTGCCTGGTGTTTCTGCACTTGGAAATGTGTCAGAACTGAATAGCTAGGGTGTGGAGGTAGCTAGGCCCTCCACATGCAGTTTAAATGGTCTTTTTGTACTTCAGCAAGTGCCTGAGATGCCTTCAATTTTTGCTGATTGTTTTTAGGAAAAAAAAAAGCCACTCAAAGCCTACATATATGGCGGAGCAAAGTAAAAGATTCCGATTTTGACAAGCAAGCTCTGATGGTACCAGGCTGGAGTGGAAAGAAACTCCTTTGTGAGCTACTCAAAATACTCGAGAATACTCTACAAAAGGCTTGTAGAGATCTCAATCTTATTTGGTCTGATTCTTGACTGTTTATGGTGCTGTCTAGGACTCTTTTGTGGTTCAGTGTGTGTATGAGGAAGTGAGGAGCCAGGTGTTGCAGTCAGATGTGGTTCCATCGTGTCCCTGCAGTCCTTGGCCTTGCACTGATGGCAGCAGCTGTGCCTGCCTTTGGTATCCTCCAACTCCCTGGCAAGGGTGACACCAGCACTAACCCTGCCTGGGAGCTCTGAGGGGAGAGCAGTCCTGGAGTGTCGTAGAGCTTGTCAACTGACCCCAGAAACAAAGGGCAATGGAAGTAGGCACCATCCACTCATCGCTGCAGCATTTCTGCCTACTCTCAGCATCTCATAGAAGGCCACCAGGTGCTTTGGGGGGGAGTGGATACAGCCTCAGTGCATAATGCTCCTTTCACAGTGAAACATGCAGCTGTCACACTTCAGCATCTGCAAAACCTGTTGAAGGAAGCTCACAAGAACAGTGGGGCCAGAGGGTAGGAGTGTTTGGTACATTGACAAAAACCAGCTCTCTGCCCTCTGCTTCAGAGAATTTCACTTCTCCAAAAATATCTATGAGATGAAATTGCAGCAAATACAGGAGGGACCCCTAAAAAGATCCTTCTTCTTCTGATCTCAGGCTCTTTTTCATCTTTTTTCATCAACCTATTTGCTGCAGTGGCAGAGAGAGTCCTTATAGGAGCAGTTAGAGCAAGAAGCACACCTTTGGAAGATGCACACTAGTAAATGTGGAGATGCACACCAAGACAATGTGGAGATAGAAATCTCTCTCCCCCATGCCCAGGAGCTGTTTGAGACAACAGGAAGGGATTAATACAACAGTATGTTCTCTGACACTGGTTGATTTACTTCTGTAGGTGTAACCTAGGGGAGCTTGGTCTGTTATCCCTGCAGAAATTTGGCCATTGTTATTGGGTTATATTCTAGTCATCATTTTTTATCAGGTGCCTGGCTTTCTCAGTATCTGTTCTGCTGTCTGGTTTGAGAAACATCAACAGGTATTTAGCTGGCTCAAAATTAATGGTGACTTTGCTTTCCCCATGTCTTGTATAGCCCATGCCTTGCTTTGATAACGTGTTTCAGTACACTACATGATTTCCCTCTTTATTCAACTGTGCAGCATAGAAATACAATATAAAAGATGTTTATATGAGAACTCATGAAGAAATTTTTACTGAGTTTCTTCCCTTAGCATCTAATAGCTTAGTACAAAATAATTGTCCAAAGTGTGCTCATTGCAACTTCTTTAAAATCCCTGCAGCTCCTGTTAGGGAATATTTTTATTCGCACGTATTTATTTCAAGCTGCAGTGTTCTATTTTCATGAATTATGAATTTAAGGCTGACAATTTTAGCATACTTGAAGCTGAGTTCACTGATGGACACTGCTATTACAAAATCATGCAGATAATTTACAGGACCAAGTATATGATTTGGAATTTGAGACATGTAGAGTTCAACCCATTTTTGAGGATGACATAATATCACCGAAAATGAATGGGATCCATTTGATGTACTGATCTCATTCAACAGCTAGCAAATTTGAAAGTGTGCTTTCCGAGATAAACTCCACACTTTTCCAGTATATGGATTTATTCCAACACACTCAGTTTCTCCAGTTCACAAGGCTACAGCAGAAACTGGGTTTATTTCATACCTACAGGCAGCCAGCAAAGCATACTGACACACTTAAATAGTTTATTGATCTTGGCCATTAACAACGGCATCACAAACCCAGTGATGCAAATTACATTTTGTGGAGTTTGAAAATTCTATGGTTCTATGTTTTTTTAGCAATATGCTCAAGAGAAAGGAGAAAGAGCTAGCAGAAAGGTATGTTTCTACAAGAACTATAATTGTGTTAGGCCAACACAATCAACAGTTTTATGGAGTTTAACTAGCTTCACTCATTTTGTAATTAAAAGTTTCATCAGCAGAGCAGACTGAATGTGGCATTTGTGGCCTCCTTGGACTTTGGTTTGTTTTCATTACAGTGTTGATGCAGTCCAGAGAAATAGGAAACCAGCACTATCTCAAGGCATAGGTTTATGTAACAAATTCTACATTCCATGCTTTTTCATACTCAGGGGTCAGCAGTGTAGCCTATATATTGGCAGGATACAGATGATACAGGGTGATTGTTTTACAGAAGTTTGTCCTCTTTCACAGTATTGAAATGTGCAGCTAGCAGCCTGGTATGCTTTCAAGAAATTATTAATCACCAGAGACTTTCCTTATTCAGAAAAACATGTCCCTGAGTTGTGCACATCACAACAAAGAAGCTTTTTCATGCTGCCACCTTGACAATCACTGAGTTCAAACACATTTTGCTTGTATACATCTGCACATAATAGAGAAATTTGGAGAAGCTTAGGTACTTTGGAGAAAATTCCTACCATTTATTTTTCTAAATATGTCACTACCATTGTCTACTGTGTAAATGTGTATAATTTACCAGGTGTATAAGCACATCAGCCACATGCAGCATATTAATCTACCTCACCAGCTGGGTTAATCTAGCTCCACAGCATTCAGGACAGTTTCAAAGAGTCAACATTTTAAATAGCTTGTGGTTACAGCACTGTTTCTTCCCCAATTTTTTTCAATCACCACCACATGTGCTTTAAAATGCAGATTAAAATTTAATCCTCAACCAGGGACACATTTGAGGCACACATGTGGTTCTGCAAGCAGGGTGAAATCCAAAGATGAAGTATGCATTTCTCTTCCAGACTTGTACCCAAACAGGTGAGAGTGTGAGATGGTGTCAGTTACATACCAGGGACTAGAAGGCAAGTTAGGAAGACTTGATTTTAAGAGGCTTGAGTATTTGGCTCTTTGTGGTGCTTGACTATAGGATTTTTCCTAGCTTGCTGCTCTATGTCTTTCATAATTTTTTTTTCCTGTTATGCCTTTGTATGAGAACAAAACACAAAACGTTGGATTTGTGTGTTTTGTGAGGAAATGCTTTCAATGATCTGCCACATCTACATAAAACATATATGCTATTCTCAGGATCCGCCTGAAATAATAAAGGAACTTTCTTTAATATCCCTGAAGGCCCTGTGCTGAAAAGACATTTTTACTGTTAACACCATGACTAAATAAACAAATAAAATATGAAAAGATAATAGCTTAATTGAAAACATTTGCATATTAGCATGATTTCTATTAAGTGCACTGATTCTAGTGACAGAGGCTTGGAAACACTTGAAACTTAGTCTTTAATTCAGTCTGCTATCTTTACTTAAAAATTTCCTTGTTTTCTCACTCCTCCCACATCTAGTTGCTCACCATGGGAATTCTCAGTTTTACGTAGACAAGGGTCCTTATTGTCCATTCTAATGTGGCAAATTTTCTGTCTGCCTGTTGGAGTCTAAAACGGCACCTGAGTTTTTTAAGGCACATTGTGTTTATAAGGTTGAGAATGTGTAGAGGAATAATGCATAAAAATACAGCTAGGTCCTAAAATGTTAGGACATTGAGCATGCATAGACATTGGCCTAGTCATCATAAATATTGCTCATGAGACTGTGGCAGGGAAGGCCAAACTTTAGCTCCAAAGTGGGAGAAAAAATGTTTAAGATGCTACAGTAGAATTTGATCTTAATTTCTGTGTAAATTTAAACCTGTAACTCTGAACATCCACTTTCATTTGCTTCCTAACTTCATCTATAGTTTTCCCTATTCTCCAGACATCCAAGATGTGCCTCTAAGAGGACAAATGTGTTTCCTTCTGGGAAGTCTGCACATGGGCTGCATGAGTTCGTTCTCAGGACACTGAGGCTGGAAGACACAGCTGGAAGAGGATTTCAACATCCACCCCTGTGCACTGGGACAAGGTCAGTTACTCTTCCCTCATTCTTGAGAAAAGCCTGACTTGGTCCTGGCCATAGAGACCCCACATGCAGCTTGCTGTAGTGCTCTAGTATCTGTCCTATTGGAAGGTCTTCAAAGTGTCCAATCTGAAATATTCCTGGCAAGCTGAGCTCTCTACACTTTGCCCTATTCCCAGAGACACAGAGAACAATGTGTTGTTTCTCCATGCTGCATGACAGGATAGTTACTTCCCCCTTTCTTGGTTTTTGTATCTTATCTGAGTGACCTCAAGCTCACTTTTTTGAGAGCATTCTTGCTGATCGCTCCAGTTTCTCGTGTGTGTGTATGTGTGTGTGTGTGTATTTTATCCACTGACTATTAAATAGAAAACCTGGCCATGTAAAAAGTTTCTTTTGGCACCTGTGGATGCTCCAAGTTGTGGAGACCTCCATATGAGCCAGGATTTCTCCACAGCTGCTTGGGCCCTTCTGTCCTCTATGGAATGCCTGTGGCAAGAAATCCGTGCACAAACTGAGCTTGCAGCAGCTAATGTGGGGAAAAGGAAAATATGTGAATGTCCTCTGACAGTTACAAAACCAGAATGAAAAGATGTTTTGCAGGGAGAGCAGTTATGGTGATGTACCGGGGTCGGGGGGAAATAAGAAAAACCAAACCAAAACCATATTTAATTCCCCTGGCAGTCAATCACCCTTGCAAAAATCTATTCCACTCTGTTCAGGAAAGACCTCAGGCAAGGTCAGCAGTACCCAGAAAGCCAGAAATGATGTGTTTGAGAGCTGATCACACTGCAATTTGCAGCTGTTTTTGCAGAGATGTTTGCCTCTCCAGCAGTTGTGGTGAGATTCCCCCGTGCTCAGCCGCAGGGCAGTGCGAGTGTGGAGGATGAAGTGTCAGCTCCAGGCCATGCTCCTGGGGCTGTCACAGCCTCCTGGGCTCCTGCCACTCTTGGGTAAGGAGAAAACCCACTCTTCTGCCCTTTCCTGCATCCCCTGGGGGCTGCCGCCATGTCCTAGGCTCTGCAAAGGAGTGCGGGCAAGGAACCCTGGCAACCGTGTCCTCGGGGTGCAATAAGCTGTGGTGCCCAGGAATTCCAGGGAGCAACCAAAAGCAAAAGCAGTCAGCAGAGAGGATGCCAGCAGATGGTGCTCCAGCCCATGCTGCCTCACTCTTCAGCTTGTCAAGGTTATTACTGAAAATTATCATCTTGTTTGGAGGAGCAGCTTGCTTCCTCTGTCCCCTCGTTTGGAGTGTGGAGTCATTTACACCACATGATTTAGAGGATGGAGTCAATTGGTGAGTACAGGATGAATTTTGGATACCAGCTATCAAATGCTGTCAATGGCTAATGACCTGTCTGTAGAATAGAAGCAGACCTATAAGGACTACGATAAATGTCATGTACAAAACAAAAATTTGAAGAAATCACAATGTTTTGTGGCAATACTGAGGGTAGACAAGAAACAAAATTAATTCTTAAAAAATAAACATACCCTGATTTATTCTTCTAGCCCGAAGGAGACCTCAGGAAGTCTCATGTATTTCTTCTTCTGTCTTTAAGCTGTAACAGCTGATAGAAGCTAAGATTGAAAATGTTCCCCACAACAGGGGAGTTGTACAATAATGAAACAAACACCGTAAGTTAGGAAAGTCATCTTACCTCCCTTGATTTATGTCTAACATAGCTTGATGTTAGCCTTGTGGCAAAAGTGCAGTAAGTCGTTAGGCAGATCCACCCATGTATTGATCCTGTGACTGTTTTAAAGTCAAAGTACTCAATTTTTTGTGGTGTAAGTAAAAGAAATGAAAAGAAACTGCAAGTTGAACTCCATTTCTCATAAAAAAATTGAGCAATGCTGGTTTGTTTTTTACTTTAATAATTATATGGTATATAATGATATATATGGTAATTTCCTGCTTGGTTGGGTTTTTTTGAAAAAGCTTTGAAAATCAAAGTCACATCCAGTGTGCCTACATAGTGATCCAGTCTGGTCAACAAGTCTTTTCAGCAGGCAAAGGTAACAGACAGTGCCCAGAAACAATTTTTTGCATCTTTCCTTCTGGCACTGCTTGAATTTTTCACTGCCTGATACTTTTTGCTTTAACTGGACTGACTTAGTAGTGTTTAATCCGTTCACTTAAAACCAAAGAGAAAGGTGAGGGAAAACTGGTTTTACTCAGCCTGTTTCAGCCCTTGGCTTTTGAGATGCAGTGTCAGTTCCATGCTTTGCATCCCCTCTGTACCACACTCACCCACATGAAGGATTTAAGTAAGATTTGATATTGGTCCCACTGAAGCCCAAAGCGGAAATGGAGCTGCACACCTTATGATGCTCGGTGACCCTGTGCCCCATATGTAGGGGTGGGACTGGTTCAAGATCTTGGCATTTTTAGAGGTCTGTTTCAGCCTTAATTCTTTGATTCTGTAAGATGCCAGATATTGTTGCCCAGACCACTGTAGTTTTGGAGGCAGATTTATACTCTGACCTGCAATAAGGCTAGATACAGCAATAACTACAGAGGCTTTCAGGGATGAAGTGAGATGAGTTTTACATGTGAAATGGGTGGTGTAGGTGGTATAGAGGCTTTGTGGGTTCCATCTTTCAGCAAGAGAGCATTAGTTTGCCATCCTCAGCCTTTCACTTTCCCACTGCTAAATCCTTCCCCTGCACAGACAGGGCTCAGTGTGAAATGAAAAGATTCCTATGTCATGTCTGCCTCTCTCTATCTGTCTGTCTCACTGCTCTTGCTTATTTGTAGAGATCAGGACATGTGATACTTAGGAATTGCTTACACTCCCTAATCTCTTGAGTGTGTTTTAAGTGGTGCTGCCCTGCTGCTATACCTCTGCAATGCTTACTTTACATTTCCCTCCTAGCCTCTCACACACATCATTTACAAATGCTATTTTGATACATATCAAGTAGACTCATAAGGCAGGCAACATAATCTTGTGGGGATATCCCTCTAGATGGAGGAGCAGTAATTTAGTGTTATATGAAGAAGGATCAGTACATACAGCTTGAACCTGTACGACTTCTGTCAATAACCTTTGATCCTGCACATAGTTATGTGTAAAGAGCAGCTCAGCCAAGGAAGTGACAGGACATCACAGTCCATATGCTCGTGTTTTGGGCTGCATTAAACACTTCATCCTATGGCAAAGATCACAGAATAACAGAATGCTTTGGGTTGGAAGGGGCCTAAAAGATTGCCTAGTTCCAACTCCCCTGCCATGGACAGGGACACCTTCCATTAGACCACGCTGCTCAAAGCCCTGTCCATGAACTGTCCACCCACAACTTCTCTGGACAATCTGTTCCAGTTCCTCACCACCCTCACAGTAAGAATTTCTTCCTAATGTCTAATCTAAACCCACCCTCTTTCAGTTCAAAACCATCACCTTTCTAAAAGAAATGTTGTTTCAGAACAAAAGCATCAAAAGATTTTATTCTGAAATTGCCAACAGAAAATTATCTGAATGTATATCATTCCCTTCCTCCTATCCTCTCTGTTTTGGACAAAAGACCTAGGAAATCACATCACATTTGCTGTCACTTAACAAAACTTTTCTGTATTCAACCAATTTGTCAACTAGATGCATGCAGTTTCGTGTTCAGTATCAATGCATTTTCTGAAACTGCTCCTGCAGGTGTCATTGTTATTTATTATTTGCATGAGCACTGGTGGGTTTAGGGGTCCTTGTCTGGCTATGTAGTAAAAACAATATTTGTCTCTGAAGACTCGTAATTTTCAACATCTCTGAGGGATTTTGATGCATTAAATAATTTGGTTCTGCTGCTCTATTTGCGTTAACTAGTTAATTATTTGAGCAATGTAAATACAAACTTGGATACTGTAAAAAAGACAGCAGGCATGACTCCTGATGAACCACCCTATAACAGTGACCAGATTTAGATCTCCTCCTTCTCATTCTATCTCCCATCTAGAGCAGTCACATGAAAGACCAAATGAATGAGCTGTAAGAAATTCACAGCATGGAAGATTACTATAAGTAATAAATCTCCTGCAGTAAAGGAATTTGTATAGAAATAATAAAAGTATCGGATGCTAAGAAGAAGTAAAACCAGCTGTGTAATATAGAAGAAAATCTTTATCCTCATCTCACTGGTGAAAACTAATTCAAACAAAATACATTACACAAATCATACATTTTGAAATTATTTACATAAAAACAGATGGAGAGTGTTCCTACTGTGATAATGAGGTTGTAGCAAAGTATGTCTTTTACAGAGATGCCATCTTTCTGCAAACAACAGGGTTTATTCTGCTGTCACCAGGGGTGTGAATCCCCAACAGCCTCCCTGGGGGCCCTGGTACAAGGTGGAGCAGAGCCTGCTTTTGTTGCTGGAGTATCTTGCGAGTTTCATAACCTGCAGAAAAGTTAAAGTCCACAGGTAAGCAGTTTTTATATGTTCTCCACTTTCTGGGGGGCAGTGCAGCACATGCTGGCAGTTCTCACAGCACACAGAATGGCCCTGAAGGGCATGTGCTCTGCTAAGCATTACCCCACTTTGCTATTAATCAGCCCATTTTATGTGTTTGCCCATTCATTAATTTATTTATCCCCAGTCTGATAAAGTGTCAGCCCAAAGGTTCTTTCGTGGGCAGATAGGTGGAACCACATCCTTCTTCAATGCTATTTTCTGTGCCAGAGCATATTACAGCTTTTTTGGCTGGGCTCTTGCCAGTGGGTATAGGATGTAGCCCTGCTTCCTTCCCTGCCTGCTGATGCTGAACTCAGTTCTGCTCCCATAAGCCTGGGATATATACCCCATGGCAGCTTTAAAATTCTTCTTCTGCTGCTTATTCTTCCTTTTAAAAATTAAAACTTAAATCACTGTGGTTTCTACAATGATTCATGGTGCTTCTCCCACCAAACAGAGTCCCCCACAGCAACTAACACCACAGCTCCCATGCTTCAGTTGCTGCATGTTATATACATATTATTGTTCTTAAAATAACATTAATTTCTTCCAAAGGATGGAAATGTATGCTGTCCCTTTAAAAATGTATCATGAAAATGAATGTCCATAAAATATGAGTCAAGTTTCCGTATACCTTAATCAAATTCTAGAGGGTCTCTGGAGGACGGCACTTACACTGCAGCTGTGCAATGTGAAGTTTGTTCCAGTCCTGATTGAAAATATTTTTGTGCTTCATTCATTTTTGCCAATGAAAACCCCAAGGCACTTTCTGCAGGCTGAAGGTGCCGTTATTCAGGGTGACAGTGATGGGTCACAGAAATGGTGTGGAGAACTAACTAGCAGATTGGAAACTAGCAGATCCCTGAACCGACTGTCAGTCTCAAAAACTTTGGAATATAATGTGTCTGTCTTTCTCGTTCACTATTTTTATTCCACAGGGGAACAGACAAGACAGCGTTTGCACAAGCTATAGAGGTTTTCTGTAAAAGCAGTAATGTGATGGGGTGTCATAATTTTTAATATTGTTCCTTTTAATGAGCAGGATTTCTGGACTTGCTGGGTGTGCTTTTTCCCCTTTCTCTAATTGCTTTCCTCAACAGTAACCATTGCCTGCTCTATCAGGTTGGTGCAGGACAGCCAGAGCAGTTCCCCCAGTTTTCCCAGACTGCTTGCTTTCTTCTCAGTCTGAACATCTCCACCTAACCTCAAACTTTCCATCAGGACACACAATACTTTCGCAGCCTTGTGTCCTCCCTGGTGTTCCCTGGGAGCTCATCTCTTTGCTGATCCCCCTAGTAGCATGGGGCCCTCCAAGGTTCAGGATAGCCATAACAGGGTTGTTATGATATAAGGTTCTTCAGTCTGGAAACTCCAGCTAGAACTGGGTTTTAATTACTGGTTTGAGAAAGGTGTCCTCATCAGATGCACAGTGAACAGTTGTACAAGCCCTTCAGCCCTTCAGCTCCAGATAAACTAAAGCCAAATCAAATCTCTGCCAAAAGTCCTGCAGTCTAAAAGAAATAAAAGCCATCTCAATCCTCAAACATCTCTGACCCTGAGGCTCTGAGCTTTGCTGTGGTCCCGTGTATGTGGTACCCAGTGGGTGAGGTGGGGGGAGCTCGTGCCTGCTGGGGCTGCTGAGGGCTGCTGCTGCCTGTCAGCCACGGGCCAAGCTCCCAAGTGCAGGGGCTGGTGTCAGCTCCAGAGCGACTCCCATGACCACAGTGCAATGAGCCCACTTGTAGACAGCATGGCTCTAGGGCCTTCTGCTTGCTCTCAGGTGTGACTGATTTGGCATCCTGAAGCCTTGGCTCCTCAACCACAGCAATACATCACTCCCAAAATGACACTGATGTTGGCTTTTTGTACTTATAAGTAATTATATCCAGACATAGAATAAAAATGGCTGCACAGACCTTCACCATCTCAAACTATTGAACACTGAACACAAATCCATTTTTTTTTTCCAGTGTTGAAACGTCTGCTCTGAAAATATTCCAGGTGCCNTATTCTGCCTATAATTTAATTTCCTCTATTGTTTTGCTGTCTCAGGAAAACATTTTGGTTGCACATCACTGTCAAACAGAAGAGAAACTCAGTTTCTTGAGCTGATGTTCATTTTGCTGTTAGGAAGATGTGTCAGGCTGCTTCACCATTCTTCTCCAGGCATGGCTTTGTTTTTATGACCTACCAAACTCATCCATTTGTTTTAGTGGTAACAACTAAGTTCCATCCACTCTCGAGGACATAAGAAATGATCCAGCTCTAGACATCACCTGAGCAAAGACACTTAAATGAGGGGAAAACATGGTTAGAATCCCCACATTTCTCCTCAGCCTGCCAGATAGCCACAAAATGAGGAATTTTATGAAAAACGAACTGCACTATGATGTACAATTCTTAATGTTACATTTCAAGGTTGGTGATAATATCCCTCTTGCTTGGTTAAACTTCTGCTACTTTAAGTCTGACCCAGAAAAACTTTCCCTCCAAGCCCATGTTTGCTTTTGGCCTTCCTTGCTGCAGCATCCTTCCTAGATTTGTGCATTCAGATATATGAAACTTAGTCTATAATCTCAGTATTAATTGACAAATACAGACCGAATATTAACTCAAAAGAAATAGCACAGGAAAATATTTCATGCTTTCTCTACCTCTTTTTTTTTTTTTTTTTAAGTAAAGAGCAGCAGTTGTCTATTTAATAGCTTACTTTTATGCTCACTAAGGGTAGTGAATCTCACCCTTTCAAAGCTTCCTTTAGGTTGAAATGAGGGAGGAAAGGAAAATATTGATCTCTGATTTTTGCCAGTTCAGAGCCTTCTTGAGAGACTTGTTTTGTTTTGGGATTTTTTGGCAGGTTTTTTTTTTATTTTTTGAGATTTTGTATATCAAGATGATTTTTAATAGACTATGAATCAAGCTTACAAAGATGTTGAAAGCATGTGCATTCTTCCCATAAAAGTAATTATATCCAGACATAGAATAAAAATGGCTGCACAGACCTTCACCATCTCAAACTATTGAACACTGAACACAAATCCATTTTTTTTTTCCAGTGTTGAAACGTCTGCTCTGAAAATATTCCAGGTGCCCTCTCACAAGGTACTCTCTGGAAGAATACAGAGAAGAAAAAGAGCAAAGTTTCATATCTGTGTCTGACATTTTTATTCCCCCTGATGTTCTTCCTTTGGAACGTTGTGGGCAGCAAGAAATGCCAGGACAGTTTTTAAAAGCCTAAGCTAAGGATGTAAAGGACTGCTGAAGTGAGAGGGGAAGGAGCTGGGCTGTTTGCAGGCACTGCTGAAGAGTTTACCATGGTTTGCTGAGTATGCTGAGTGTTCATCAGTGTTTAAGAGCCCCCAAATGCTTTTTGATTTCCTATCACCTACAGCACAAAGTTTTACACTGATTTACAAATGGCCGTTGAAGCTTCAATGCAAATCTTGCAGTATTCACTCAAAAAATTTTTCAGCTTGCTCAGAAAACAACATTAATGCTATTTACTAGTAGGAGTCAAACCCAGAGAGGAGCTGGACCTTCCCACTTGGCAAAGGCAGATAAACCTGTTCTGATGCAAAGAGCAGGGCCAGCTGACTTTCCACATCAGCATCCCGTGTGACATAGCTGTTTCAAAAAAAACCCTGATATCTGTAGTCTGGAGACAATATTTTACTCTGTTTTGCATTTCAAATTCTACTTTTTATTGTTTTGGGTTTTGGCATATCAAAAACTTTGCTTTTAATGTTAAACAAATTTGTAATTACATTGATTACTAGATCCAGGATGTTGGAAGTAGGGTTGTTTGTTCCTGTGTCAGCAGTGCTGATCTCCCAGGAATTGTGAGTGGAGTTGGGGCAAGGTTTGTGCATGCTCTCTCACCAAAGCTGTGGGATACAGGTGGGACTCCTGGAAGATGATGAGGTTGGGTCTCCCTCTGCTGTGGGGCTGTGCCTGGGACCCACAGTTAAGGGGGCAGCCACAGCAGTCCCTCAGATATTACCAGACATCTGAAATAAGCTGAGCCATCACTGCTGTGTGTTTGGGCAGGGTGGAGGATGCTTGCAGATTTCTGATTGCTATTGTGGATGGGAAAAAAACCACCAAAACTGTGGTAAAACTGTGGTATGTTTTCCTGTCTGTTTTTTGGTGGGTTTGGTTGTTGGTTTTTGTTTTAATTTTTGTTGGGTTTTATTGTTGTTGTTGTTGTTGTTGCTGTTGCTGTTGGGTTTTGGTTGGTTGGTTGGTTTTTTGTGGTTTTTTTGGTTTGGTTTGGGTTGGGTTGGGTTTTTTGGGTTGGTTGTTTTTTTGGGTTTTTTTTTGTCAAATTTGTGCCTGCAGACCTAATGGGCTAAGCTGATCTCTCCCAGCAAGGCTGAAATAAGTTGAAGGGCACCTCTAAATTCAGTGGAGGTAAGCCTGTGTCAGACCAATGTAAATATGTGTAAAATCATGTTTCAAGTAGGTTTTTTTTAACAGGAGTATTGTTTCAAAGACAACCTGATTCTTTAAATTCTGGGCAGGTAAAACTCTGGGATCAACTTCCATTTAGTTATAACATCATTGCTGGCAATTTTGTATGTCTGGCACAAAGAACAGGGTCTGGCTTTATATGACATGGCCAAAGTAATAGATATGAAAATAACAGTGGGTTATTTTTCATCCCACACAGTGGTAAGCTCATTTAACTGATAAAGATGATTGGCAACTTTTAACTTGAGCATCTGCTGTCAACATATATCTGGCCCTTAGAATTAAAAAAAAGAAAAAAGCTTTGCTAGCAGTTCAGTTGGGTTTAATTTCACATTGCAGAGTTCCAAGGCCAAAAGGAAGAGGGGAATGGCTGTAGGACTTAGCACTTTCATGCACTTGGAACAGTGTTTGAGGAAAGCAAAGAGTCAGGGACATAAACTGGGGTCTTGGCTACAGCTGGCTGCTGGAGCTTGCAGAGTGTATGTGAGCACATCATCTGTGAACTATTAAGCTCTCATTACTTATGCCATCTAATATGCTTGTTCAGGAATGTACACACTTCAAAATAAATCTGATGGGGTTATAGTACCTTGTATCTGTCTTAAGTCATCTGTCTCTGCAGAAGAAAATCCCCCACTCCTGAGTCCAGACCTTCCCAGTTGCCCAGAAGTGGTGACAATGATATTTTGAAGCCACTATCAGCTGTGTTCAGAGGGAGATGACAGGCAGTGAGCACCTCGCAGGCAAATCTTCATGTGTCTCATGAAAGGGCATGTGAGAGTCTTGCAAAGAGTCAGGGGACCCTGTGTAGGGTTTTCAAACCTAAACTCATCTGGTCTACTTCCTTAGAAATTGCCACTGACATTCAGGTGGTTATTTATTATTCTGGTTGTGTAAAAAATAAAGAAGAAAAAACAAAAAAATAAGAAAGGATAACACGAAAAAAAAAAGAGAAAAAGAGAAAAGGGGGATGAGAAAAAGAAAGGAGAAAATAAAAGAAAGAAAAAAAGAAAAAAGAAAGGCAGTGAAGATCTTGTTTCCAAGAACAGCAAGGTCAGACCCTAGCTGGGATGCCCTGGGGCAGGCCCAAAGGTTGTGCCCTGCCTGGGGGAAGCCAGTAGACACCTGCACCCCCTGGCCCTAGGGCACCTTGGGTGCTGCCATAACCCTCTCCCAATTAAAACTGACATGGGATTTCTCAGAATTCTATTGGGCTGAAAATATTTTGCTCAGACTAAACATATTAAACCAATTAAAGCAAATTAGTCTACGTTCTCTGGTGACTTGAGCCCTGTTAAAAGGCAGCTATGGTAGTTATTAGCACACTGCCTTTAGCTACTGCTTTCTGAATGCCACGTTTCTTGCAAGTAAAATACCTGATCAGAGGTGGGTCACTCTCCAGCAAACAGGTTACTGGATCCAAGGGACGTGTGTCATGCTGCACCACAGACCAACAAATGTGTCTCCCAGGCCCCAGGTAGGCTTTCCTGGAGAGGCCCTGTAGGCAGGGCAGCTTACAGTTGTGGGCTTTGCCCCAGGCACTGTAAAAACCTGGGTGGCTGGAGGAGCTTGTGACACAGAGGCACCACTGACAGCTTCACTAGCACAAGTGGCAATGACACTTACTGTGCCCTGCCCAAGTCAGTGCTCTTCCCCTTGGAGGCTTCCTCCCTGTGGGAGAGGAGTGGTGAAGGATGGGTCTGGGGAAATGTGTGCCGTGTTTACTATTGTCTGTCCTTTGAGGGCTGCAAACATCTCCTGGGGACTGGAGCTGCACTGCTGAGCACACGGAAACTTCAAGTTTCCACAGGCTGCGTAAGAAAAGCCACGAGGGAAATGTCACAAGTTTTGAGTCTGACTGTCATCTGCTTTTCAGGAAGACCATTTCTTGTAAAGCCAGACTCACCGTGGAATGCTGGAAAATGCAGAGTGCTTTGGCTGCTGGAGTCACCTTTGTCCCCAGGGAGCCTTTCACCTTGAGCTCCTTGCTCTGTGACAGAGAGGTCAGTCCCAAGCTGGCATTTAACCCTTTGGGTGAGATGGCAGCATGTCTCATGCCACATATCAAGATTAGTGCTGTGCAATGGGCTGGGTTTGTTATTTATCAATTTTTAAGATGGCGAGACAAGTACTTGTGTTGTTTTCTCTTGTAATTTCAACTATAGAGAAGGTCTTCCTAATGTGACCATATATAGAGATTTCCTGAAGAGACCTACAAAAGTAGGTTGGTACGCTGGAACATTTTGTTTCATCTATTAACCCAAAAAACAAAAGTCATGTGTTTTCACTTACAAATATTTTATTGAAAATGTTTTATGTGAAAATGGTTGGACTCAATTATCTTAAGGGGGCTTTTGCAATCTAAATTATTCTACAATTCTGTGATTTTACAATCAAGTAATTTAGCTGAACTTTTGCCTTCTCATGGCTTTTGAAACCTCAGATGCTTACAATTTCAATTTAAATAGAGTTGTTGTCAGTGATATAAGTGTACAGCATTACTGAACCAGGACTGACACATTGAAACATTTCCTGAAAATCTGTATAATGTAGTAATTACAAGTGGAAATGCAACTCTAATCATAGAAGGGCTCTGAAAATCTGGAAAACTCTATTTTGACTCTCTGTGGGGCTCCCGGGGTAAGCAGGACCCAGAAGGTTCAAGTCCCAGCAGCCAGTATTCTGCTTCTTTTTGTGATTAATTAGAAAAATCATCCAACCCTGGCATGGCTCACAGACTGCCAGGCAGAAGAACTTCAAATCTACCTTGAGCTTCATCCTGATCCATCATCCCTTCACCACTACATCCTCATGAGCTCTCCTTGACCCTCAAGGATTCAGGCTTCCTCTTCAAAGTTCCTCTTCCCTTTTCTGTTGCTGAACCACTGAGGGACAAGATTCATCCTCAGACAGTGCCCTGCAGCATCAAGGAGAGCTGTGTGCGAAATGAATGGCTCCAGTGCTGCATTTCAGATGACGGCAGTGTGGTCCTGTTTCTAGGCTAGTGGTTAATTTAATTTGTGTGGATGTTTGTCCTCAGAACGGCTCATCTCTCCTCAAAATAAGCTCCCTATTCTCTCCAATCTGAAAGGGCACTGCTTGGATGTCCAGGCTGGGGAGCTGACATAGGAGCATCATTCAACAGATAACACTGGGCTGATCCCAGATTCCCAAAGGAGGGAAATGGTGAAACAGGGTTGAGACAAGGTCAGATTCCAGTTTCCACTGGTGTTTCCATAAAGAACAGATCAGGGTTTTTCCTGTCAGCTAGGATACTACTATGAGCATAGCACTGGAATAATTCATAAAATGACAGTGTTTTCCAAAGCCTTCACTCAAATAGATTCTTTGGGTTGCGGAGGTTTTTTTCCCCATTTTGTTCCTCACATCATTTTATTTCCTATAAAACAAAGTCATGGTGTGACAGAAGCATAATAAACCTTAGCCCTTAAATCCTAAAAATTCAGTGCTATTCCAGCCAATGCAATACAAGCCATAGCATGTGCAAGTGAGATTTCATTTCATACATTTCGTACTTTAAGAAGTTTCCTTTGTGAACAGTTTAGGAGCTTTAAGTTGGAAGACTGTCTCGTAACCAAACTGCAAAATATTTCACTTAATATATCTTTAACTATGTGATGGTGACAGAAGGACAGACATTTCTGTTCCTGTGCAAGAAGGGTGGCAGACCCAGACACAGTGGACTGACATACAACATCATGAGTCTGCTGGAGGAGGGCTAAGGAGGGCATCTGGATGCCCTTTCCCCACCCCAGGCAGAGTCACCTATAGCTAATATCTTCACAGTTCATCTGACTTTTCTCTAAATCCCCTGGTGCTGAGGGCCAAAAAAATTTCTTGAGCAATTTATTGCATGACTCACTTCCCCTTCTGGAAAAATGCTTTTCTTCAGTCATCGCTGCTGAAGTGACAGCCTGTCGTTTTGTGCCTGATCTGCAATGGACACAGAGGAGAGTTTGTTCTACTCCTTTTGGCAAGAAGCTTTTACAGGTGGCCATGTCTCCCCTACTCCTCTGCTTGAGATTTCATAAGTTTCTGGCCTTACTGGTCCTGTGGTACGGTTTCCTTGCTATTATCCAGGCTGTCTGTAAATAAGCCATTAAGTGACCCATGGGATTCAACCCATGCTGTACCAAAGGAAGCAGTGGCATCTAAAATGGGCCTCATGAACGGTCTGTGCCAGCTCCCATGTGCAAAACAGATGATCCTTCTCAGGATCACAGAATATTCTATATTGGAGGGGACCCAAAAGAATCACAGAGTCCAGTTCTCTAGTGAATGGCCCATACAGGGATCAAACCCACAACCTTGGTGTTATTAACACCATCTGAGCTAATCTCAGTGTCTAGGATGGATCATGGGATCCTGCTATACAAGTTGGAAGTTTTGTCCCTGTCAGGTTTCACATTTCTTCATCAGTATTTAGAGCTGCAGCCCCTAAACACTCAAACCAGGAAAGCTGTGCTATAAAACAAATCCATGCTTGTCAAGGCTGATTCTGTCTTTGCTCCAGAAGGGGTGGAGATGCCCGTTGCAGATGTGAGGCTGACGTACCCTGTCTCCTATCACTAGAGGCTAAGCCAGAGTCCTCAGTGCGCTGATAGCTAAAATACTTATGTAGGGTTCTGGCTTGGTTGCAAAAGCCCAGCCACAGACCAGAGCCCAGGGCTGCCCAGATCCCACTGCTCCACAGAGCCACTTCTAAGCACCCACACCTGGCATTGTGCCCTGAGTCACCCCTGCTGACCAGGACCTGACTCTTCAAAAATGGAGCACGAGGCAGGGGCAATACCAAAGTGCCAGGAGCACCAGTGCAGATGGCACCATTTCTCTTTTAACTCTGGCTCTGGATGGAGCAGGGGGAGTGCAGTGCCTCAGCTGCTCCCTTGTGTCTGCCTCAGCCTAGCTTTGGGGTCTGAGGTGGGACTGCAAACTTTTAGGGAAAATAAAGGATTCTTCATTTCCAGAAGGGTTTTTCTTTGGCACAAATGACAGCATGATCTTCCTTGGGCTGGGCACCCAAACTCCACATCTGTCACACTGCAAATATCAAAAGAAGTCTTCTTGTGCCTCATCCTCCTTCTACTACCTGGTTACTCACTCATTTCACAAGAAAACCTATTTTAAAAGAAGTCTTATTTTTTCCATATTTTGTGCATAGTGGACATGGTTTAGTGGTGGATTTGACAGTGATAGGTGTACAGTTGGATTTGATGATCTTAAAGGTATTTTCTAAATTTTTTGTTTCTGTGGTTCTATGCTCTTAGCTTAGATGAATTTTCTAATTGGTCTAATCTTGTGGGAATCAGGCAAGAATCAATGATGAGAGGATGGAACCAAAATTACCTCTAATCACCTCAGAAAGGTGGTCCTTTTTTCAGGCACTAAGGGATGAAACTGGAAAATATAGTGGAACCACAGTGGGATAGTTTATCCCTGGAAAAATCCATTTCTATGGCAAGAGGCAGGACGAGAGCACTGCCAACTCACTGCTTTGCAGGGCTCACAGGACAGGGAGAGGTGGTGGAAGGACAGGCTGCCCGGGGGGGTGCATCTCTGTGCCTGATCCCCAGCTCAGACCTGCTGCTCCAGCCCCGGCTGAAAACCCAGCAGCAGTGGTTTGCTGCAGACAGCTGCCTGCCTGCCAGGGGTGCTCAGGGCATGAGTCACAACAGCAAAGTCAGTGTCTGGAGGGAGGGAAAATGAAAAAAGATTGCAGCTCTTAAATAGTTGAGGGTTGAAAAAGCCACTGCTGACAGATGCTGAAAGTCAGTCTTTTAAATAACCACGATGATCCTGAATCCCTAAAATTTTAAACTAATTAAAATAAAACTGGATGGAATTAATATAAACAGCCTCAAACCAGGCAAAGGAAAAACAAAACCCCATGCAAGCTGATCTGATGAAAATTACGGAATGTAAGTGCCATTCAATTTTCTGGAATACCACATTATTTTTTATTCTGATGTTAATAGGAAAATATTTACAGACTCTCTCAATAGGTTATGTTGGATTTGATTCCAATGTCTCCTTTTGCAATAATGCTAGTGGCAAAAGAAATGCACATCAATGTTGTTTTAGCTGCAGTAGAAATGCCAGGAAACTCAAACCTACGCTGTGCACTATCACCTTGTCAGCTGGTAAATTACTAAATCGGAATTTTATGAAATTACTCAATCAATATTTGTGCAGATGGCTTCCAGGAAAAAGCACTTGTATGTCTGTTTAACTCCAGTGTGTAACAGATGGCTAGAGACAAGGCATTTCTTTTCATCCAGACTTGCACTGACACTTTTAGATAGCTTTAGTTGCTTATTAGTTCTTGTAAGCCAGCCATTAAATCTTGCTTTATGTATTACAGTTAAAATAAAATTCAGTCATATACAAGGTCTTTAAGAAATGTTACAGCGTATTACTTACAAAGAAATGAAGTGCAGAGTGTTCCTTAAAATATATACTTAGTTTTAGCTTGAAGAATTTAGACATTAGAAGTCAGCTACTTGTCTATACTTTTACTGCTGTTCTTTAACCATTGCGGATCAAAGAAGTTCAGCTCTTGTTACCAATCATCAGATGTGACATAGCCTTCTCTTCTTGTGACTCAAAACACCAGTCAGGCTCTAGGTAGGCTAAGAGGTCTCTAGATGGACCAGAAAACAGGATGCAACCTAATTTTGTAGACTGCAACTTTAGCACCTGTCTCAGGTCACAGTGAGGGATGCCTCATGGGTTAGGTTCCCAGAGAGCCTTGTCCCCTCTGGCTCAGCAGCAGGGCTGGCAGCCCCATGTCTGCCCCAGCTGTGATGATGCAGGAGCAAACCTCACCTCTCCATCCACAGCTCTGCTGCATCCACAGCTCTGCTGCATCCCCAGCTTCAGTGTCCTATGCCAAAGCTGTCCAGATTTAAGCCTCTTCTTCCTCATATGGCAATGCTGAAAAAGTCTGAGACCTTCACAAGGCTCTACACCTCCCTGATTGCCCTGTATGGCTCAAACATTTTTAGTCCCATTGCACAGACAGAAGCGAGGTCGGTGCAGGGATTCAAAAAGCGTGTTCTCTGACACAAACTGTTTCCACTAGCCTGACTCTGTCTCCTCTAATGTGCAGAAATGTGTGTTTCTGTAAGTGTTTCTCTTCCATCCATCCTCTCCATCCTCCTAGCCATGATTACTTACACAGAAGTTTTAGCTTTTTGAGTGGCGAAACCTAATTTCCGGCTGCTTCACACTTGTTTTTGAATCATTGCAACCACAAGGGAAAGACAAGGACAGCACATTTCAGTAAACGAAAATACAATTTCCCAGCATAGCTCCAGGCACTGCATATCTGACTTCTGTGACTTTTAGATGAGTCCTTTATCTGAATGCATCTTTTTTGGGCTTTGTACATTAACTGCACATTGTGCTGAGTTTTACTGTGCAAGAATAACATTACCAGATGTATATTCTACTTTCTGATATCATCCTGAAAACAATTATGTAGTGCCTTAAACATCCAGTTAGAAGCCCTAGCTTTGTGGAAGTAAGTTTCTTGTCAGAATACTCTTATGATACAGTGTGGTACAACTCACCATGAACTGCAGAACTACTACTGAACCCCTGAACAGCTGGCATCTTTCACTACCACAGCTGAAATGACAACGAGCGATGAAAGACTTATCTGCAAGATCCATTCTGCCACTCCTGTGCTTTGCTTTCCCTCTGAGAAAGAGGTGCACCAAAGTGTTTTTGAAACACTATTGAAAATTCACAGTAGGGGTAAAGAGAAGTTTGACTGCACATCTCAGAATGGTTTTGTCAGCCATAGCTGTGAGCTACAGATTAGCTTTAGAATGCTCAGTCCTTCAGGAAGCTCCAAGACTAGTCTTGCTCTCAGGCCAGGTTCTGTCCACCAGCGATGCCTAAGCAAAAACAGAAGAAAAACCCAGTCCAAAGACTTTGTTTCGTTTGCTTTGATGAAGGAATTGAGAAAGAGCAGCATGCTCTTCCTTGAGCAGCATGTAGTTTCACAAGCATTTCTCATCAGCCACAGTGGAAAATGATAACAGTGGAATTCTCAAAGCAAGATCAATTTTTGTAACATTTCACACCAGGAAAATCCTTGCAGAATCCTCCAATTATTTCAACATCATCCTGTTATACAAAGTGAATCCTCATGGAGGCTCATAAAGCCAGTTTCTCCATCAGGATTCATACAGGATACTTCTGTCCCTGAAGAAAGCAGCTGACAAGAAACAACAGAAAGGAAAATCCTAAAGTGACACCCACTTCAAAATCTGCTCAGCTCTGAGTGGCTCTCTTCTCATTATTCATTTCCCTTAATTTCCCCTCTCCCCACTGCCTTTCTGTCTGGATAGGAGCCGCAGGATGCGATAAAGACTGACGTGCTAAGGTATTATACCTGCTACTCTGAAATGGAGAGGGATTTCTACAGGGGTGTTTGAGGTCATCTTACAGAATTTTCTACTCAGATACTTTATCAGTATGTGTAACACTGATCAGCTAAGCTCCCCAAGAGCTAAGCAGTTCTAAGGTTACTTTAGCTGTGATGACCTACACGTACATTTGCAAAGATATGTTTTCTTAAAAATTAGCTGATTCTTTCCCTACAAAAGCTGCTGTCTCCGTGGAAATTTAATTGCTCTCTGCTGAGCAGACCTCTCCTCATCTCTCTCTAGACCAAACAGAAGGAAAGACTCATGAAGAAACTGAGCCTGGCTTTAGCAGATTTGATGAAAAGGAACTTTCTGTTATAGATACAGCAATAACAGCACAATACATAACGTATGCACGTCATCATTTTCTTTGGCCTAAGGAAGTTGAGTTACGATTTTTTTCTCATTTATTTAAATGCAAATTTTTTATAGTCAGTATATGTCACTAATCTCTCTTCTTTTGAATAACCTGTCTTAGAAGAAGTCATGTACGCAAAAAAGTACCCCAAACTTTTAACATAATGCACATTATGAGCTTGCTTGCAAGCTATACCAACTTATTTTCAAATATGCACTGAAAAAATAACTTTTTTGTCTAGAACCCCTGACATAGGTCCACCAAAATATTCATATATAATCTATATTTTAAAAAGTCTTTTCTTTCTGTTCCAGGATCTTTTAAAACCAGGTGAAGTGAATACTTCTGGAGAGGTGACTTATCCCAACCAAAGAGTGGCCACATCCCTGCTCCATCATTGAGGGCACAATGGGACTGTGTGAGCCAGTCTTCCTGGGGACTGGCCTGCCTCAGAGGAACTGCCTGCTACAAAGCTTCCCAGATTTCTGTATCCTGTGTACAGCATAATTTACAGCTGGACACTTTTCCATGTCACTTATTTTCCCTCCGAGGCTCCTTTGGCAGCACATGCAGGGAGCACAAGGATCCAGTGCTTGGTTTCAGGGCTTGTAGGTGAGTGGGAATCCAGTTGCAGGATTTCAGCCAGCTCCATCAAGTGGGATACAGACAGGAAGAAGCTAGCCCTTGTGCTGCCTTCCTGCTGGCAACTTGCCTTGGCCTAGGGCAGGGAGAAGCTGCTCTAAGACAGGTTTAATGAGGGTTGTAGCCAATTTATGGCCATTCCTTCTTGTCCTTTTCTTTCTTTTTTTTAAAATCAGCACTTTGGAAAAGCAGCTGTGAGGTTATTGTCCCACAGAATATTATTAAAGTCCAGCGTAAGCATTCATTTAGTACCAGCAACCAGGATATTTCATATAATTCCTGCTTTTCATCATATTAGAGCATGTTGTGAAATGTGTTTAAAACACCAGTTGTGGACTCCACTTTGCTAGTTGTATAACATAGATGATTGTCTGTCCAAGTAAAGCAGCCTGGTGCATCAGTTGATTGAGGAGACACTTATGTGGGGAGGGCTGCCAACTGGGCTGAAATCTGCATTCAGGCATCAGTTTCCTCCAAGTTCACGGAATTTTTCAGTCACTCGTAAATTTCTGTGGCAGTTCATGCTACCAGAGAAGCATTAGGGGGCCACTCAGGGCCAATGGACAAGAAAAGCAGAAGGATGGAAGTCACCACATCCAGCTGGTCATGCTCTTGTCCCAGGGCAGTTGGAGGAATGAATGCTGTCTGTCCAATAAATGCAGCACTGGTGCAGGCAGTGTGCTCTTGTGCTGAGGGGGATGTGGATGCTGTCCCCAGAGCCTGCCGTGCAAGCAGCACGACTAGACCCGGCTCTTTCACCCCTGACAGCAGATCCCCACATTTTAGAGGCAAGCTACTCGAATTGTTTTCCAGCTCAACCGTTGCAGTTAAACCACATATTCACGTATTTGCACCAGCAGGATCGCACCTTTGCTCTGCTGGGTGACTGCTGCAGCTCCCCACCCCTCTCCTCCCAGGGGCTCCTTCCAGTGCCCGGCTCCTGCGGAGGGAGCAGGCAGGAGCTCACTGTGCTCAGCTGGGGCAGCCGCGGACACTATCGCCCTCTGCGCGCTGCAACCATTATGTCATCGGGACCGCGGTTCTCAAAACCCCTCACGCCAGCAAGAACAAGAGTATGTTTTATTGCCTTGATGAGCAAATGCAGCCCTTTGGGTTCAGAAAACAGCAGGTGGCTCCGCCAGAATAAGACCCTGCATCTCACCATCAAGCCCTGTACAGCTGGGACCCCATAAACTTTCCCCTGAGCAAGGATTAATAGTGATTTGTGCCTGTGTGTATACTGTTAATGTCTTTGAGTAGGTTTTACCGAAGCTCAAATAAGTGTATGCCAAAGTACTCAAAACAAGTCACTAAGGGTCACTTTTTAAAAGTTTAGCATGAGATAAAAAAAGCAATGTTTTCTTTAGCTCATATGCAGATAACTCTTAAAGCTAAGAAATGATCAGGTTCTTTGAATGTGTGAAAAATTCACGCTGATAAATGAAAGACTCATCTGGGCAGCAGTAAGATATCTGCAGGCCCTGAACCCCCAGCCTCAATCCCTTTATCTAGGCAAATGCATTTTTCCAAGGCTAAGCAGACAGCAGAATATGCTGCTGCATCACTCTCTGCTAGATGAGCTCTTACTCATCCTGCTAGAAAGGTTGGGCTGTGCACTTCTCAGAAGGGCACACAAAGCACCCACACTGATCTCTCAGTCTATTAAATTCAAAAGGACACAATAACCCAAGTAAATCACTACAGTTTCCCCATCCTTTTCCAGGAAATCTGGGGAGCAGAGGCAATGCTCCAGATTACTTTGTCATTGAAAAGCAGTACCACAGTGATGAGCTTCTGCCTGTCAGACTCCCAGAGCCCTATACTGTACCCCATAAATCAGTTCCCCAGGTAAGCTTGCCTGTTCCTCTCTAAGCACCATGTAGTGCCACATATTGCCTATAGCCTTTTGAACAGGAGATTTTCTTTCCCATAGGAAATTCCAATGCAACATTTGCTGTTATCTGCAACTGGACTGAGCTTTACAAATGTCCATTTCCCACAGAGGGGAAAAATTTAGATGAAATATGAGTTTAAAAAGTCATAATAACCTATGAGACTACTGCAGAGTAGTCCACAAAAGCAAGTGGCTCTGATAAGGCCTTAGGTGTAGATTTAGATACAGGAATAAACAAAAGTTTGTGTGCATGAGACCAAGAGGTGTGTCCTTGCATCTCCCCAGTGACAAATAGTTTCACCACAGAAGCCTTGCAGCTTTGGCATGCACAGCCACTGTCTTCATTGGATGGCCCATAGGATCTACAGCAACCAGGTGGATTTGACAGCTGACAGCATTTACAGCAAATTCTGGGGTAAGTGCCAAAGGGTGTGATGTCTGAGGTTCATCTGGTATGCTCCTGCATTTTTCCGTTTTTTAGCCACAAAGTAAGGGATGACTTTAATATTTGTCTTTATAAAGAGAGAAGGAGTTATATTTGCTATACTGTTACTTGGCAGTCTTAATGGCACTATGCTCATGATTAATAAGGAATAACTATCTTGCAATTCAGCCACAGAATGAAATGGGACATTTCGGTAGCACTAACCAAAGAAAATGTTGGCAGTGGGTGCTGTCTTTGAGCTATTTTTGCCTAACTTGACTAATGGGAACAGATTTTTTGAATGGTTCAAGGGTATAAATATTCAAAGCAATGGCAATATGTTTTATTAAAACCAGCGTGTTGCTTGGTGGGGCAGAAGAAAATAATGGCTCAAGGGTCTGGGAATGGGAGATGGAACCATTTACCTCTAAGTCTCTCTTTCACATCCAGCCAAGGTCAGAATAAACAAGAATCGTATTGTTACCAGCTGGTGGCCCACAGAATGAGAAGAAAATTGATGGTATGAGTCCAGTTTCCATGGACAGAGGCAAGCATCACAAAAGCAGAACCAGAAGCGGAACTAATTGACATTACTGCTGGCCCTACCTGGGAAGTTAAGGACAGAGCTTTGGGGGAAACCTGGCCACCTCCTCAGCGAGGAGGGTGGTCCCCCCAGAGGGACCTGTAGCCCATGGGGCAAGGCATGTGCTACCCTTCTTGTGTCACCATAGCGTGGCACTATACCTCCCTCCTCTGGGGTAACGTGCCCAGTGTCCCGTGTGAGCCCACAGAGGTGCTAAACCCAGAGACCTCCTCCCAGCAGGGCAAGGAGGGACTCTCTCAGCCTTCCTGGGAACCATACACTCCCAGGAAAATGCTTATGACCAATGGGTTTCCATTAGTACTGACATTAGTTATGGCCTCCACCTTCCTGTAATTATACATCCACTTGAAATAATAAAGTTTTAACGTATACTATGTGAGCTTGGACTGAGGTGGCAGCTAAAGTTTATTATTATTTTTATTGTTTGTTTCTTTAGATTTTCTGGTGTAATTAATTTATCCAGCCATAATATTTTAAAAACATAATCAAATGTCATTCTAATTTAGAGCCAAAAAATTCAGACTCATAATATATGAATGCTTAAAAAATCACGACTCTTTTTTTTTAAATACCACAAAGAGAACTTCAGTTTAGCATAATTACATTAAAGAATATTCCCCTGAGAGACAGGGAGAGAGGTGGGTGTTGAAAAAAAGAATAAAGACCTGCCAAAAACAAAAAAGCAGCATGGATCAGTGGTCACTTGATTACAATGGACATTACAATCTGTATGTGTATATACAAGCATATAGATGCTTGTAAATAATCATATGTATAAACCAGAATGCTTTAGCACTTAGCTCCAGATTTATGCTTTATAAAATGGTCCTTTCATATGTATTAAGTGAGCATGAAATCCAGAACTACAAAAGGAAGTGTGCTGGTTTGTTTTTACTTTTCTCATACAACAGGCCAAATATTGCCTTTCTTGATGTTAATATCTGGAAATTTGTTACACAAGTAAGGTAGAGGGAAAAATTAATAAATGAGACTCATTAGAGGTATTGCCAGAAAAAACTTACTAGATTTGGCCAGGCCACTGATTTAATCAACATTTTTTCTTATTGAAAGCAAATGTTCAAGTACAGAGGAGTTGAACTGGCTAACTAGGGAGTTTCAAAAAGCAGAAAATGAGTCTGTATAATTCCCCATACAGCAAATATTAAATGGAAGATAGCTCTGTCTGCATATTCAGGGAGATGTAGAACTGAGAATAAAAGGTAGAATAAAGCTCAGATGTCTGAAGAAGGATGCATAGTCTTTCCTTTTTGGTTTCTGGTTGCTAGGGTGACTGCTGGAGGCTGGCTATGTTGCGAGGATGGAGCTACTGTGAGACACTTTTCTCTCTCCTCAATATCTCTGGAGTTATGGAAAGTTTCCCTCCAAGAGCTGGAGATGTACACTGAGCATTGGCTGCCAAGGCAAACACTCCACACAGGAAGGCAAAGAGCTGCCCAACGTGCCTGGCAGATCAATGGTGGCTGGCCCAGCCCCTGTGCCTCCACACCCCATCATCTGTCCCAGCAAGAGCACTTCTGTCACCTTCCTGGGAGAGGCAGTCAAGCCCAGCCATGATGGAGGTATCTGGGAAAAAGGGAAATGCAACCAAGGCAGCAGGGGCAATTTTTCCTCATCAGCCTCAGACGTCAACACCCATGTACCCCTCTGAGAGCTGATGCCTAGTAGAGAATCTGGTGGCTCCAGCCCCCTGAAACCTTTATGCATGCACCTTTACACACCTAAATCAGTCCACATGGATCTGGGGAGAGGCAAGCAGTCCTGTGTGGCAGCTGGGTGCAAATGCTGCAGGCGTCTGTGCCTAGAGAGGGAAACCTCTCGTGGTTTCTGCACCAGAGCCAGAATGAAAATCCAGTCTGCACCATCTTATCTGCACATCAGCACAGGAAAGAACGGCAGCATGCAAGATAAGACAGACACTTGCACCTCATTTCATTTCCTTCTCTGATATTCAGCAGAGAAATTCTTCATGTCAAGTGACAACTGGCAACGGATTGAAGCAGATAAAATCACTAAGTACAAGCTAAGTTGCACATCTACAAGCAGCCTCATACAAGGCAGCTTTTCAAAGCCAAATGTTTTCCTACTCCTCTGTGCCTACAACCTTCAGTCAACTCTGCCACCTTGCTATAGACAGAGATTTAGTTTTACATACAGGAGTCTTAAAAATAGCCTTCACCTCCTGAACCCCCTTTTACAAATGTTCCTCCATTAGCCACAAGCTGCAGCTAATTTTCACACAACATCTGCTGTAATCAAAACCATCTGTGTGGCTATATGTTAAGGACAGAGAATTTATGGCCCATGTTCTTCTCATCTGACACTGGGAAGCTTTTTTGTGATTGTCCATACATCTGCATTAGCTATCTGTCTTCAGGTCCAGACATCCACACCATTTCTTTTTCAAAACCACTTTTTTTTTTTTTAAAGTCAGCAAGGAATGGTCATTACCACAATGCTTAAGAAGAAGTGATTCCAAGCTGACTCTAGCAGAGATGCAGGCTACTGTGCACAATTAGACACTGAAGAAGCCCGTCATGGTATTTTGATCATCAAGTGTATTTTATAAAGGTTTCTCAGCTTGGACCAGTTTTCTCTTACTATAGGAAAGAAAAATAAATGAAAGCAGGGCTCCTCTGGCTGCAGAGGAGTGCTGTGCTCAACATAACCCCCTCAGCTGTACAACACCAGAGGGAGTTGCTAACAGCAGTGACAGTTCAGGGAAGCGATTTATGAAGCTTTTCTTCTGTGAAAAGTTGGCATCTAGACAAGCTATACCCCTGCTGCTGCCTGTGTATACCTCTGGCAAATATAAAACCAAAGAATATTCTATAAACAGACCACTATGCCCAGAGACTCCTCTTAAAAAGCATGATTAGAAACCAAAACAACTTGATCCATGTTCATATAATATAAGTATCGAGGATTATGATAGGGCAACAGTAAAGCAGGATGCATATCATACCACCTGGTACTAGAGAAGATAAGTAACCATTTGTTTACCTAGATGTAAACCTGAATTTCCCTGCTGAACATGCATTGCTGAGCTAATCCATTCTCTTGTGCTGAACATATTTTTTCTTAAGGTATGCCACTAGTGAACACTCTCTGCTGGTTTGGATGCGGCCATGGAAAATCTCTGCCACATAGTTCCTTGTGTCCCATTCTTGTCACTTTTACAAGAGCAGTGTGCACAAACTTTGCAGCAGAGTATGGTGACGAGCATGAACTCATATCTCTCTTACACAGTTTGTGGTGTCCTCATCACCTGCTCATAGGTACCAGGGGTGAGCAGAGTCATTAGTAAATGGGCATTAGTGAGTACTGGTGCTTCCTCAGACACACCCCTAGGAGCAGCCCTTGCCCTCGGGCAGCAGACCATTATGACCATTATCTGAGACACCTTAAAGAATCAGTTAACTACTTTTAAGCAATAATTTACTGGGAAGCTTAAAAGTTTTTAAAACTCTGATCCTATATTTACGTGTTTCACAGGAAGGATGCAGTCCAGCCTGGTGGTCAGAGACAATGAGATAAAGTAGCACTAAGGGGTTCTGCGTTGTAAGAAAACCATTTCCCTGCAGAGGCAAACGAGGAACCATGCCACATACACCACTCAGCTATTGCAAGGCTGCTCATAATTTGGATGTAAAACATCACTTCTAATTCATTAAGCTCTAGTTATTATTGGATGCTCCAGCTAACAAGGCACTGGACAAAATCAGATGAGAACAAGGTGATACCTGATCTGCAGGAATGATAATAACTATTCCTCCAAAAACGTACTGAAAGGTCTCAGTAAAAGAGCACTGGTTAATGACGTTAAAAAAATAATCTTGAGGATGTGTTAATAACACCAAATCACTTCAACCTTTATAGCAAATGAAGTAACACCACTTTTAAAATACAAAAAGAAGGTTACCTTCTTAGGAGACTTAATTTAGAAGGGCAAAGTAACCTTTTTCCTGCTGCATCACAACATTTGTCATGAAGAGAGGCATGTTTGGCTGGAGAGCTACAGGAAAAGAAAAATGAGGAGTAGATAGGGGCATTTTGGATAATTTCCATGGTGGGATACTGTGGTTTCAGGGTGCTGTTTTGTCAGCTTTGCACTAGTCCTGCCTGAGAAGCTTTGCAGAACAGCCTGGTTAACACAAGCGCATTTAATCAGGACTCAAGGGGTCACTTCCCTGGCAGAAGTCTGTGAGGTTTTTATAACCCACCTATGCCATCACATCAGCTAAATAAACTCTCCCTGCATTTTCTGGAGTGGTGACAACATTCATTTGATCTGTTTGGCACCATAGATTAAATACAAAGCTGCACACTTAAGGGGAGAACTTTTTTCAATTACATTTTAGGTGAGGCAGAGCAAGAGTAAGGGGGAGAGAGAGAAAGAACAAAGTCAAATAACCAAGGTGTTACATTAGAAAGAAGGGCCGTTTCCTTGGCACAAGGTAATTGGAAGTAGAGCCAGGAAATTATGATTCTACTACCTACTCTGTCATCTGATTCCCTGTGTGGTCTTGGGCAAGTCCTTTAACCTGCCTGTCTAATTCCTTCAACTTGTAAAATGGGGACAACAAACCACAGAGGAGTTTGATGAGTACTAGCAGATGTTTTCACAGTACACTGAAAAAATGTGAGAATCCATGGATGTGGTATTGCTAGTCCCTTGGAGTACATCTAAATAAAAAGAATCTGAAATTCACTAATTGCATTTAAGATGCAAACAACACTCCTCTAATTGCAGTGGGCAATTTTATTTACTTAATTTGAGTTATAAAAGAATCAAGGTACCAAGATATCTTGCTCTAAAGCTGACTGGGAAATAGCTTGTTACAACCTTTTATCATCAAAAATGTCTGTTTTAACTGGATCCCTAAGATTTGTTGTATGTATCTGTTTCTTAACTACTAGAATAAGATATTAAGGATTAAGTTGCTGAAGAAAACACGAGAAAATTTTAAATTTTCTCAAATTTGTGGACTCAGAATGGAATTCAATCCACCCTTTCGAGACAGACAAAGCTGGAGGCTATGTTCTGTCTCTGCATTTCATTTTTCTCATAATTATACCAGCTTCAAAAATAAAAGCCACTTCCTGGAGTCCCCACATAAGGAAAAAGCAGGAAGATTGTGCACAGGGACAAATGGAAGATACAAGAAATTAAAATCAAGAGACAGCAGGAAGATGAGATGAGAACCTCCCCAGCTTTGCTACTTGAGTGTTCAATGGCTTTCACTGCAATGAGAAGAACTACACAGTAGAAAGTTTAAATAGTGTGATAATTTGATATCTAAAAGCATTTTCCTTTGCGCTTAGCCAGTGTCCTAACATGGGACTGATTTGCAAAGATGTTGACCATTTGCCAGACTTCACAGAAATCTGCAGAAGCTGAGAGACACTGAGCAGGGCCAGAAAGCAAAGCCCTAGCCTACGCAGCCCTAGGTCCCGTGGTCTGCGATAGAATGTGGAAATCCAACCTTCAGTGTCTCTATTTAAAATTTCTGTCTTATATTTGCTTTAAAATGTCTGCTGTGCTAACTCCAGCTTTGGTACGAATCAGCAGATTTTGGAATTTCTTATTGGCTTGAGATACATTGTAAAGTCCACTTCCAGCAGCAGAGGAAGGGGTTAGGATTTCTTGCAGTGCAGAAATCAGGATGTGACAGTACAAATTCCAGCTAATGGAGTGAATCCCATTCAAATTTCAAACACCTGCCATTCCCTGGAATAAGTGTTGCTTTAGACAAGTAGCACAAAATGATTGAATAAAACTGGGACATCACTTCCATTCTCAGACAAAGAGCATGTTCACTAGGAAGATCACCTCCTCCTAAGCACTTACACTGGTGTGTTTCCTACAGACAGGCTTCAAATCCTATCATATGTTCCTCATTTACATATCACATTAATTAGTGAAGACAACAGAAATCTAATGTTACTTCCTAACCAGCTCAGGATCTCTGCATCTCATTAATCACCTCTTCCCTCAGAGGACCTGTGCTATGCTGCATGGTTGCAGTTAGGAAGTCAGCAGATGGTACAGAGTCAGCACAGTTTTTTTACACCAGAGCCTTTTTTTTTTGTTTAGTTTAGTTTCATTTTGTTTTGTTTAGTTTTTTGTTTTATTTTGATTTGTTTTGATTTTCTTTGGTTCTAATTTTTTACAATTTTTGTGTGCGTGTGTGTATGTTTTTGATGGTTGGTTGTTTTTTGGGGGAGTTTTTTTGGGTTTTTGTTGGGGTTTTTTTGTTGGTGTTTTTTTTTTTGTTTGTTTGATTGTTTTTTGGTTTGGTTTGGTTTTTTGTGGGTTTTTTTTAAGAAACAGGTTTTTATAGTGAAAAGAGGAAGAAAAGAGCCCCAGTCCAGAAGAGGCCTGCAGGTGGTGGGAGGGAGCGTCAATCAGTGAGAGCTGGTGCTGCTTGGTGTCCGTGCATATGGGCAGAGGTGGAAAGATCTCCCAGGGAGATGCCCCAGGAGCACAGGACTGTGCACAACCTGTGGGCAGGTGCATTTCACTGCTTGCCTTGCCAACACTCCCAGAGCTGCACAACCTCATGTACCCAAGTGTCCGAACAGTGGCCACTAAATGAATTTCACTGTCATTTCTTAAAAGTGGAGCAGTTCAACTGGCCACAGAAACCAGTAATAAACTTCTAAAAAGGAAAAGGTCTTTCAAGAGAGCTTGTTGATTTCTTTTCCTTATAGGTCTCTAGGAAGAATTTAATTTCTTTGTGGAAAGAAGGCGGCCCTGTGGAAGAGAGTTATTTAAGCTTTTATGTGGCACAACATTGGTTTCATTTAAACCACTTAGCAGCCCTGTTTGAGGCATCTGCTTGTTTAACCAATCCTAAGCTTGTGCTCCCAAATCTCCAGAGCTCATATGCTGCTGTACCAACACACTAAATGGCTTCCCAGTTCCAGAAACTCTGCATTCACAATGCCTGAAAGATGAGTTTCTTCTGTAGCTTGCCAAGTAAACTAAATTCAAGATCATTACATTCTAGTAGTGGGTTTAGGATACGTGTCAGCAGCTTTTGTTTAGTGCAGTTCAGTTGGCCCATCATATATGTGAGGGATGTTATCAGGAAGTAATTTTGGGAGAGCTGAAGCAGATCTCCATTTTGAAAGCATTAAAGTAGGTGACAAGTCCTGTTAAAGCTGGGTTTTTTCACACAGGTAAATTTCCAGGATCTTTCAGGATCTTCCTTTTTCAGGATGTCACTATGGAGGGGGAGTTGGTGACTTCACTTGGAGATCCATATCACAGAAGGGACGGTGGTGTGGCCAGTTGCATTAGCAAGAAGGGTCACACAGGTGAAGAAGAATACCCTGGCAAATATTTTTGGGGAAGTTTGCACAAACTACCTTAATTAAACTTCAGATCATTGCTTTTAGTGTCTTGCTTTATCAAGCAACTTAGTTTTAAAACCTAGGTTCTTCTTATAATACTTGGATATCAGGGTTTTGGTTGTTTAAACAATAATGTATTTTCTGCTTTGGGATTTTAAATTAAAACCTTTTGCACTGTAGTCTTTCCACTTAGCAAGTGGATTACTGCCACTTAAAACAATGAGGGGCAAGTATTTCCCTTGTGTTAAAGAAGGATTTGAAAAAAAAAAAATACAAAAGCAATGGAAACATGCCAACTTTTGTTAACACTTTCGTGCATGTCAATGGTTTACAGGTGCAGGCACATGAGAGAAGGGCTGGAAAGAAAGTGACGGCATGATTGATTGCATTTTCCTCTTCGTGATTATCTGCCTATGTGACATACATATAACAGTACATATGGTTAGCACAGACCTCCTGACTCAATGTATTTCACACGTATCCACCTCAAAATCAAAACTATGACTTCTTGCATTTGTTTATTTTGCTGGACTATTAGAGAGGGAAAAGTGACCCAAGGATAATAAAATTAATAACACCAGAAAATTCCATTTTCACTCAAAATTCATCAAGAACCAGACAGTTTTTTAAGACTTAGAGAAGATGAGGGAGTTTGTGGCTATCTGACCCTTTTCCCATGAATGCTGCCATCTCCATCATCAATCCTTTAACTTCTCTACTTATTTTTGGAAACTTCTCACACTAAATTTCCTGAAGTTGTCTCAACTGGGATAGAATGAATGAAAACAGAATTAGGTCCAACATTTTGTCTTCTATGCTGGCAATATATTTGGAGAAAGGACTGCTTAAACCCTTTGTCTTGCTCAGAAAGAAGCACACTGACCCTGCTACACAACCTGCCCATGAATAACTACAGTCTTTCAATGCTACTTCCCCCTGCTACTGTCCCCTCCCTTCAGCATTTTTCTCAGGTTTATATATCTTTTCTCAGGACTCAAGTATTGAACTTACTCTGAAAGATGCTCTTTTGATAATATTTCTGCCCCAATGCAATTAAAAAAACCTCAGACAAAACTGAAAAAAGACAAAACAGAAAAGAAAAGGTGAAAGATTGATCTGGGAATTTTGCCACTTAGTTTTTGGCTTTAGATGTAGAGTTCCTGTAATTTTCTGAAGAGTAACGATACAAAATCTCTGCTCTTTCAAGGCTTTTAGGTTTCTTGTGGTCTTGTTTTGGTACAGGAGCACTCAGACAAATGAGTGTATGGGTTGTTGTACCATACATTCTGACTGTTGATACTATAATTGCATCAGCTCATTGAATTTAAAGAGAGATCCTCAGTTTCCCAGTGTCATTCTGGTATCATTCTGGCTCTGGGTAACAGCAATCCAGTGATGTTAGGTTATACCTGATATCAGAATCTGGTCACTGTCTTCAAAATCTTCTTGTCCTTCTCTCCAGTTTTGCAGTTCATTTACCAGAGAAGAGAGGACAGAAGATACTGTATTCAAAGCCCCTGGGTCAACAAATACATTTTTTATCCAAAATACACCAAAAAAAAGCACTTTTTTCATATTTTCTTTTACATTTTATTTAATTTTAATTTTGTTTAAATGAAATTAATTTAGAATTAATGTATTTTTTTTTATTTATTACTTTTTAAAAATCCCCTCACAGCCTATCAAGAATTTATGTTTGACCCAAAACATAGCTCTTGTTTCATATGAAGTATGGAGAATAATAACTATTTTAAGAATAAAAATGATACTTTAGCAAAATTCTGTTACACAATACTCCCCTGTTGGGGAAAGAAAATAAGCCATAACCACGGTCTATCCACTTACTTTTTCCATTTCTATTCTCTTTCTGTCTAAGGAACATTGTCAACATTTTGAGGAGAGAACTAAGTGCCAGAGAAAGGAGCAAGAGGAATTTGATGGCTATCTTTCCAGCCATTTGTTTTCTTGTCCATTTATTCCCAGTAGTTTGCTTCAGCACTGCCTGNTGGTACAGGAGCACTCAGACAAATGAGTGTATGGGTTGTTGTACCATACATTCTGACTGTTGATACTATAATTGCATCAGCTCATTGAATTTAAAGAGAGATCCTCAGTTTCCCAGTGTCATTCTGGTATCATTCTGGCTCTGGGTAACAGCAATCCAGTGATGTTAGGTTATACCTGATATCAGAATCTGGTCACTGTCTTCAAAATCTTCTTGTCCTTCTCTCCAGTTTTGCAGTTCATTTACCAGAGAAGAGAGGACAGAAGATACTGTATTCAAAGCCCCTGGGTCAACAAATACATTTTTTATCCAAAATACACCAAAAAAAAGCACTTTTTTCATATTTTCTTTTACATTTTATTTAATTTTAATTTTGTTTAAATGAAATTAATTTAGAATTAATGTATTTTTTTTTTATTTATTACTTTTTAAAAATCCCCTCACAGCCTATCAAGAATTTATGTTTGACCCAAAACATAGCTCTTGTTTCATATGAAGTATGGAGAATAATAACTATTTTAAGAATAAAAATGATACTTTAGCAAAATTCTGTTACACAATACTCCCCTGTTGGGGAAAGAAAATAAGCCATAACCACGGTCTATCCACTTACTTTTTCCATTTCTATTCTCTTTCTGTCTAAGGAACATTGTCAACATTTTGAGGAGAGAACTAAGTGCCAGAGAAAGGAGCAAGAGGAATTTGATGGCTATCTTTCCAGCCATTTGTTTTCTTGTCCATTTATTCCCAGTAGTTTGCTTCAGCACTGCCTGGGAGTGTAGTGCCTGACACCCTGTAAAAATATTACTATTTTTGGTGCATGACACTTGGTGCAATTCCTGTTTCCCAGGATGCTGTCCCACCTCTTCCTCAATATGCTCAGAGAAGAGCAGCACCAAACATGTTTGGATGTGGTTTTTAGTCCATATATTTCTTAACTGCAGATGTCTCCCACTTAAATGCACAGGCAGCAATTAGCTCTCCCAAACTTTGCAGTCTCTTCTCTCATTTTCTCTATATTTTTTTGAAATGCCAAATAAAAGCACTTGTTTTTCTTCACCGTGCATTCCTGTGCTTGGTGTACCTCATACCAAGATACACAGCTGCAAAGAATCTCCCTCCCATGTGTGATCTGCAGAAAGGTCAGAGACCATTAGATCCTCCTAAAGCTGCATTTACTTCCTTGGTGAGGGCACAGCAGCCTCCCAGCCACATGGCACAGGGGTTCCTGCACTCCTTCCCCTACACCAGCCCAGAGAGCAGCACTCAGGAAGGTCAGGAAACTCATTTGTCAGCCACCACTTCACCTGGAAGAAGTCCTACCTGCCTGCAGGCAGTTCACAAAGAAAGAAGCAAAGGAAAGAAGCAAAGGAAAGAAAATTGCTGAATTAAGTCTTCTGCTCAGATGTTTTTTCCAGTCCCTTCCTTTGCTTCTTGTTGCTGTAGCCAAAATGTCACTGTCCAAGCTGTGGGTACATCCCACATGGGAAGAGCAGAACACGACCCTCAAAGAGGGGATGGGTGAGCACTCCATGACCCTGCAGTGCAGACAGGGGCTGCTCTGAGGCCTCTGCCTTCCAAGACAGTCTGATAGGATAAAGGTCCTCATGTCCCCCATCAGGACTCATCTTACACTAACCAAGGAAAACACACATAATTAAATTAAGGCACTTTGTTTTCATATCATCAGTGCAATTTATAAAGATACCAGTGTGACAGTTTCTAGGCACAGATACAGCCTTCATATTTTTCCTGGATGCAGCACATTGTTTTCTCAGCCAGAAAGCTGTGCTAGGGAGACTCTTCATCACAAAGCAATGCTTCAGGCCATCTTCCTTAGTAAGGAGAAGGGGTGTTATCTGCCCTTAAACTGTGTTTCTACCTAATTAAATTCAACAAGATGCCTTCTTTAACCAAAACCAGTCATATGGAAATATTTGGAGCAAGGAATGATGATATCTGATATAAAAGTTCACACCAGCTGTCATGCCTTTCAAAGGGGATAAAACATTCAGGCAAGTCATAAGCTGGACTCTTACATTTTGACAATTTATTTCCTGCATCCAGAGTTTCCAGTTGTGATGGGGGGACATTTTTAGCTCAGTTTTGGTGTAGACAATTTTATGAGTGAAATTACACATTGATATGAAGTAATGCTGAAGTGGAGAGTAGGAAGCATCTCTGCTGGCAATTGCAGAAGACTGTGACCCTCGCAAGGCATTGCTGTGGTAGCAGAGTTTGCTGACAAGGATCTCCATAAATGCATCCTTGATAGCAGAAGGGGTTTTTCCCTTCTCACACTTTTCCCAATAACACTGAGCACTGTCTTGTTCTGATCCTTGTGCTCCCCAGTGCCTTTTTTCCCCTTTACCAGAGAAAATATGAAATGGAGAACAATAATCCAGCAGTAACAGCATCCTGACCAGTTTCAGATCCTATCTGCAGACACTTGGGCATCATATGGTGCCTGCAGGCCACTGTCAGCTGGCATGTTGAGTCTGAGCCTGGACTGGAAAGAGAAATGGCCCTGAATGAAGTCAAAATTATTGCTGATGTAATTTATAAATTACTCTCTTTGATGTTTAACAAAACTGAACATGTTGTAAATTAAATTAATATTTGTTCAGGGATTCATAAGATGCAATCATTGTCAGTTACAGATTATAGCAATAACCCACAGAGGGTACAGAACAAATGAGATCTGGCTACAGTTTTTACAGGGGTATACTGCCATGCCCTTGATCACACTGAAATAGTGACTAACTTTAAAAGTATAATCTTCTTTTATTAGCACAAAGGTTCTTTGGAGTGGAGGTGTTGCAATCAGCCTGGTCTAGATATTTACTGAAAGCAGAATTATTTCATGAACTTGAGGAATCTGCAAATAGGTACTTGTGCTTGATTTCTTTTGCTATAGAGAATGAACCAACCTGGTTGAGATTTGGGCTAGTCAGGGTTAATGTTATTGGTTACACTGGGACTGAACCGCTGCCAGATGTCCTATCTACATGACGTTAAGAAAAGAAAGGGTGGCAAGGGTTATTTTGAGACAACCAGCTCTCTCATAACTTCGATGATCCCAATAAATTTATTTCACTTTATTCACAGCCTTCTACATTCACTCACCAGAGGATGCTGTGATACCCTTTTGTTGTGTGAGTGCATTGTACAAAACCTAATCATTTCTGCTGAGTTGAGAAAAGAATAAAAATAATTTGGGTACACATTTTATGTGTGATGTTTTCTTGGTCTTGTGGAGTGATGTATGCATATTTTTCATGCAACCATAGCCACTAAAAAGTAAGATCAGGCTGAAAAATCTACAGGCTAGAGATGGAAGAGAGGACTATCACAGTTTTCATCTTTAACTACCTTGTCTTTTTGTCACTGACCCACTGAAAGCCAGTGGATTACTTCAGGCAAAAAGAACCTCCTGAAAGCAAAAAGTCTCAATGATGTCAGATCAAGTTTATACTGAACAAAAAGCAGAGCATTCAACTTTCCTCTCCGAGTTCAACATCACAGGCACGCAATCACCCATCTGTTTCCTGAACTAGCTAGGAAAACAAGAGCAGTGAAGGCAACTTTATCAAAGACTGGAGGAGGACTATGGGGCATTATGTATCAAATAGTAAATATTTGTGTCAGTATAACAATATATATTTTGGCTTACAGGGGCAAAAGAGAGTATTTGAGTGGTGACCAAGGCCCATGGTCTTAATGGGAAATACCATATCACCTGCAAACTGGCTTGGCTGTAGGCCAGATATGCAAAGAAACAATGCTAGAGGGTAAAATTTTTAATCTCCTTCTGAAAACAAAGCAACCTCTGGTGCTTCAGGTGAGTTCTAGTACACCCACCTAAGTTAGGAGACACCCAGCAATTGTAACGTCTGTGACCCTGAGCCTCCCTGGGAAAGCATGCTGTCTGCTGCAGCCATGAGTCCAGAGACATCAGAGACATTAACTTGGGGATAAAGTTCACGTTTTCCAGGCTGACTGGCTGGACTCCTATTCAGCTGACTCAGAACTGAGGAAATGGAGATCAGATACTTGAACATCTGCTTGAACCTCTGCAGACCTATTCATAGCTTTCAGAGAAACAGTTTTGGAAAATATAACCACTTTATGGCATTCTGTAAGAAAATAATACAAACGAGACATTTGTTTTGTTATAAAAAAAGATTGCATTAGGAAAGGAAAGGTAGAAAAGTTGTTTATGCCTCTTGTGCTACATAAAGGCACACAGGGTGGTACTTTGGCTTGAGACTGTTGTCTCCTCCCTGCATATTCTCTCTAGTGCCTGTGTTGGTCCAGGTTTAATGAAGAGTTATTGTCCATACAAGGGGATTGGGACCTCTTGCATTAAGACCTATATTTGACAGCCTTATAAAAATGTCATAGTGTATGCTCACCTAATATCTTGATCCTAAAAAGCTCCCATTTGTGGAATTTAAAATTCATTTGAAAATCAATACACCTTCATTTACCCTTAGTTTCAGAGAAAGAGTTGTGTGAGATATTCAGAGTTTTGGGGATTTTTATTCATTTTATTGAGATCACATGTCACTCATAAACCTCATCCATCATATCATCATCAAAGTATTCATTTGTTCTTCTCTAACTGGGATCAAATTTTTGATAAGGAATTTATACCTATGTAAAGATAAACACTTAAGCTCTGCATTTGATTTTTCTCTGTGTTTCCAAGGAACTGAAAAGATGTTTCATCTTTTTCTGCTTCTTGCAGATAATTTGATACAGTGTATTTTAGAACATTTCTTTCGTATTTACATTTTGGCATGAGTGTATTGCATTGTTACATTGTTCACAGCCTTACTATTGCTGCTGCCAACTTCTTTTGGGAAAAATCAAAGAAAAACTGAGACAAGATATATCAAACCACAATCGTTTGGCTGCCTAATATTTTATTGCTCCCTTCTTATTTACCGGTTTCCAGTCGTCAATCTTGTCATTAGTACTTCTAAATAAACTATTTTCTTGCTTATTTAGTAAATAATTTTGCAATCCAACAGAGCTGTTTGAGGACATGAATCATACTCTTCTTCATATCACACAAGTTAAAGCAAGTCAACAAAGCTATCCTGTGGTTGACTAATTTTGGAAGATTTCCTCTTTATGATGGTATATTCTAAACAGAAAAACAAGGTGACTTTCACTGAGCTTAAAAACAAAGGACACTCACAACGTGACTGCTTTGGGTTTTTAGGACTTTAATTGTTGAAGCCTCCTGACTCAAGAGACTCTCACAACAAATGAATGCAGTTGCCCTCACACATCTTTTTTCTCCAAGTGGTTGTACTTATAACTATCTCTGTGTGTACTTACATAAAAACAATTATATCAGAGGGATAGAAATTGCTTTTTCACCCATCTGTCTCAGCCACAGTCTTCCAGCAGTCTTTCTCTTCTGAGGGCTTTCATGCATTCAGTAAAGTTTTCAGTGAACAGTTTGTGCCAACCTGACCTAATTCTCAAGCATAAGCCAAAAAAATAGTAATTTATAAACCTTAAAGAGAATCTGCAATGGTTTGGTTTATATTGTTTTTCCATAACATCCAGCACAGCATAGATGGTTTCCTAAGAAACAGTCCACTTCTTCCTGCGCTCTCTATTATGAAAAACCAAAGCCCACTTGAATTTATTCTCAAGATACAAAGTCTGATATTTTAGAAGAACAGAAAAATCCCTTCAGTCAGTGGTATCTCTTCAGAAATTTAGGATGAAGCCATATGAGATGAGGCAAGTCAACAAAGGAGCTTGTGGTTGATTCTGCTCCCTACCCCCACCTCCCTAACTTTTCTGTACCATGATCCTGTGGAAAAAGGTTAGCTCAGATATTTCTCTGTGTTAGGAAGGATTTCTGTCTCTGAATCCCCAGAGGCTCAGAAAAGGTCCATATGGGGTAATTTTGAGGCAGTGGCTGGTCTTTGCCATCAGGCAAGTGTTACCATGGATCCACTGTATCGGGATTCCCAAAGAGGCAGGGGGGCAACATCAGGCATCTCCAGTGCTTCTTGATGGGAAGTTCAACAGAGGAATGCAAGCTGGCTTCAGGTGTTAAATTAAAAAAACTGAACAGGACATGATTTTGAATGTGGGCATCCTTTTGAATCAAGCCACTCATACAGTCTACATTAATAGTCCCCATAGACCTCATTAGGCATTAGTTTATTTTTTTAAGTTATTCCAACATACTCTTTCAGTTATTCTCCCGTTGAGACTGGATGATACTCTTTCTTTAGGGCATTTTAGGTTTTTTTTCTTTCTTATTTTTCATTATATTTTCTTATTTAACTACAGATTTAGCTCTAGTTAGACTCAGTGAGTGTCTGCTGTTTTTCAAATCTTTGTCTCACACTACTGACCACTATGATTTCTTCTATTCTCTTAGGAGTCATTTCTCCTACATGTGGGGCAGTACTACAGCACTTCTCCACATAGCAAAACAGAGTCCATATTGCTAATTATCCCCAGGATTGATGAAGATTTCAGTATCCCTCAGATGGAAAAATGGTCCTGGACGGGAGGGTCAGTTTGTGCTGCCTGATGGAGCATCTGAACACAGTCCCTCATGACAGATGATGTGATATCCACTTCCATAGAGAATCCCTGGGGATTTTAATCTCTCTGATGGTTTACACCACATTTCACCAAAATTTTATGGGCCTAATCTGTCCACAATCAGTAGAGTACTTCAGCACATGCTTAGCTTGTAGCATGTGCTCAGGGCCATTAAAGTTAATGGCGCTTAGGCAGATTTCAAAGTTAAATGTGTGTTAAGGGCCTCTCTGCAGCAATGTCTTTCAATGGATTGCCCAAAAAGAAACTCCATAAAAAACAACTAGGTTCAATTGCACAGTATTTTCACTGTAGCAAATTTGTTTATCACAGATGGGGAAGTGTAAACCTCTGCACTAAATACTGCTAAAGAAGAATGATTTATACATGGCACTAAAAAATATTGTTGGAATACAACAGATTAGCATAAGCACTCTGAGGAGACACTATGCTTTCCCTGAGTTTTACAGAGTGCCTGGCATACTAGAGATGCCAGAGTTAACAAGCATTTATTAATAATAATAAAATACTTCTACTAGGAGAGTAGACACCAGTTCTTAGCATCAACCATCAGGTAGACAAATATCAGATAGAAGACAAATATCTGATAGATAAATATAAATGTACTCTAATTTACTCTTTGCGAGTTAATAACTTTTTTAAGATGGGACTTGCTCTACTTTGTATATTTTTTTACCCTTTACTCTGTCTCTTTGCAGTTTAAAATGTCTCTTATCAGCCCAGACAAGCTGCCTGCCTCAGTCACATCAACCAGCCCAAGTACAATAGCATCAGCCACTCCTATTTTGCCATAGGAATACTATAAATGAAGCCCAAGTGTCAGCAGAGCACAAGCTATTGACAATAGCTCACATCTGACTATTTTTCACGAAGTAATTCCTACACATTAATTTGTAGGGCATCAGAACATCTTGTTGTATGTTCACTGCTTCACTGCTCAGGCTTGAGATGTGCCAAAAGCTCCCCTCTTTCAGAAAGGAGTGACATCTGAGAGGGACAAAGTACACATGCTCTCAGACTTATGCTGCCAAATTCAGGTGAAAAAGGAAAATTTTACTGAGTTGCCAAATGCAGCAGAGCTGTTGCACCGGGTCTTGCTGGCATAGGCCAACAAGGCTGGAAGTACCGAAACTTGCCACACTGAAAATGCACCACTACAGTGTTTTGGGGAGGAATGTGAGGTGGAAGCAAGCTGGCCTGCCATGAGATGCAAGCACTCCTTTTTGAACTCTTTGGTTTTCTGTTGCCAGCTGTTCCCAATGCGGCCATCGCCCACATCAGCCTCGCCCTTGGGAAACGCCCATGTGAGCAGCAAGGCAGCAGCACAGCACGTGGCGAGGACACCTCAAGCTTGTTCTTCCCTTCCTTTCCAGCCATGTCACCTCAGGCAAGCTGTGCCATGGCCTCACACCTTTGCTAAAAACCTCATAAAAGCAATGAAACTATTGCAAGCCAGAGAAAAATTCCAAAGTTTAAAAAAAGACATGTCCCAGCCCTGCAATCCCAGCAGAGCTCTCTTTGCTCTCTTTCTGATTTTAACACATCCAGAGCATGTTTTTAAGCTCCTTTTACCACAGCCACAACAGCTAGAAACTTTTTTCAAAAAAAGAAAAAAAAAAAAGAAGAAGGAAAAAAACCCCATAAAGCTAGGATTCCAACCTAATCAAAGCACTCTGGGGGCTGGAACAATAAAAATAACACGGGAAGTTCTGAGAGCCGCCAGTGCAGCCAACGTCGCTGTTGTGCCCCCGCCACCTCTAGCTGCCTGAAGAGACAAGCACAGGCACTCAGCCTTCTCAAGAGCCCAGAGACACTCACATGTTTTGAGGAAAACAGGATTATTTTGACAAGAGCTGCCAGGAAGTAAAAGGCTCATACATGCGAGGAAGACTGACTCTTCTATTTACAATAAACCAGCCCAGCGGCTCCCAGCCCAGCTCCTAAGGGCTGTCCAGGGCAAAGGTACAAAGAGGTTTTTTGGAAGCCTCAGCGTTCTCCATCTGCCTCCAGGCAACCGTCTTATATTTTCTCAACAGGATCCTCCCAGCTGAAACAAATGTCCCTGGCCAGAAATCAGGCACCCAATGACACCTCGGGGACCTGCCAGATTTGGGGCACACCCACACCTTCCCCCCCACCCCTAGATCCTGGTCCATCGCTTTTCCCCTCCAAACAGTGTGGTGCTGCCCTGCCTGTGCTGCTGGTATTGCAGGAGGGAGAGATTGCAGGATCCCAGGCCCGGCCTCCACAGCAGGGGTGTAAGCTGTGAGAAAGGGGCAGGGCTCCCTCCAAATGTGGATTTAGCCCATCACACTTTGCCTTCCACCATCTACACCGTCTTTAAAAGCTGTTTCACAAATAAATACATTAGTATGTGGAAAGTTATCCTTAATAGAGTGTGTAAAGGGTTTTGGCACAGAAAAGGTGTGTGATAAAGTGCATTCCAAACCGCAGTCCTGATTAGGTATTTAAGAACGTCTTCCAGTGGGGAAAAAGAGTGAAGAAAAAAAGTAAGAAACAAAATGAAAAGAACTGAAGCAGTTAGTGAAGACACAGATGAATCATGAAACTCTACACAGAGCTGCAAAAGTTTCAAAAACACTTTCAGGTATGATATATGACATCAACCATGTAAGAGGTGCTTGAAATCACAGACGTATGCAGATGTTGGTGGACTCCAGAATTAACTCTAAGCCTATTAAAACTTTAAACACTCAAGTGTGCTTGACTGTCAACTAAGGTTTTATATAGTGTTGCAGTTTGCAGATCACCAGGGATTCAACTTTCCCAACTAAACACCTTAAGGCTGAGGGCTCAAGGGCTGCAGTCCACTATGCTTTAATGAGATGCAAACCACAAAAACATGGAACATGCCTAGAAATAAATCACATTAGGGGAAGGTCCAGCAGAGCTGCTGAAACCATGGCATATCACAAATTTAAGAATGAGATCCCTCTATGAACATTCAAGAGGTTTTGAATACGGTATCTCCTGATATGTTAATTCAGTGCAATGTGAGGTATTTCAGCAAGGCATCAACTGGGCACCACTACCCTCCCTCACCCTCCTCTGGAAAACAGAAAGTTAAAACTTCCAGGAAAAGTTCCAGTGGAAAAGTTTAAACTTCCAGGAAAAACAGTGGAGTCTCCCCTGATGGTGTGCTCAGAGACCTGATCTTGTGCCACAGCCACTTCTGCCCTAAAGAAAGACCCAGTTTCACCTATCTTCATCTACTGATGATCTCTGAAAGGGATGAAATTACTAGAAGATTAACTTTCAAAATACAATGTTTTTACCATGCAAAAATCATGCTTAGAGCATCAACTAAGCAAAATTCCAGCCTGAAAATCTAGGAACATTTCCGAAAAGAAGGTGGTGCACAACAGACCACATCTGTGGTTTTTAGTGGGCACAAGCAGAGCAGAGAGAGCCAGTCCTCATTTACATCAGCTGAGTCACTAGTTTTGAGTGTCAGTGACTCTACCAAGGCTGGCTCTATCTTAATGACAAAAAACCCCAAAATTAACGCAGATACAGTGTTGCCTTCTTTTAACAAATCCACCCATGCCCTTGGGAAAGGGTAAAGCAGGAATTCCTCTCCTTTGTCCATCTTAGATTTCAAACTTTTTTCCTTTTCTATCTGAACTTATTAAAACCCTTCATACACTTATAAATTTTTCTGTGGTACATGATATGTTTAAAGCCAAAATAATAAAAGAATGAGAATGTTTCTGCTCAGAGATACTTAAATATTGAATGCAAATTTCCTGATAAAAATCCTGAAGAATCACAACATAGTCTAGTGTACTATAAATTATGCTAAATCAAATAAATCAGACTATATCATCCCTGGTGGCTCCTACACAGCCTTTAAATATATTACCCACTCCTCATCAGTCTGTTCCACTCAATAACCAGCTCTGTCTTCAGTCCCCAGGCCCGCTTTAATTTGAACAATATATTAGCCTTTGCAGTATAAAGGAGAAAGAAACTTCAGGAAGAAGGAAGGCTGGCTTACAAATGAATCTCCCATGGCAGCTCACTCAGACGTGTAGGATAGATGGCTACTCTGAGCGGTCCGTGTCCCAAACGCAGCCAGGGCAATAAATCCTTCCCTGGCCAGCAGCTGGGAGCATGAGCAGTCCCTGCCTCTGCCTCCCCAGTCCTCAGCCCACCTCGTCCCTTCCAGACAGAAAGGCTTGCAGCCTTTCCAGCTCCATTCAGAAGGCATAACTCATGGAAGACCCGGGAAGAAGAAAACCAGAAGCTCAGCCTCCAGGGAGAGGGGTCTCCCTTGGTGTGTCTCTCAGCATTGGGTGGCCATAGCCATCCCTGCATGGGAGGTGGCCCTGACTTGCTACAGGCAGAGCCTGTACCCACCAGCCTCAGAAATGATGGGCTATGAAGAAGATGGACCTGAGCACCACGTCCTATAAGCTGTCATCAGGAGGGTAGAAGAGGACAACCAAAGGTAGCTGCACCTCCCTGAGGAGTCCTTAAAGCAGGGAGACCAAACCACCTGGTTCCTAACCAGGGTACAGGCTGGTGTCCAAGGTGCCTGAGACAGAGGGTCACAAGCTGAGGCCTGATGGTGCTGAGCCAAGGCTTTGCTCAACCTTCCCCCAAGAGCAAACAGCCCCGTGTCTAAGATCGTAAAACATCTGGTAAGGCTATCAGGAGGGAGACTGCTGAGGATACAGTTTAACAGAGCTGCTGGGATTTTTTTTTATTGCATTTATTTTCACAAATCATAACAATAAAAAAAGGGAAAAATTGGAGTCCACTCAATTGAGTTAATGCTTTCGGAATTTTATTAATCAATCTCAGCATTCATAAAAAAATGACACCTTTTAAAACCAGGGGAGAGAAACACTTCCAAATACTTCCAATCAAAAGAATTTATTTTAAAACTCGCATTACATGTATTTTTAAACCAAACCCTCAGGGAGACGGGTGTGAACTCTGAATTATCCCAATTAACTTTAGTGCCAGAGATCAAGGCCAAAAATTGCAAAGTCAGCTCTAAGCTTTCTGAGTAAGTTGCTGAGGGTGCTACAATGTCGGTAAGGCAGCAGAGCTTTTTCATGCCCTGTGCCTGTGTTTGTCCTGAAGCACCCCTAAGAAGAGCTCCAGCACAATAACATGGAGAACGGTGGTCTTGTGCAGAATAAAACAGCACAGCCTATGATAGTTCCTGTATTGACTACATAAAATCTGCCTGGTAAGGAGAAAATGGAAGCCAAATTACATTAATGCCCTTAAAAATATGTTTACTGACCAAGTAAATGCATTCCTTTGTCTGGTCACATGGTTAGTGTTCACTTAAGGACAGTAATTTCAGTTCTGAAATTCTGTATTTTGTGCCATGGCAGGGCAGAATTAAAGTATTTTCACTGACAGTGTTTGGATAAGTAAGGGGGCAGCACACTAACAGTGCAAGCAGCCCATGATTCCCTGTGGGTCTTCTCCTTCCTAACTCCAAATGCCACATAACAGACCATGTCTTGTCTCCTATTTAAACTGGAGATGAAAAAGGTAGTTTGAAAAATCTAACTTTGGTGCACCAAAACCAAATCCCCAAAACCAAGATCATAAAGGAATCACTTCCAGGATGAGCCCAAAGGCAGTGAGAAGTGTGGGAAGACACTAGAGTCTTTACCCTTGCTAGGTGCATTTAAGAAGCTGCTTATGCCCTTCTTTTCCAGCACTTAACTTTTCCTTTTTCCAGTCTCTTTTTCTGTGTTATCTGACTGAATTTCTCTTTTCTAAGAAGTTCACTCTCCTCCTTGTCCCATGCTAAATTCTCCACTTGAAATATCTGCTTGGCACTCCTCTCCCAGCCAGGGGAACTCATGAGGGCTCAACCTGTCCCTCTCTGGTAAGGAGCACCATCTCTGCCTTCCCTGCTGTCTGGAAGGAGAAGGGCAGTGCAGACAGGAAATGGATAACAATGAAGTGGATGTGAAAAAATAGATCTGGTGGATCTGCCCAAGCTGTGAGGGTTGTACCTTGCAGTTCAAGCAACCAGGTGAAAGAGCAGCTCTGACCTGTTGAGTAGGAAGGAAGCACAGATCTGATCATGAAACAAGGGGACTTCAGGTGCACAAGACATAGTTACTCTCACTGGAACATTATCTCTCTAAAGAAACTAAACAGGATGCAGAGCCACGTCTTGCAGCAGTCCCCAGCAAGGTCCTGTCTACCAGTGATGCTCTTCTCCCCTCCAGAGAATTGACCCAGCATAACTGCAGTCTTCTGAGCTACTTCCAGCAGGTCCTACAGAAACCAGATGGCCAGTCAGTGCACTGACTCTATTCATCTTGTGAAATCAAATGGAGGAAGAGAGCAGTTGACAGAAGGGAGTGGTTGTCATTGTCCCCATGAAATACAGACACTTTTTTGCAACTATGAATGAAAGAATAACATTCAGATACTACTAAAGCCATTCATTCAAACATATTCAGACAGATACTATGGAGCATTATTCATGCCACAAAGGCTTATTTAACCAGAAGACAGTGAGGTTCCAGGACCCAACAAAGACAGGGTGTGAAAGTTTTCGAGGGTGCTAAGCTAAATTCAGAATGATCCCTTGTGAAGGCTAGCTATAGTGGAGTTCACAGAAGTTCACTGTGAGCAGAAATATTCATGTGAGCAAAAGCTACTGTGCATACCTGAGCTTTAGTGTCATACAAAGACCAAGCTAAGAGTCACTTAGCCACCTAGAGCAAAAGGCAATGTTTTACCACAAGTCCCTATTCTTTAAAGCACATTTTACTGCAACAGGTAATACTTGATGAGGTACTGCCTGCAACAGCAGCCAAGCAGCCCATGATCTTTGAATGACCAGATTTCTGTCAACCGTGTTTGAACCGCTACTCAAACCCAGTTTGCAAAGGCAACTTCTAGTTGGAGTGAGTGTGAACCTACTCATTCAGCAGCTGGTGCTGTTCAAAGAAGTGTCTGGGAGTAAGGAATTCAATAATTCAATAATTGGATCTTAAATTTCATTGACTCATCCCTCAAATAACTCAGCAGACTGCAATATTTACAGTCCATTGTTTTAAGAAAATGATGCAAACTATATGTCTTTGTCAGATGAATTATTCACATGAGTAATACACTCCTGCCATTGCTCACAAATATAGCTCCTGACCCAGTTACTTCTCCAGTTGTCTAACTACTGTTTCAGTTAGCTCAGGCTTTTGAGAAGCTGGAGGCTTCAGCAAAAATAACTCACTCATTTCAGTCACCTTAGCTCTACAGTGCCACAACTCCTTTTCTGGTTAGGGCACTGTACAAATAAGATGAAGATTGTTACCTTCATTTTATGGATAAGGCAGCTGAGTCATGGTAAAGGTGGTGTCATATCCAAAAATGAACAGTGATGGAGCCAGAAGCACAATCCTAGTTGAAGATGCTCAGTCCTGTACTGAAATCTACACTTTTTCAGATAAGGCTGGCAGCCTGTCAGCTTGAAAAAATGTCCATTTATATTCTCAGGTGTCTGAGATGTTATTAAGTTGACAAGTTGAGAATGGAGTACCACAGGAGGACACTCGGGGATCCCAGCATGCTCCAAGACTGAATCTCATGATGCTCTGGCGACCCCAGAGAGCCACAGATCCCATTTGAAGACATTTAGGTCAGAAAGGTATGCATAGCCTGAATTCAGAAGGAATTGTACATGGAGCTCCGTTGTTTTTTGGTTTGGTTTTTTTTTGTGGCATAAGCTAAGCAGAGAGCTGGCATTTCGACAAAGAGGTCAGATCCATCATAAGATTTCCTTGGTGCATTCAAGTTCTAGACTAGGCTAGTGCCAGGAAGAGTAACATTAACATTACAAGGAAAACTAGAGGAAACAGTGTTAATAGTGAGAGCACGGGTCTTACCAAATGGAGAAAGGCGAGGCAAGGAGGCAGAGAGAGAGCAGAAGCAGTGAGTGCACAGACTTTGCAGAGAGGCAGAAACATGGCCAAATCTTTAGAAGTCTCATTTACGTAGATTATTGAAAGAATGTAACACAGAAAAATGGAATTTTCCCCTCTCCGGGGAGAAGTCTTTGGGGAGGCGGTTAATGCCAAATGTTTTCCCGGTGCTTGATACAAGGTTTTGGCAGGTTCCAGTGCACAAATGGAGCACAGATTTGTGTTCATGTAGCAAAGGAGAAGACCTCCACTCTACAGGGATTGAAAGTTCAATGGCTTGATGATTTGAATGAACACATTACATTTTTGATGGTGGAAAGCCTGCAAAAGTTTACATAAATACAGTTTTGATCAGAGGGAAAATACCAGGGGTAGAGACTCTGCACAGGAGTGAAAAGAAACAGACTGCTGGCCTAAAGCTGAAAAATTAAAAATACCCTATATTTGTGATATAAATACATTCCTAAGAGAAAATGAGCAGAGCAAAAGGGCCAAAGAGGTACCAGGACTAAGACCATCACACTCTAGATATGCCAGCAGAGAGGGATAAAAGGGGACAGGCATACCTCAAAATCACAAATGAGAAAAGGAAATTTATGCTTAATGCATCTACTTGACCTGAGAGTCTGAAAATGGATCTGTGCAGATAGGACTATAAAATGCTGGTAGCATTAGAAGGTCTGAGGTAGTTAATCAAGGACTTTATTGGAGAAGTTCAGCCCTGAGCTGCTAAAACAGCAAGTGAAAAACAGAGAAGCCCTTGCATTCTTCCATGAGAGGTACTGGTGAGGTCCTCCCTAAAGCACGAGTTTAAGTCTCACAGAGTCTAATAAAAGTGTCAGTGTGTTGCAAAAGAGAACAAGGTTTGACTATGACATTTGAGTGTCAAAGGTTTCATGTCTCCATGGACTGGTTGCTTATAACAGCTGGAAAGGACACTATGTCACCTACTGCTACTGCTGACAGGAGCATGACAAAATTGCCCTGGGAACGGAGAAGATTTCATTGTTATTAAGAGGGAATATTAGTGGATCAAATAAAAACCTAGAAGAGAGATCATAGTCAGAAATACAGGCTTTAGAGTAACACTCTAAAATGCAGGTGAAAACACCAGAGGTGAGTGATGCTGCAATGGCCTCTACTGAATGGAACAGCTGAGTCTCCTCCTCCAAGGGTTGAAGTACAGGCCAAAGGGAGCAAGAGACACATCTTCACGTTACAAGGCAAACTGTCATTTCCTTCCCAGTAAGGCAGGGAGGGGAGATCAAACAGCCATCCTTAGGATGCTGTCTCAGTACAGACTTTCACAGGGACAGAAGACTTGCCCTGCTTTTATATCTGAAGCCCCAGCCTGGGGAAGTGACCCACTTCAAGCTCTGCCCTTGCAGAGTCCACCTCCTGGCACAGAGCATGCAGTGGCTGAGAGCCTCCTCATACAGCTCAAAACCCCTCATTCCTGGAGAGAGGATTAGCAGCAGACAGCACCACTAAACAAGGAGCTGCTGTATTAAGTATGTCACTCTTCACATACTGGTACCTGACCATAGGCTGCACTCACCAGTGATCCAGAGCTTTAAATAAACTGCAGTGAAGTCCCAGACACATGGCTGCAAATACCCTTTATACCAGCATGATGGGCCCCTGAGCAAAGCCATTAATGTAATAAAGCACCTGTTGGCAAAGGAGAGAGAGGTAATCAGATCTGTATGTAGTACTCTCAAATTATAAAATAAAAAAAGGGGTATATGGGCTGTCAGCTGCAGACATATTTTTGAAAAGAAATGAGAAACCAAGGTTGCCTATGCCATTAGAAAGTGAGCTCAGGAACTTGCCGGTGCATGAAGACATATTTAAAGAGAAGCCAATAATAAAACACAACGGGCTATCCTGAAAGCTGCTGCTGTGCACTGGAAACGATACTATACATCTGTACAGGAAACCAGAGGTGGTTCTGCATGTCTGTAAAATAACTGTCTCAAGCACCTTATCCAGACCTTAGGCAGGAGGAAGATGAGGAATGTGTCTACAGAGATTTTGACCAGAAAGGATAATTGCAGTAGCCTGAGCTCCCCATAGCACTAAATGGTTAAATGGCCCAGTGCTCATGGGAAAGCCAGGAGTAGCCAGAATGCACATTGGATGATCATGGTTACTTTGATTAACAAGCAAATGAGCTTTTCATATCCTTTCTAATCTCAATGATGCTTGCAAAATGCTATTAGAACAATGAAGCCTAGCTGGGTAAGGACAAGGTAGGCAGCTGTGCATTTACAAGTCTCTGGCATGACCTGCTTGGACTGACCACTGTGTTACACAATAGTGGGCATTTAAATGTCAGCCTCTAAAAGAAACCATCACTTTCAAATTTTCTGGCCTCATGGGCTTTTCGACCCAACACAAAAATGCCAACTGAATTATAGGAGATTCTTATTACTGTGCAGTCTGTGCACATGCTTCTGGAGTCTTTGAGAAAAGATGATGCTCAGAGACAGCACAGCAATTTCATCATGCAGATATCCCACCAAATACACAGATTCCTAAACATGAAAGGAACATTAAATATCTCCAGCTATGGCCTAGTTCAGTCACAGGACATCTCTAGCTCCCTTATGGCAAGTAGTCAGTGGAGTTTATTTTGATACTTGCTGCTACAAAAAATACTCCCAGTAACTTGTCTTTCTTGACAGGACAGTTGATGTTTCTGCCACTGAAATATCAGTTGAGGTTTCAACACAGCTGAGGTTTCCATCACTAAAAGATGTGTCTCTGAATTCACAGTTTCCTACAGACATCTATAGAGCCAAGAGTTCCCCCTGTCTCTGTAACATACGAGTGGGATGCATGAAAGTCTGTTTCCCACAGATGCCATCACTCTTACAGCAAACATACACACATGGAAATGAAGCAGCTCCTTCAGTCACAATTATCTGGTTTCCTTTACACAGACAGCAAAGTATGAGACCAAGATAAGTCCTGGAGGGTACACATTTCACACTGGTTTCACATTGGTGATCTGAAACCATAGATGAGGATTCTTGGCCAAAATATTAGAAGTGCTTATTTCCTCTTTGCAATTGCTTGGGAACAACTGCACCCAAAGCTGTAGCAGACAGGAGTGCTGTGCTGAGAAGGGAGTTATGTGTTCCCATCCCTGTGGATCCGTGAATGGGCACAGATGTTAAGCCTTCCCTTTCCCTCCAATCCATATCCCTTATTTCCCTGTCAGCCCCTCCGTGACAAAGCAAGAAGATAATTTGCAGAAAGAAAGATGCATTTCTCCCCTTTGTTTGGCTATAATGGCGTATTTCTCTTTTATCCTTTGAAGTACATATTTGTTCCATAAAGTACATGCAGATTCAGAACCAGAAAATACCAACCCATGATGATGGCTGATTGTTTGTGTCTTGTGCATGCCTGTCTCTGCCAGGCTGTAGCCTACACTGATGTTTCATTTTCAGGCAAAGGCAGCAAGACTGCAAGTGGAAAGCAGCTTTATTGCTCTAAGAGATGCCATTTAAAGCAAGGTGAAAGACAACTTTTTGGTAGCTACCTTGTGTGTATATAAAAAATATTAAAAAACCAAATAAAATTATTGCTGTCCAGCACAAAGTTAGTGGATCTCCGAGTTGCTGGCATTTGTTTTTGGACTGAAGAGGGAAATATCTCTGTAAAGTTTCCATTGATCTATAAAGCAGAAACATCTGCTGAAAGTGTTGTCCCAGGCCATCTCTGACGGCAGTCAGCAGGAGGCGAGCCTGTGGTTAATAAGCTTTCTCCTCCCTTCCACAGTAGATGTCATTGCAATGAATACGAAGCACAATAAGTAAGTTTACAGGATACGGTCTAACTCAGCCAGAAAATACAAAACACAAACATGGAAAAAAGGCATCACTAGAAGACTCTCAACAGCTTTCAGATTAGTGATGTACTCCTGCCAATGCAAAAAAGAGAAACACTGGACCAGCTGCCTTGAACCAGCCCTGGGACTTGCTTCCATTAAAAATGCCATAAGGACCATTTTAAAGCTCTCCTCTGCAATCCTGTATAAAAGTGCTTGCAAGGCTGGGATTTATTAAAATACTGTCCTCTCTGGCAGGACTTTTTGAGAATTTAATTCAATTTGCAGTGTAGTTTAAGCCATATATGCACACTGCGAATTTTAATTTCCTCAGTGATGCTAATTGGCCTGCGCTTCCAATGTGGCTAATAGCATCCCACAGGTATCAGAGTAGTGGAAACTTCCCAGCGCAGAGATGAGCATGGAATTTACTGCTGGCAACAATATCAAAAAAATCAAGCAACATTGGTTCTCTCTTGGGCAAAGTTCCCCCAGGCCGCTTTTCATGACTCTGCTGGTTGTTTCCACCTACAGAACACGTCAGAGAGCAGTCTACAGCATTTCACCTGGACATCTTCCCTGTGAAACCAACATCACTTCCCCATCACAGCCATCAGTGACATGGGGCACTGGTGGGTCCACCATCACTCCCACCACAGTGCCTGCCACAGCTTCCTGCACCCTGCAGCTCTGAACACCTGCTGCTTCACTCCCCCTCCCTATGGAAAAACAGAGATGACAGAGAGAAGGACAGTTTTCTGATGCAGCCAGCAAGCCCCAGACTGGCTTGTGAAAAAGGCTTTTTGCTGCACTAGGGGCATCTGCTGGTCTGAGGCTGAGGTTGAGGTAGCTCTCTGTGCTCAGGGAGGGCTTGGCTGGGACAAGCACCCCGAGGGCAGGCACCCCAACAAGGTCCATCCAGTGCTGCTGCCCCCAGGGTGTGCCAGGACCTCCTGAGCCTTTCTCATCCCCAGGGCCCTGAAGCCTCTAGGTCCTTAAGAGCCTTGGGATGAGTGTCCAGCAAAGGGCACAGCTACAGACACAGACAGTGCTTCTGCGAGGCTTGGCAACATTGCCCTTCTCCTGGGGAACCAAAAGTTTGCTGGTACAGAGAACAGCCTTTTTAATAGCAGGATCAACAAGACTCTTATTATGCCATGCTGGTTACAGCATGTCACTCTGTCATCACCCTATCATTCCTCTGCTGCACACACCACTTACTGTAACTTTAATGGCGTTACACTTACCAAGGTTATAATTTCACATTACAGTGCGGCTTTCCTACGCCAGAAAAGGACTAAACGTACAATTACACAGCTCATAAAGAGGAGGACACCACACTACTGCACAAGTGCACATGTCCACATAAAGCCTTTAATTACAGTTGCAAACAGATTATAGAGATTTTACAAATATGCTATTCCCACTGTGGCATTTGTTAGAACCATCTCTTGGAGAGAAGCTCCATCTGCACAGGGCTTCTCCCAGCAATGCTTCTCTGTGTGGTGCTGAGGGCTATTGTACCTGCAAAGCCAGTCATTACCAAGAAAAGAATCATTAAAAAGCAGCTGGATGGATTCTTGTTTCAATTATTTAAATATCTGAACCTCTCTAAATTATTTGAGTATTTAGAAACACTGACTCCTGATAATCAAAGGTACAGTCAAATGAAAAAGCACATGTGCCAGATTCAGTGATCCCTCAAAAGTTTAACACTAGAGCTAAAAAGAAAAACATATGGCAAATACAAATGACTAGACAATTATAGATACTAAGATTAACTGCCACTGTGACAAGATGAGAACTAAGGGCTTTCTTCCAAAACCACCCCTCATCTGAGCCATAAATACCCATCAAAGGGGATCAGAGGGAAAAATAATCTCATCTCTAATCCCAGGAGGGTTTCTGGGGAAAACCTACTGCATGCTATTCATGTGAAAAATCATGATGCAATCACACTCTACCAAGAGGATCTCCCAAAAGAAAGAGACGCTTATTCTATCAATTCCTTTCTGCTTATTTAATTTTCAATTTTAATTGTGTAGAACAGGCAAATAGAAATGAATGATTGATGCTTTTTTTGAAATGTACAAAACCTGAAAAGTATGCACTTCTCTTAACGTATCTTTTACATTACTTACAGCACTTTGCACTCAGAGTTGCTCACTGTGAGGCAGAGTCCTGTGATTTATGAGGGGCAAAAGTTTCATAAATAGGAATGGACCAGTTTTTCTTCCTTTCCTTCTTTTTCTCACATTAGAATAACAACAAAAAACAACAAAACACACAAAATATGAGAAAAGTATTTCAGTGTCTCTTGGATTTCCTAGCTTTGCCTCTGTTTTCTAGCATCATAATCCTATGTGTATTACTTCAGGAGGAAAAGTTTTCTACTTGGCTACAGTAATTTCATCTTCCTTCCTCATAGTTTCAGCAATAAAAACATCTCAGTTTGTGGGCTCATAAAGGCAAAATTAACAAGAATATACACATATATACTGAGTCACATAAATCCTGATCACGGATACAGATAGGAGCACACAGAGGCATAGACAGAGTCAACTTCTACATCCCTTATTCATTGCAAAGTCCAACTGGAAGTACTTAACAGAGGGATATGAAGAAAGTGTGCAGGATATGGGTCTGGAACTTGGAGAAAGAAGAAAATTTCAGTTCTGAGGGTCAAATGAGTTTGTGATGCTTTTTGTAAAATAGCAGGCGCTTAAGTCAGCATTTTCAGGATTTATTTTCAATTTTAAGTGTTTTAAAATGAGACTGAACACTGATCTTTTTAAAGGTGCATGATGATTTTTCAAAACCAGAACCCTTGCTCCAGTCACATGAAATGCAGGGCAATCAACATCAGCTCTCATTTTTTAAAATCCCACATTTTGACTATGATGGTGCTGGGCTTTTGGCAATGAAGTCTCAGCTGAAAGTGTGCACACTCACAGCTTAGCCACCTCACTGTCAATAGGATAAATCTACAGGAGGAAATGGAAGAAATGTTACAGTAATTTTTTGCAACATGAATTAATTCTTTGCCAGGGAAAACAATGGGGAAACACACATGTATTTGAGGGCCTTATTCCTTGAATAATGAGTTTGTGATGCTTTTTATACAATAGCAGGAGCTTAAGTCAGCATTTGCAGGATTTCTTTTCAATTTTAAGTGATTTCAACTCAGACTGATTTTAAGATGACCACGACAATGAAAAACCCCATAAGCCCTCACATCTCTATATTCTGCTACATTAGAACAGATTTCTAGTGGAAAAAAAGGACATCTCTGCAAGGATACAGGAAAACTTAATGGAACAGGAGCCTTGAGACAACACTAGTGGTGTCCACTCCAGCAGGAAGGAAGGGAAGTAAGTTGGGCAAGGAAAACTGAGTAAGGTCCTCTCAGATTTTAGAGAGTGGAGTGGAAAAATAAACAGGTATAAAGCAGTCACCTGCATCTGAAGGCAAAGAAGAAAACAAGAACAAAGTACCTGAGAGGAGGCAAAGAACAGCATTCAGAAATAAGAAATAGGAAAGAACCCATTAAAAACCAATAACGAGTGACTGGGTAATTTCCCTCACTTGCACACATAGATGAATACCAGTAATTTGCAACATTACAGGACACTCTGGGAGCTGTATTTGTTCCCGGAGGTTAAAAACCTGACTGTTCAACACAATACACTGATGGCACGGCTATATCAGTCTAAAGAAAACAACAAAAAGGTGCTGGAGGAAAGCCTAAGCTCATCCCCCACCACACAACGGAATAGAGATCACTACGGCATACAGAGAGTCAGGATGTGTTCCATTCAGTGTTTCCCAATCAAAAAGAAGGAGCAGAGAGCCCAGGCCCTGTCAATGTTTCAGGGGAAACAGCCAAACCCACTGCACGGCATTCACCAGCGGTTACAAGGCCTTAACAAAAACGGCCGAGTCAGCACATCCTTTGACCTAAATCAACAAAACAAAGTGCTTGGGAGAAGCACTGTCGTATTCGCAGTGGACAGCGTCTTTCCAAGATGAATGCCCAAGTTTTATTCCCCTTTTAGATGCCGCAAATGGTTTTTGGCAGATGCTTCTACACCCAGATGGCGCCAAGTTAACTACTTTTATTATGCCTTTTGGATGGTAATCCTTCCACAGACTTCCTTTTGGCATTGCTGCTGCACCCAATATATTCCAAAGGAAATGACAAAGCTACTGCAGCACCTGGAAAAGGATAGTTGCTTGTACAGACAAAGTCCTGGGATATTGCCATTGGGAAGAGAAACATGATAAAAGCCGGTCTAGATTTCCAGAAACACTTGGTATTCGGGTCTGAAAGGCAATAAACACTGGGCTACATCAAAACTAGCTGAACTACTGAGATAACACACATGAAAACTAGGCATTAAGGCAGACTGAGGAAGGGTAAATTGGCCTAAGAAATAATAAATTAATGCAAACTCCTGAATCTATGTCAAAGTGAAATGAAGGCTGGGTTATGAATGGTAGCAATACATCCTTGGTAATGAACTCCTGGAAAATTAAATCACCAGATATTTGAATATAATACAAGAATTTGTTTTCAACTGAGTGGAAGCCCTACCTGAAGCACATAATTCTCCCTTCCTGTAACCACTCAGAGCCACCTGCAACATAACACCCTGGTCAGACTGGTGGGGCTGTTACATGCTGCTCCTAGACATTTGCTGATGATATAAATCACTCTCTGCAGACTGAGAACTGTCTCATTGTAGAAGAAACATGTGAAAAATGTACAAAAAAGGCTCTTCCAGAGAGTTAATTCAACTTTTGACTGACCACAAACCACTTGTACCCCTGATAAATAAGAAAGACTTGGATCATGTGCCAGTGACTTGTCAAGCCCTACTTAGGGCTTAACTAGGTACAACCCGCAGACATAACACAGTATTGTGCCTGGCACAGCCTTGCCCATTGGCACTGCACTGCCCAGATACCTTGCAAATGTGACAAATGTATGAATATTGCAAATAGTTGAGGAAATTAAAACTTTATGAGAGAGGTCTGCAAGCCTTAAAAGCAGTGTCTGATTCATACTTATAACACATCTGATTGGCTAATACCAAAAATGTAGAGCTGCAATACTAGAGTGTGGGAAAAGTGACTCCCTTAAGTGCATTAGAATCATACCCTTATTGCAGAAAGAAGTAACATTTCAGAGCCAACATGGTTATCCCAGCAAAAATATCCCCGTGGTACTTAATTACTGAGAATTATGAATAAGCTGAGATGTCCATTTAGTGGTGTGCCACAGGCAGAAGACATCCTGCTCTTTCTAGCTATGCCTGTGAAACACAAAGACAGCTGCAGTCTCCCACTGAAGGCTGAGATACCTGCCTCAATCCTCTCAGTTAGGCACATTCCTCACAAATGACCTCCTGGCCCAGTCCTTTCCCACGGGGACTCTGCTGTGTTAGGGCAGTAGTGCTGGAGCATGAGTGGAGAAACACAATTACTTCCCATTTATTTGGGATTCTCTTGGCTAGGTAATTATCCTTTAACACAGCGACATCTAAACTGGAATGCCTTTTCTCAAATGTTTTAAGGTTTAAGCCTTCCAGCAATGCATTGTACATCTCTATCTGACATTTTCTCTCTCTCTCTCTCTTTACTCTCCTGGAATTCTTGCTTTTAGCAACCACATCCCTGGTTTTTGATTCCTGGAAAAAAGTCTCCTTTCTCATGTTGTCTTGCTCAATCATTGAAGTTAACATGCCAAAAGCTTCCCACCAAGATCTTGTTGGCTTTTTTGGCATCCCACTTCTCCACATCTGTTATTTTATATAGCTATCCATAATATTACAATTATTGTGCCAGTAGCTTGTCTTCTTCATACGCAGACCATATCTCTCACAGATTTCTCCCCAAATGGGTGCCTTCTCCGCTACATTAGCTACTCCAGTCCCCAAAAATCCAGCTGTCTGAAAGCTCTATGTTTTTTCCGAAAACATAAATCACTGAGGCCCAAAATATCTGACAGCCTTATACATCATGAAATTAATGACCAGAAAGTAATGCATTCAGAACTTGTGACTGTCGGCCAATGAAAGTGACACAAGAAACTTTCCCCCATGCTGTTGCAGCTAAAGTAGCATCCAGAGACTTGCTAACGACTGATGCCCACAAAAACAGAAATTAATGCTGTTTTTCAGGGAATTATCAGGATTACTTTTTATTTGTATTAAAGTGAGCTTCTGTTTGTAGACCTTAAAGTGATACTGCACACCATTCCCTTACAAATCAGGAGAAGAACACAACAACCTGTGTGTCTCAGATGATATGCCATCCTTTGTCCACATTCTCAAAATTTGCCTTGAAGTGTTGATGAAAACTACAAGACAGGGATAAAAGAAGAGGCATCCCCAAAGAGAGGAACATCATCAAGGAGCCATATCCATTTTTTACAATATTCAGCAACATAAAATATCTAAGTCTATAGAAGGCAATTTGATATGATCATAACATGTGCTCTTATTCAATGTAAGATAAAAACTAATATTTTTTGCCTACTTAACATTCACACTCATTCTACTAAAATTTTGCTCACAGTCTCATTTAATCTGTGCAATTTACTGGGCCCTGGCTACTGCCCACTGGACATTGCTTATCACTGTACAGCGTTTTTGGGGAGAGAGGAAGGAAAACAGATGAACAGACAACATGGCTTCTCAAGCCACAGCTGAAACAGAGGGATAACCCAAGTCAATGGGTTTTAAACCACCATAACAGTACCACTTGTCCTCTTATCCTACCCTTTCTATAATGGTTTTCTACACTATCTCCTGTATTATCTCACGCTGCATGTTGTCCCACTTGAAAAATACACTCATGGGTCTACAACAGTGTATGGGGTTTGCAATTGTTTATTGGGTGCACACCTTCGCCAGCCAAGGTCTAACCACTATAGCCTGTCAGATGACAGGTCTGATTTGTGAGAGTGGGTTTTTTCCACCCAATGTCAGTGTTAAAAGCAGAATTGGGTACATTTTCTAGCCAAATCTCACAATCAAAAAAAAACGCACCACCCCAAACAGAAAAAAAAACAACAGAGCCCCAAACCTCAAAGCAAGAAGTTAATGAGTCTTAATGACTGAATTATCATTAAAAAGTCACAAACAGAAAGAAAAACTTCACCAAATATTTGAGAAAATCAACACAGAGACTGCTGCTTGTCAGGAACTGTTTGACATTAGAACATGTCAAAGCTCTGAAAAGCAAATGTCTTTGTCTCCAGGCATATGCACAGTTGTGCCTAAAGAATGCAGTGTTCAACTTACACCTGGGCTTTTTTTGAGAAACAAGAAATAGATGTTTTCTTACCTGTCTCTTGAAAGAAGGAAGAAAATTCTTGTCACCAGGTGCACTTGAGCACAGGAACTCAGAAAGGTACTGCAGCATCCCTGTCCCAGAGAGATGCACAGCTTTGTCGCACAGCTTGGCCAAACTAGGCCTTGGAACACCATCTAATTGCTAAGTCAGGTCTGTTTCCAGCATGGGGTTGGACCAGATGACCTCCAAGCATCCTTTGCAATCTATAATTTGATGATTCTAATCAGTAAATAACAAAAAAAATTAATATTCTGCCAGTGAGAGAGTTTTGATATGTTCTTGTCATAGCTATAATAGCTGATCTAAAGTATTCAATGTGAAAAATATATTGTCATGCAAATTCCTTCTTATGCATTGCACTGTTCATGTTTTTATAGCCCCCTTTAAAATAGGTCACAACTGTACACACTTACTTTGGCTGATTCTTTACAAATACACCTCTGTGAAGGAAGAATCTCGTGCTAAGAGGCTTGGGGCTAGCACATCTGCAGGGAAGTCATGAGCTGCTGTGACAAGCATCTTACATCTTTCCTGCCTCTCCTTGTATGGTCTCTGGTCCTCATGGCACACATCCTGCAGTACCCAAAGACTTCCACTTATCTGCAGCATTTATAGAACTTTCTGGGTTTTGTGGCTGGCCATTATTTTTGTACCAAGCTTGCAGCAATTTCTAGCATTACCTTTCCAAGCTGTCACACAAGCTGTGTGCTCAAAAATGTCACCTATTTCAATAGGAAAGAAAGTCCAAGGACACAGATGTTGAGCAAGTATGTAACTGCTTAGCTTTCTACCAGACAACCAAGGTTTTTTGCTTAAATGCCAAAAGGAGAACAACAAAACTGTTTGCCAGATCCTGCTCACTGTCCGTGCCAGTCCCTTCTTACCCTTCAGAGACTGTTCAGCTCCAGACAGGACAGGGCAGAAGAAACTGGCCCTTCCCTTAACTTTATTGCCCACTGCAGGCACATACATGTGTCCCATCCCTGAGTATGCCAGGCCACTGGCCATTGACAGAATAATTCCTTTGAAATGCCAGTGCTCAAAACCAGTAGAGTCCCCAGCTAGCCTTGCAGTAGTGAAAGCCAAGTTTCCAAAGACTGCAAGGCAAAGAGAGGTGTTTCCAAGGGCAAGAACAGCAGTCATGTTCCTGACTGGTTGCTGTCCTTGAAAAAAAAAAAAATCTGTCTTGCATGTGTGAGCAGCTGGGGCAGGGCATGATCTTCCTCCAGGGACATCTTCTCTTTGCATTGTTTTCCCTTTTTAAGAGTACAAGTGTTGGGTAGCCGCCTGCAACTGCTTCACTGCAGGATGAAATGAAATATAGTGTTCTTAATAAAAGAAAAAAGTAACTCACACAATAGGAAGATTTAGTTAGGTTTCTGAAAAAGGAAGAGCAAAGAAGCAGTTCTCCCCACATGTCTAAGACATTCGAGAGTGAATATTTGACTCATATAGCTGCAAGGAGTTTGGCAACATGTGCCAAATTTCCAGTGGGACAGGCAGAAGGGCCAATGAGAAGGGATGCTGACAGGCTAGGAATGGAGTAGCAGTGTGGTATTTTAGCAAAGATGAAAAGGGTAGCTCTACATCTGAGAGCAGCTTTGTTAATGCAATTGAGTTTCTCAGGCCACATTGCTGAACTGTCAGTGGGTTTGGCTGTGTCGCCTCAGTATAAGCAAAGCTTGATGAAATGTGAGTAATTTCTAAAAGAAAGCATTTCTGTGGGTTTGATTCTCTGTTTTGTGGTCATTGCCTTGGAAGGAACATCAGTAATTTTGGGCTTTTGCACTTGTATTAAAAAAAAAAAAAAAAAAAGATGAGAGATAGAGAAAGTTTTAGCAATGGTTAAAAACTTGCTGAGGGCCTGCAGCCAGAGCTTGCTGGACCCACAGGGTCACCTGGACTGCCGACAGCCAGCTGTGTGGGGGCAAGGGGACTGCCTGCCCTGGGGCTTGGCACTGGCTGCCCACCCCTTCTACCTCCTCCATGCTGGGAGCTGAGCCGAGTGTGAGGCAAGTACAGCCTCGCTCACTGCCGTGCCTGACGGAGCCTGGGGGGCACACACACACTGCCCCTGCTCCACATCCAGCACAGGCAGTCTCCATCCCATGCAAATCTCAGGGTCAGGAGCTGGCAGGATGAGCAGGAGACAGTGGAAATCAGCCACTGCACAGCAGTAACCTGAGTGCTCAGGGGTCAATCAACATCTAGAGTCACTCGAAGGAAGACACCTACCTCCATCTGGCTTCCATGTCCCTTCGTGGTCCTCTTAAAGAAAGGGGACTGGTGGTCTGTAGACTGGTCCCCTACAACCCAATTTTCCAGAACAGTTAAACACTGTGCAGAATGGTAAGACTCATGATTCCTCAGCCCATTTTAAAACATCCCCTTTCCTCATAGATGCATCTGCTGTTAAGGACACTTTCACCTCTGACCGTTCAGGAGCACTCTGGCAGTCAAAATTCCACCCCCAGAGATTTTAAATGCTGGGACCAAAGCCCCTTGGCAGAGGGCAGCTCCAGTGACCCAAGAGGTGCCCTGCCTGACTCCCTACACATACCACATTCACATAAACAAGATTTCCTTAGCAGCTCAGTACCAGTTTCCAAAGGCAGAGGCTCAGATCTCTGGTTCCTTTAAGTAATTTTATCATGGTGCAGCAGCAGGATAACAGCTCAAGCTTATTCCTTGGAGAAGGGACCTTGAACAAAGGAAACACTGGGCTTTTATGCTCTGAGGCTGGGGTCTTCCACCTGACCCAGCTTCCAGTCTTCCATAGCTCCTGCTGCATCTCTGAGTGTCTGGTCACCTGGCTGGGCCAAAAGTCCTCATGTCCTTTTTTGGGCAAAGGGGCAGCACCAGGTCACAGCCTCTTGCCTCAAGCTCTCCTCACCCAGGGCTCAATCCACTGCTGCACCCTGAGCTACCTGCACTACACGGATTCCTCAATAACTGCCTTAGAATTAAGGGCCTGGCAGCTCCTACCTCTGGCCAAACCTGACAGGAACGCACCTTTGAGTTCAGAAGTCTGTCAAATCCAAAGCATTTCAAAAGCCCAAGTAACTTGCATGATGAACGCTGTGTAGATGTTTCCAACAAAATTCTGACTTGCTGAAAAATCTCCAAGGAAATCTAAGAGTTGACTGTGCAGCTATGAGTTGAGAAAAAGAAAAAATTACCATAGTCTTACTTGGGTTGAAATTGTAGCTCAGTTACAGTTACCTGCTCTAAAAAAATCTTTTCCTTTATTAAAATTCTTGAAGAATAAAAAGTTGCCTCTATCCCCCCTGTAAATGCAGTGTAAGCTTTGTAGCTAACTAGGAAAGAGATCTGTAACATGTATTGTGCCATTTGACACATTCCAGAAATAATTTTCCAATAGCATTGAAACAGAATGAGTGCAGTGCACATAAACAGAAAGTGCTTTGGGGCTTAATCTTTAAGGGTTTACCTCCCAATTCTTCCTGCAAAAGGGGTTCTGATGCTCCTGCAATGGATTTGCAAAAATTCGTATATTTAGCTTTGTAACTGCCCCAAAACATGGGTTTGATTCCCACATAAGCCGTGGCTTGCTGATTTCTTGGGTTTACAAAGCTTGCAGGGCTACATTTTTTCTGACAGGTTAAAGGCTTACTACAGAATTGCTTTAAATAGCATGATGGCTGCCTGCACTTATGCTTATCTCAAGACAACATCTTTCCACATGCAGGGAAGGAACAACAGCTTCTGTCCTGTTGCATGCATATCCTGAGCATGGCAGGTCTGCCAGTGAGAGATGCCTGAAATATCTGTGGAGTGTAATACATTAAAGCAAAGACTGCACTCACCCATAGCTCAGGTGAAGGTGTTGGCATTGTTGATAGCTCCTTTTTTGTGCTGTTGCATCAAACTTAGCTGTCAACAGTGGATGCTGTAGGCAAAGCTTCCTCTGGGCTAAGGGAGGAACAATAACACTCTGTCTGGAGCCAGAGGAAGGGCCAGCCCAGACTGAAGATCTCAGTCCAAGAATCAGGTCTCACTATAGGCTAAAAGAGAGGTTTCCCTCCTGCCATGCAGATTGTTTACATGTTCCATCCATAGGGCTTAGGAAGCTGTCCCGACCAAGCACCTTCACTCAGAGCAGCTACAGAGGGAGCATGGCTGTCACAAGTCATCCACAATTATTCACAATTTCTTTCCATCCTTAAGATGGAAGGAGACCAAGTAAATCAGTGAAATGCATTAATAGGACTATTTCAGTTACTCTTCTCCACTTACTAACCAGTTACTTTTACACTTTGCATCTGTCTCTCACTTACTGGCTTGCAGATACTTTGACAGCAAACCACAGAAACCACTGCAGCAAGTACTTCACCAGTACTGGGGAAACTCTCAGGGGAGAGGAGAAGAAATGAGTACAAAATTGTTACTCTTTTTGCTCTCTGCGTTTATTTATTTTGGACCCATTGGGCTAGACCGCAACTAAAACTTTATGAACCTAATAAAATTCCCAACATTCTCAGACATGGGTCGTGATGTTTATATATTAGGCAGAATACAAAGGTGTATTTATGAGGAGATTGGAAGTACTTAGAGATGCTTGAGCTCAGGCAAAGCATAAAACACACATAAATGTTTTCAAACTTAACACAGGTAAAATCAAGCTAACCAGATGACACATCAAAACCAGAAGTGTTTCAGAAATGCTGTGCTCCTCATCACAGAGTCATCCCACATAGTCACGATGGTGGAGTACAGGACAAATTCATTATTTTTCAATAGATACTATTTATTTATTTGGATTGTTTTGCTATGTCTAAAATACACCTCTCATTATGGTAGTGGTAGTAACTATAAACACTAATAAATAGGAGAAGGCTGCAGCAGTAAACTTATCTTTTCCTTTCTTGTCTTCATAAAACACACACTATTCCCTGATTCAATAAGCAAGATGTACTGTTTGACTCAAGTTGAAGGATAATGGGTCTTGGCAACAGATTACGCTTTCCATCTCTGTAAATAAGAAAAAGCTAGAGGGAATATATACTGGGATTTATTTCTGCCAGGAGCAAATAAACAGTTCTGTCAATATACAGATAATCCCACCTCCCTGCTTCCCACATCTCTGTCTTGTCTTTGTCCATCTCCATTCCACCCCTAAAAAAAAAAAAAGTTACACAATCATTTTCCTCCTGTCACGCATGGTTGTTTTACTGATTTCAGCATTAACTTTTTTTGATACTTCCTGTCACTGGAAGACCTCTCACTCTCTCTCCCCACAAGAACAGCATACGTTTTCAATTTAGGCTATGTTCCCAGCAGATGTTGCAGGACATGAAGGTCTTGCTTTCTCTTTCATTAAAAAGGTACTTGTAATACATTTTACTGTCTTGGATGGAAAATGGCATGTATTGAAATATTCAGGAATCAGTCAATGTGATTTCATAATCTCTACCTTAAAAAAATATAATGAGTTAACAAGAAAGAATAAAAACCAAAGTCTGTGTTACATCTCCCTGAAGAGCACTTGTAAGCATCTTCCAAAGGGTGCTATGGAAGGTAAGGTTTAGTATCTCAGAGGACCTCCCCAACTCTAATATCCATACATCCCAAGAATCACTTCTTGTTTTCATGATATTTTAGATGAAAATTCCGAGTGGACACCAGTGCCTTTGGTTCTCCGCATGGACCTCCCAGCTATGCCATGTGCATACCACTTCATCTGAATTTAGACCTGTTAACACAAACCCTCCAGTTCCCAAGGTATGACACCAACAGCTCATGTGGAGCCTGAGGTATGGGTTAAAGTGTCATGTCAAGATATGCTAGCCTTGACTGCTTGCTGCTAGCGTGGCCAGGGCCACATCACACATCTTCCTTGCAGCAGGAGGACTGGTTTAAAATGGATCAGAGCACAAAAAATCTCAGTGCTTTGAACTTACCTAAGAAAGATGGACCAGAACAAGTAAGCTCCTGCTTCACGAACTGTCACCCAAGAGCAAGGCTGGGAAGGAAAGGAATAAGGCAGGCTGCATAGAAAAATAACAGACAATAAAATCTAATCAGAAACTCAATATACCCGAAAACGGTATGTTACAGTCTCCAAAGATTTTTTCAAAAACCTTTAAGCTTATCCACACTAGGAAATTGCTGTTCATAGCCTGTAGGATGTTCACAGTGTCATAGAACCATCTGTTATCAGACTTCACAAATACCTACTGCTAAACACATATATGTGTGTATGCGTTCACATCTTTGTGTGTATACTTTTTATGCATTCATATTTACTTTTTCCATCCTTTGTGTTGAAACTAGGAACAAAATGGGGTTATACCCTACAGCAAAACATACACAAACATAATGTGGAATCATCACAGCTGCCAAAAAATCCCTGCTGTAGAGAGAAGATTAAGTCTTACGAAATGGACAGCAAACCACAAGTTTCATACCGAATGCTTGTTTCCAATATACTTAGATTTTATCATTCCATTGTTTCTTCCTGTATTATGGAAGCAATTGTTTTTTGCTAAAGCATAGGTATGTCAGAGCCAGAAGCAATCGTCCATCTAGACCTGCATTTGTGACAGTAAGTAATACAGACATCGTACAATACATTGTTATCTCAGCATCTATTCCCAACCACATAAATCCAGCCAGTGGCTGTGTTTCAGGTTTCCTCATTTTCCATAAATTTGTCTATCTTCTCTTCAGCTGATATGCAGAGATTTTCATTGCTGACTTTGGAAATTTAAAAATTCTTTTTGTAACAGCAATCCAGCTTGGGCTATAACTTAAAGGTTAAAGGTTGGTGGTTTCCATCTGGTATATTGGGTTTCCTGATTAAACACACTAACCTTCCATTTGTACCTTTCTATAAGCACTTGCAGAAGGCACTTACTGCTTGAGGTGGCTGCTGGCACCCTGGGATGAACAAGAAGAAATCAGAAGCAATTTTGCACAGTGTTTACCTTCTCCTTGCCATAGGCTGCTGGATCTGGGCGGTGGCCCCACAGTGGATCAGTTCACTGTGGATCCTTCCTTCCTGGCTAGTTCTGGCTCTCAGCAAGCAGCAACAGAGCCCAGCAGCATCCTGCTCATCCCTGAAGCCCCTTGGATCCCTTCCCAGAGATCTGCCACCAATCACATGGATTTATTTGTGACCCAGGACATTTCTAAGTAAAGGAAACCCAACAGGGGTCACACTGAACTCTGGCCAGTCAATGAAATGGTCTCATTTTGACTGGGCACTTGCCACCTTGGCCTGCCTGCACACCGAGGGACACCCCCCAGGAGGGGAGGGTGGGTGGGCTTCTCCTTCATGGCATTAGAGGGCATTGAGACCAAAACAAAACCCGGGGCAGCAGGAGCAGCCCCAGCTGTTCAGCACTGCAGACCCACGAGCACCTCAGGCAGAAAAGGAGCTGAGGAGCAGAACTAGGATGTGCAATGGGAGATGAGATTTCAATATTGTGTCAGAAACACTGCTTACAAATGTCAGCTTATAAAAAATGATCAATGTGCAGACTGAAATATTCCTACTCTCAGGATACCTTTTTTTTTCTTTTAAGATTGAAATTTTTCCTTCTTCTGTATATGCTAGCTGTTTGTAGCCTAGGAACTAGCATTCTAACATATCACTGTGCCTTTTCAGGCTGCATGTTGCTGTGCACAGAGCTCCCTCCAACTTTCTCTTTATGCTCCTGACATTTCTTGGCCTTGACACTCAGGCTTGCCTCTGTACATTCAAACAGTAGCACAAAGCTGGGCTGCAGGAGCCCAAATGAAGCAGACAGCCCTGACGAGCACAGCGGGATAGCAAGGAAAGCAGCTGAGAGACTCTGGAGTGCACCAGCAAGTGGGAGCAGCCATATCGGGGTGAGGAGAAGCAGCATGGCTGCAGGGATGGCCATCCTTGCTTCCCTGTGCATGGGAAAGAACCTCCAGGAGGGCAGCCCACCACAGGGATGTGGAAGGAGAAAGGCAAAAGGTTATCCTGAGGATACAGAGGCTCCTTGCAGGCAGAAAATCTGAATTGAGCATACAAACATCCCACGCTTCCCAGTATGGTTTTCAATTAAAATAAACCCATTCTGTAACACCGCCAGAGAATGGTTCACTGAGAAATTTATAGTCTGAAGTAAAAAGGAACTCAATCACTATTACTCTGTGAACATTTATTAAGAATATAAAAATGAAATTAAAATTGCCAGATTAGGGAGATTTGATGCCCTTTGTGGACATATACTTTTATTTTCAGGACAGAGTTGCTTTGCTTCCAAGAAGTCTGATGAATTCATAGATGGGAACTCACTAAAATCATCCACCACGGCATTGTATAGAACTCATTTTCCTTGCTGTTAAGTGATATTTTGTAGTTCCTCTGTTACCTCAGGAGACTGAATTGACTGGCCTGGGTTAAGCCAAAAAAACAAAAATAGAAAACCACAAAATATTGTAACATATATCCAAAATCATAAATCTGTAATCAGCAAAGAAGAGAACCTCTGTTAACATCCTCTTCACATAAAACAAGTATTTTTTGAGGCATGCAAATAAAGAGAGTTAATGAGACCAATTTTAAAAAGGAGCTTTGCAAGCCCAAGAGTTTTGGATTACTTAGTATGCAGATTGCTGAAGGCTGAGCTGCTCTCAGGAATCCCTTAACTTTCTGAAGGCTCAGTGCTGCACATTTACATCCCAGTGTGCTCTGTTGGTCCTGCCTGGAAAAACCAGCCTTCCCAAGGAACTAGTTACACATGTTCCAGGAGCTGGTCCCTAGACCTTTTTAACACAGTTTTGCACTTAGAACTGGATTGATAAAATAAATTGGCACACCAATGCCAAAATCCCCATGCACTTCTTTCTCCTGAGAAAGTCAACTGCTCAATAAAATGAGCAACAGGAAAAAAGCTTTATCACGTGCATTATCTTTTATGAAAAACCACCAATGTTTGGTCCTGATTTAGGTTGTTTCTAAATACTGCCACAAGATGTTAGCACCTTGACATTTTTTATAATTATTGCTGCTTTCATTTCTAAGCTGGTGCATTTTCCACCTTATTCTAGGCATGTCCTGGGCTCTTGCCCTGGGGTACAAAACTTCACCTCTTTCCTGGTCTTTTAGCGATTATCAATGATCATATAGTAACTATGAAATAATTAGTTTGTAGATCAATCTCTTCCCACAAGTACACGACCAAGTCAGCTGGTAAACTCAGTAAGATGTGCATGGTTTTCAAGAGATAAATATGTTTCTCTGTATGATATATACTTAAAAAATATCCTTCATGTCTGAAAAAAGTTACTTTCTAGATGCTTCCGTATGTATTCAAATTTTACCTTTAGATTCCAGTTTTTCAGTTTGCTGCAACACACCCTGAGAGTTACACAGCATCTAACACCACCATAGCCTTGGCAGTAAAGTCCTTGTTGATACTTCTATCACTGTAAAATCCACTCATGCTGAGTGAATTAATTACTTACTAAGCCGACAGTTTTTAAGACAGCGCAAGATAAAACCAACCAAAAAGAAAGCCAGATATAAAATTCCAAATAGAACCACAATGTCTGTTGAAATGTTAAAATAAGAGTGGGATAATGTTTGCAGTGTTGAACGCTGGTCCTTGGATGAGTTTTTAGTATCACATTTCAAAACACATTGCTCATACTGCTTTCTTGCAATGCTTTTTAACATCCATATCAGCCAGTCCCAATAGTCTAAAACCTTTCAGGCCAACTCTGGAAACTATTTAGCACCTGAATCTCATTTATTTCTACATAAACATCTCAGGTCCTTAATATAACTAGGAGAACTCTACTCCTCTACCTCTGGAGATTTATTTTATAAATTTTACATAATATTCCCAAAGTCCTTTAAATACCACTCTCTAGGCAAGAGGAGAGCCCAAAGATATCCTAAACAGATCAAAGTGAAATAAAAAATGAAATGAGATCAGCAGTGACAAGATGAGCTTTGCTTTGGCTCCTGGAGTGAATAGATAGATAGGTAGGTAGGTAGATAGGTAGATAGATAGACAGACAGACAGCATGTAAACAGACTACTAAACGCCTCAAATTACAATCCATATTTTATAAACCCCAGATAACAGCATTTCAGTATGTATACTGAAAGAAACTCAAAACTATTCTTAATTCATGCCATTGAATTTTTCCACCACTGTCACTTATATAAAATTACTTCCATTATTCACTAGAAGAGATAAATAGCAAAATCCAGAAATTCATGCCACAAGTTATATTTATGGAAATATTGCCTAATTTTTGAAGAAACAACTTTGTGCTATGTCATTGGTTCAAGACAGATGGCCTCATAAACCTCTCAGCAATGTATAAAACCCAGGGTTATATTCTACAGGCTCCAGGGCCTGCATTTCACAGACGTGACTGAGTGCTGCAGCAGAGAAACAGAAGCAATTTCAGCCTAGTGGTGGGATGTGAGCTGAATGGGGCCATCACCTGCACACAGAGCAGGCTGAGACCAAAATGGGGAGAAACCAAGAGCTGCTGTTCTCACCAATGTGCTGCACCACGCTGCACTGCCAACGGCAAGCTGCAGATCCATGAACTTCTAGATTCCTTACATTAATTTTTGGCCATATGCTCACTCCCAAGACTGAGTGGTGATGCTGAAACAAAAGCCCATGGAAGCAGCATGCTACACAGCAAAGGCTGAATTTATACATCCTGCCCTTTCTGGCTCCACAAACATTCATAGGCAGCCCTTCTCTGTTATTAGTATACATAGTAAGAACATCAGGCCTCACATGACATATTCTCATTTACTGGCATTTTACAAGAGACACCTGCTTGCATAAGTCATTATATCTGTAGCTGAAGTACTCCCATTTATCCTGCTTATCTCTACTCCTACCTTCTCCCATATTACAAATCTGCCTGAGGTTTAATTACTGGAAAACTTCTGAAACAGTATGGATTGCAGATACTAAGGGATGCCCTGCCCCAGGTCCACCTTGTGCTTCCCAGGGATGCTGCCCATGCTGGGCACAGCTGACATACAAGACCACATACCTGCCTTGTCTCCTCTGCCCTCCTGCTGGTGCTTCTTGCTGCAGTCAGGTGCTGAGAAGGAAGAATCCATCGCACTCCAAAGCAGAGTGGCACAGCTGGAAGGAGGAAGTCCAGGACGAAATATTTCCTCACAAGTAGCCTGCAGAAAGAGTGTGGTGGGGAAGTAAAGCCAGGATATCATGCACAGAAATCTCTGTTCAAAACAGGATATTAAGGTTTCCCCCAAAACACTGCTGGAGAAACCCAGAATTAAAATCATCCATGCTGTTAAATTTTAGCCCTTGCAAGTACATCTTCCAGGGACATACGGACCCTGAATGCCATTACCACACAGTGCATTTTTCTGTGCCTCAACAGAGAGCATGGATGGCACTATCTAATGAGCAGTGGCAGCAAAATATCTTGATCTCCACTGCCTACAGCATTGCAGCCTTCTGCATCTGAACAAGGAGAAGCAAAGAGTGGTCTGAGTAGGCTGTCAGAGCTCTACAGGGATGAGGACATGTTAATTGCCAGTGACCTCCTCAGGCATCTGCTGGCAGCAGAGAAATCGTGAACTCAGAAACCTCACTGTTTTGCAGATCCTTAAGGCAGTTGTGGGTCTCTCTCACAGCCTTGCCTCAACATGCTGTACTTCAGCTTGTTTTCATTCAGGTCTGCCTCTTCCACCTCCCCAGCCAGGCTCCCGCAGGCCTCCCCAAGCCAGCAGTGCTGGGTGTAGATCTAAGAGTCCTAAGAAACATCAGCATGGCTCCCAACACAACCTGAACTGGAGACCCAACCCTACCACCCACATCTCCCCCCCTCCCAGCCTACCCTTCCTTGTGTCCTCCCTGCCACGGCACTTCCGACCTCATCCACCTTCTATTTGTCTTTGTTCTCCTGGGTCACGTCCTTGCCCCAGAGTTTCCAGTTCCCTCGTTCATTGGTGGTGGGTGGATGTGTGGCTGTCTGTGTGTTGCCATGCCTGAAGACTTCTTGAAGAACAAAGAAAGCAGAAGAAACATCAGGATACACATTTCCATTGAAGCCATGAGCATATGAACTATGCAGAGACTATGTTTCACTGTTACATTGGTGGCCACAGGATCATACACACCAAGTTTTGCTCTTCCAACTGGTCTCCACATACTTCTTTTTTTATTCATCTGGAAAATGCTCTCATGCTAATGGCCACATAAGAGATGGCAAACAGCTAGACAACTGGATGAAGATTTAGTGTGGGATCCCAGAGATGATTCAGAGGGCTTTATGAGTTTCAGAGTTGTGAATGCCATAAATGCTACCATAAGTGTTACACTGACACATATTCCAAGTGGTCAAAAAACAAGTTCCCCACAGCAACTTGTGACTCACTTTGTAGCCATAGCCACGCTAGACAGAAGAGAACTCTTGGTAGGCTGTACCAGCCTTGGTAGGAGTGACAATTTTTGGATTAAATTTTCAGGGGTCCCTAGCTTTGAGAAGGTACAAGTATTCTTCACCTTTTTTTACCCATGATTTTCCTTATTGCCTGTTTCTTTGTACACTGGAAACTGTCTGATGCACACACTTCATGTGCTGATTTTTAAGCACTCTTGGTTTTGAGACATTTTTTTCTGTATAGATCAGTAGACACTCTACTTGAAACCCCTATGTGGCCGCTAACATAGCTTGAAAAGGAAATTGAGTATCTGCAGTGTGGAACTTTTTGGGGTTTGGGGTTTGGGTTACTTTTTGGGTTACGTTTTGGGTGACTTTCCTCTCAGTGATTATCAGGCCATTTCATATTTGCCCATTGTACTATTAAAATGCTTATAAATACCTCTCCTGAATTGCTCTGCCTTGCCCAGTTTTAACTCATCACGGCTTTTAAATCTCATTTTTTCCTGCTTGCAGTAACCTAGAATATGTTCTTGTGTAGCTGCCACCTCTGTTTTCCATTTCCAGAGTTCATTTGTTAACCTCAGGTTTTCTGAGCGGTCCCTTGTGAAGTCACATTGGTTTTTTACTTCTTCTCTGCATATCTTTTTTCAGAAGAATTTTAATTTGTTGCATCCTAAATTCAGATTCTTAATATAATTCTCCAGCTTGTTTGCACATCCTTGGATCTGAGGCTCTTCTCATCGTATCCAGACCACTAAGACCCTGATCTAACTAGGCAGTTATCATGTACTTAATTTAAAGAAAATGTATAATCCGATCCCTGTTCAACACATATACCAATGGCTGTTCCAATGGGACAAAAGCACACGATGCAAGTTTCTGTAAATTTTTAAAACTTCTGTTCTTGAAATCTAAGCCTTCACTACTATTGCAGCACCTTCTGGCTCCTAAATAGTTTTTCCCAACTAAACAAAAGGAGATTTGCAATACTCTGCTGTTTTCATCTTTTCATTTTTATAGGACTTGTCACCTTCTGGGTTTTTAAGTCACTGCAGTTTTTTACATCCTTTAGAGAAAAGCAACAGCATGTTTTACTATAATAGGATGAGAAGTCACCACGCTTTTGAAAAGCAGGAGATCACTTATCCAGATAAGCAAAATGAAGCAGGATTTTCAGACCTCCAATTTCTGACCAGTAGAATTTGCATTTGTGGAAGAATTTGAAGAAATCAGCTGTGAAGGCTCAAGATTACACATCTTCCTCCAGGGCTCAGGCTGAGAGGCTGCACCAAGCCCACATGCTCTCAGGCCAGGCTTCAGTTCAGCTCTCTGTTCAGGTGACTTCTTTCCTTCTTGCAGAAGGTGACACTTACCATGCATACAGAAGTGTGTTTCCATGAGATGAAGGAAATGGGAAAAGCTTTCCACTGCCATGTCCCTGGAGTAATGTGCTCGTTTCTTGCTGCGAACCCTCCTGGAAGAACAAAGTTATGATTCAGTAGTATAGTACTGTCCTGGTGATTATTTTGTTTGTTTTCACCTCAAACTTCTAAATATATTCATTTTTGCCCTAATAACCAAATTCAAATTGAAAAGGAATGTAAAGGAAGTGACATGACCGAGCAGCAAATGCTCTTTCTACCAGTCAGCTTCACATTTTAAATTAGAGATAATGTAAAGATAATGCTGAAAAGTTTTGCACTTTGAGACAATCAAGCAACATTTCTGCAGTCAACCAGTTGCAGTACTTACAGTTCCACTCACTATCTCCTAAGAGAAAAGGTGTTTAGCATCCTGGCTAAATGGTTGACTTGGGGCAGAACATGATTTCCAGGCAAAAGGCAGAACAGAGCATAGACCTATTTGATTCCTGGCTTGGTGTCCTGTCAGGGGCTTACACAATATTTCAGTTTAAATTATTTTGAGTCTTTTCTCTCTCCTTTTTCGGTTTGGTTTTTTTTTTTTTTTTGGTGTGTTTTTTTTTTTGGTAGGTTTGCCTCATGTTTCAGTATTATCTGTTAAAAATGCTGTGCAGCTTGATACTATCACCAACACCCCAACAGCACTTTAGCACTTTATCATTTACTCCCTTTCCAGCAGAAAAGGAATTTTTCTTGGTGTTAATGGAAGTGCAGTCAAGGGCTGTGTGGGACCCCTCTGAGAAGAGAAGAACATACTATGCATTTAGTTTAAATCAGGTTTGGAGAATTTTTAATACAAAAATAAAAGGCTTTATTAACATGGGAAATGATTCAGAAGAATCTGCATGCTACAAAGCAGGGTAATATCTCTCAGATGGTACAATTGCCCAGACAACTGCAAAAGCTTCCAATTATACAAACAAGACACAGCACTGCAAAGCTGATAGCAGTGTGGAAAGTTACAGAAAGGTATTCGGCAAATTCTTCTAGGGAATAAAGGGCGAGCATGTTGCAATCAGCAGCCAAACTTGGATAACATGATATTTAACGTATTAAAGATGTTTAACATTTCTTCATAACAAAATAGAGGAGTCATAAATCACAAAGTACTGATTCCTTTGGGTATCACAATTCTACAAGTTTGAAGACAAAGAATATATCAAGTTTCCTTCTCATTAAAATCTCCATGAGGTTGGAGAGAGAAGTGAGAGTTTGTGGAAATATGCCTTCAATGAGGGAGAGGCAAATATGCTTTGGAGTGCTTGAATTTCTTAAGGGAAGAGTCTGCTGCCTGAATAACTGCAAGTATTTTGCCTTATAGGGATGAAATAACAGAAAAATTGGTATTATATTAAGTAATCTGACAATTATTTTGTAACCAAGACTGACCTTTAAATTTATCCACTTTCCCTATCAAATGCTCTCTTCCAAAAACTAATTACTGAGTCATTCTTTTCCTGTCTCATATAAGTACTATTTCTTTCCATCTTCAGGGGTTTTTGTGTTTGCACGAACTATTCCTGTTTCTCTATCCTAAAGCAATTTAGCTACTAAAAAACCCCAAACAAACACAGAAGGGACACCTCAAAGTAGCCAGACATCATGCGTCAGAGGAGAATTAGAGAATTCTAATAACTGTCTGGGCATTTATTTGCAATCGTTTACCTGATAATTTCAAAGTACTTTTGAGTCATTAAAGCTTTACAACATCCCACAAAGTTGGTGGTTTAACCTTCTTTCACAGACAGTAAAAATGATAAAGAAATAGCTTAGCCCCCATGCTGCAGATCATACAGATAGTGAGACGGAGGTGCTATAAACAAGGTGACAAGGCTACAGTGTTCCAGCCATTAGCCAACACCATCTCCTTCTGGAATGAGCAGTCAGTAACGTGGCTGTCTGAGGGGAATGGGAAAATCACTGCAACTTCTTGAAAATTATTACACAAGGCAGCCTTCCCTAGAAACTGGAGAGCCAAAGGTGAATTCTGAATCACACTGTGTTATCTTTCTACATTAAAATAAAAACAGTCAGGTGCTTAGATGGTGCTCTAAACCATAGAGGAAGATACATGAAAGAAGAGCCCGCTTCTTGGCATCTGCATCTCCCAGGAGCTGTGGGGGTACAAAAAGCCCATGTGTGCACCAGGATCAACAGGAGCACCAGGACACTGGGTGGAAGGAAGGCTGCACTACGTGAAGGCAAGCTTTTGTGGGCTGCTGCATCTGGGGCCTACAGCTGGCAGCACTGATTGCCTGTTTGCTGGGCGAGGCTGCCACCAGTGCCAGGCGGGGCAGCTCAGGGGTGGGGACACTGGTGTACCTGTGCTGTACATAGAACCACTCTGTCCATCTGGTCCAGTGCCATACGGGAGGGTTCCTGAAAATATAACTCACAGACTGGACCTGAGTGCATGGCATGAAGCTGTGTTAGGGGAGGCTGGGTATTAGGAAAAGCTTTCACAGCCACAGGGTGTTTGTGCACTGGAACAGGCTCCACAGGGGAGTGGTCACAGCTCCAAGCCTGACAAGAGTTCACCGAGTGTTTGGATAACACTACCAGGCACATGGTGTGACTCTTGGGGATGGTTCTGTGCAGGGCCAGGAGCTGGACTTGATGATCCTGATGGGTCCCTTCCAGCTCAGGGGTTTCTATGATTCTGTGACTGCTTCTGAAGTTTCAGCCCTGTGCAGAGAAGCCTCCCCAAGCAGATTGCATCCAGCACTCGGGATGTATGGAGCTGAGATCATTACAGTGCCGTGACGACCACAGCAAACGCTGAAAGGAGTCCAGGCCATTATTGCATAAGACTTGAGCACTTTCCTGGCAGTGACTGCAAAGAGTATGAAAATGCTGAAACTGTATTTATCCTCAGTTTCAACATTATCTCTCAGAAAGAGTCAAACAGCAATGGAATTTCAAGGGGGAAAAGCTCCTATAAAACTCATGGCTTTTCACTTTCCCTCTGTCAGCAGATGATTAATTCCTGGTGCTGGAGGTACATATGAGTGACTTAGAATGGAGTTCTGGAAGTCACAAAGAAGCAAGAGAGGTTCTGACCGAGGCTTAATCATTCTATTCTCAGTCCTTGCTCTATCCAAAGTTCTGCTTAATGGAAGCCAGCCAGAATTTTTCCTTGAAAAAGGCAAAGGAAAACATCAAGATAATCTTGGTTTGCAACTTGGGATCTCGCATTAAGAAGAAACTAAAGCAAGGCAGATTAAAAGTAGTATTATTTTTTCTCAAAATCAGATGCCTGATGTTCAGCACCTAAATCAGCTTCTTTTTTTTTTTTTTTTAAATTTGTATGTCTATTCCCACAGCCAGTATAAACTGGCTGGTTGGGCTCTGAAACATGTGGCACATAGGTTGACACATTAACTTGGAATGGTAAGTTAAATAGAGTGACTAAAGTTCTAAAACATTTTCTAAGTGATTCACCTGTGATTACAGAAAAAAGCAAGTCCTATATCTCCTCTCTCCCTGTTTCTAAGTCTAAATATAGGGGAATACAAATCTGTGCTTCTGCCAAGAGCAATCTGCACCACTTCTGCAAATACATTCCCCAGTCCAACACTAACTTGTCGTAGTCACTGCAAAGTGGATCTCAACAGTCTGCCTCTAAAAACCTCCTGTGCTAGAGCTGAGAATAGAGACATGATAATATTAAAAGCTTCATCATCATCCTATTTAACTTTAAAAAGTAGTAACTAGACAATATAAATCCAGCATGTATGCATAAGATCATTGTATTTTTAATATTGAAATATTTTTACCAGTGTTAAGCTACCCTCTAAACATCTAGAAATTTTAATTTTTAAAAAATCAGGTTTTTTAGGAAGCAGTAGAACAACCAAAACTTTTTTGCTAATCAAAACATTCCCAAACACAGATTTCACTTTTTCTAAAATTTCAGAATTTTTTTTTTAATTCCCTGCTATTCTTCTCCCCAAAATGGAAATTTTGTCTGAAGCAGTGCTGCCATCAGAAAGTCCTGTTCTTGATGTAGTTATTCAACAGTGTTTATATGCATTAACCATTATCTTTCTGCATTGCCCTTCATACAATCCATATCTTTAACTTCTGCAGAAGAAACAGCAAGCGTCCCCCAGAACAAATGGCCTGATCTATCTCTAACTGCTGGGGTAACTCCAGCCAACTTTACATGGAATTCGGTTGACATGCTGTGAGAAACAGTAGCTTGGGATCACCTAATTGAAGACTTTTAATTAAGCAAGCAACTCATACTCAACATAGGAGGTTATGTTAGGATGCTTCATCAAAGGAATGTGTACTGAGGTGTTAGCTTCCTTCACCCTGCCCTTTGTCTTGATGCATTCTGTCCAGCTGCTCACACGCCATCCGGAAGGTCCATCTGGTTTTGCTGGGAAATTATTTCAAACCTTCTTTCAACAGGCAACAACGCCGCCCAGCTGGTCTCCTCAGCCTGCGCTTTAGCATGCTGTGACTTCTGGTGACAAAGTTATCAATGGCACAATCAAACAGGAACACTTTCCAGATGCTACAGGAGGAACACTGTGGCTCCTCTAGCTCAACCCTGCCCTTTCAGGGGGTGGCTCTGTGGCTTCTTCTTTAAACTGTTCCCTTCCTCTTGAGAGTCTGCCCACAAATTCCCATCTCCCTCAGGTTCTTTCAGACTCCTGCACAGCTCACTGGCACTGAAACCCTGCTATACTGAATCTCTACACTTCACTTTCTTTGCAGAGGAATTACCTTGTAAAAGAGAAATATCATCCAACCTGGTACAATTCACCTTTGAAAAACTCTTGTTACTTCTAATTTTTACATTCTCCTCTTGCGTTTCTTTGTTCTTTATTGTTTCAAATCTCTACACACAACTGAGGTGACACTAATGAGCTGCCCAGATTATTTTTCCCTTTCTGTAACAGAGGGTGCTACAGGCATTATCCCCCAACCATAAAGTGCTGGAGTTCACAGGTTATGAAAAATCTTTTCTACCAGACTTGCAATTTCCTCTGCCGTATCTTGGACATTATCCAGCTACTCTTCAGTTGCAGATACACTTATTTGCACTTCCACAGTTACTCCTGACTACCTTTGTTCTCACAGTCTGCCTTACAAAATATAGTCTCATTATCAAACAAAAGCAAATTATTCTTTGGTTTGAGATAATACTTGGACTAGCTTTACCTTCATCCCCTCCTTATTTGACTGTGGAGAAGAGGATACTTTTCTAGACCCTGCTTCTAATCAGGTGAAATACAGTAAGTTTGAAAACGGTCTTGTCTCCAGTTACAGACCTCAGCAAAAGGTTCAGCTAAGCCATTGATGGCACTGAGTTACATGACAGAAAGGCCCCAGTTCTTAGAAATAATCAAATTTGAGTGTTCTTTGCTCTGGAATTGCACTGGCTTATATACCAGTTATCATCTAAAAAACTCACTTGGTCCAAAAGACCAAGAAGAAAACCATTTCAACACAGATTGCAGCTTTCAACATATTTGTCATTTTGAGTATCTATGTTAGCAAACACTGCCCAGAAACTGTTTCAATCACTACCTTACCTTATATGCCACAACATCCCAGAAGAGATCCGTGCAAGTAGAACAGCCCCGTCTGGATCTGACGTGCCTGGGCCCAACCATTTGTTTCTGCAGATCACTCACTCATCTCCCAGCTCATCCAGAACACATTCTACACTTCCTGCCCACCCATCATCCAGCAGACAAAACTAGTGTTCACAGCAAATATAAAAAAATAGGGGGAGTTTGTATTCATTAAATCCTCACAACCCCTCTTCCAAGTCCTCTGGCTTCAATGTATACAGAAGATCTTCTTTTCTGTCTCAAGCTCCTTCCATCTTCATCATGCCAAAACCCTAGATCAAGCCTCATTTGAGCTATATAGAAGGAGCAATTTCAATCCACTTAATATATGTAATTAAATCGCTCACTGCTCGATATATTGCAGAGTTTGGGAATGTTTATGAAGCTGCCACACAACTTTCAGTGCACTGTAGAGCTCTGCTTTGAACTGCCAAAGAAACTAGAGTTTCTTGCCATGAAATTGAGGTCCAGTGTGTCACAGAGCACACATTGTTTTGTCTAATTTGAACCTGGAAACAATTTCTATGTTTTTTTCAGAACTGGTGAATAACCACTGAGCAACTAAATCCATGCTTCCATGTTAGTACTGAAACAGATTTTCACAGTGGGTTTGGCCTTCTAAAAACCTTCTACCCGACAATGCCATCTCCTCTTGTAATATCCACATTACAGAACAGCTGAAATGCAGAATGCTTTTTTCCCCTCCCATCACACTTCCAAGAGAATCTTTACTTTTAGTTCCTATAGGGATTTTATGAAAGACTGAGGGAGCAAGGCATCCCAATACAACCTCTGTATCATATTGGTCAAAATGATGTATTTTTAGCCAGTGCCTATAATGTGTTATATTTCAATTAAACTGCATGCTTGTGAACTATATTTCCATGAGAGATACCTCACCTGACAGTGGCATGGTGGGGCTGCTGAAGTAGAGCTGGCAGTGTATCTTTGCTTAGGGATGCCTTGGTACAAGCCATGCAGGAAGGCTCCTGGGCTTCTGAGGGCTTTAACAAGGCAGGCACATGAGAAATGCCCTCTGGGGCCAGACCAGTCATCCACCCAATCCTGCAATCTATCTGTGACAGTGGCTATACTGTAAATAAGTGTGTACAAATACAAATGCAGTAATATATCTGGCAGAGCTTACTCAATTCCTGTTGTTGTAATCATTTCAACAGAACACTCATTTTGGATTGGCATTGCACACATTTATATTGTGTTCTGTACAATCCTAATGACCAAAAAAATAAACTTGGTCAGTTTAATCCCTTAAGCCATCCTCAAAGAGTCTTTCTAATTACAAACAATGAACAGGCAGCACCTCTTCATGAGGAAAAAGGGAGAGAAACATTAAATGAACATACAAATCCTACAGGTTAAATTGGCTTATTGAAATGTATTCATCCTGTCTAGCATATCTTATTGAGCAGAGCCAGCAAATGGCTCTAAGTGGGCATGGAAGGAGTCTCTCATGTCACCTTCAAAAGAGTGGAAAACACACTAGAATAAACTTGTATGGAAAGGAAGAGGGCGGTCCCTACACACCTCTGAAAATCCCCTGGGGCTGAACAACATAGCTGTAGCCAGCCTGAAGTCTCTCAGAAGAAGGATGCCTTGAAGACTTCTCTTGCTGTGATGTACCCCATCTTCCCTCACCAACAACTCTCTTGGGATGCAGGCAGGACCACAATACAGCAGAGGTACAGCCCCACCTCTATACTGGTAATTTCCAGAAAAAACAACAGTTTCCTTAGAGGCAGGTGTTTGGCTGGAAATCAAATCCTTTTTCAAAAAGCAGAGATAGTCTGGAATACTTGACCAGACCTTCTTCCAGTTTCCTGGAAGAAAAGATTGTACTGGTCTGTGCCCTCTCTCCTCTTGCCCCTGAACTCACACATAGTGTCAGTAGTAGTAACCTGTGACTTGGAGGATGCTGTCTTTCATGCTGCTTTCCAGCTTTGGTCCTGTCAGCAGAGAGGACAAGAGAGATGGAAAGGAATAGAGCACTCAAGGAAGGCAGAATCCTTAGAAACAACCAGTAATGTACTCAGACAGACAAGTTAGAAGTGAAATAATATAAAATGATATTGTCAGATGTTCTCAGAAATGGCCTGCAGCGGAGAACTGGCCAGTCACACAGTGCTGGCTCTACTCAGTCCCAGCTGTTAAACTGTTATGAAGCTAAAGTTGCATTAAATACTTTCCTAGCTTCACTTTTCCATGGATGTAATAACTATCCATACCACAAGGGTGTTTCACAACTGCAGAATGGGAAGAGGAGAGGTACACAAGACACTTGGTATTAAAATGTGATCCATGCTATGAAAAACAAATGAGAATTCTGGATCTGACCTAACTGTGAAGCAATTTCAAGTGATAATAAGACACCAAATATAAATTTGTTTAATCTGGAGTACATGTGGAACTCATCTGAAGCATACAGCTGAAAAAGAAGTACACTGATTTTAAGAGGGATGTAACAGGACATTCTGTCCATAACAACTAGCAGAGGACAGTCTAGCCTGCAATTATATCTTTGTAGACATAAGTTTGGTAAATTTTTTTATGTATATTAATATTTATTTTTTACATAATAGCGCATTAAGACAGCATTCTCCTCCCCAGTTTAGAGACACCAAAAGTCACAAGGCACAGTACAGCAAGGGGTTTACCACTAATTTGTGCTGTATTAGTCTTTCGGCTCAGCAGAAAACAAAATCAACATTTGGTTTTGAAAACATCACAATTATTTTGAATTGCTCATGGATTTCTAATATCAGCATGTTCACAAAATAGCTAGAGCCAATCGTTACTGCAACCATGTTGTCGGTATGTCCATAGCAGGATCAAATAAGTTAATCTTTTGAAATCTTTTCCAGCATGATATTTCCTGTGATTTCACCCCATGAAATGTGTGCTGCTTTTTTTTTTGAATCAAGCTCTAATATGCCCAGACTGTCCCTCCTAAATTCTGTCTAATCTCTTCTTGAAAGACCTCAGTGACAGCAATTCGGCTACTTCCCAACAAAGTTTGTTCCAAAATCTAAGCCTTCTGGATGTGTCTGTAGAGCATCTCTGTGCTTTGTATTTATGTTATTTCTTTGTAGTTCTTAGCAATTCTCATTACTGACATTAATGAACAACATTTTGCAATAACCTATCCCATTCTTATATGCTGATTTCTGTTTATTCACTGAATATGGAACTTAAGTCTCTAAGCTGGATTTCTTTTTTCTGTTTCCTGTGCTAGGAGCTTACAAGTCAGGTGTAGAGATGCTGAGCACCGAAGTACTGATGGATCTGGGTGTAAGTAGCCCTAGCCAAAGAGGTTCATCTACATATAAGCCTGTTTCAGAAGAAAATGCAGCTTGAAATGAAAATAAGAATAATTCTATGACAAGCCATGCTCAGAGAAGCTTTTAGTGGCTAAAATAGCACATCAATTTGAAGTTAGCTTTTAGAGAAGGAAAACTAGATGCACACTCCTTACCATCAATAATGTAATTTAATTTCGGGCTGCTTGCTGCCATTCATTTTTCTAACAGGTTTTGGTCTTAGATAATTCAGGAACATCTGCCCACTTAGAAGAGACTTCATTTCCACTGTACAGCAAAATCTTGAAACAGGTGAATATTGCTACATTACATTGATAATGACCAAAGTCAAAGCATTTTCTATTCCTTATTATTTTTTGCTCCGCGTTCAAAGCATCACTCCTTTTTCTCCATAGCCAAATACTGAAATAAAAAACAGTTGAGGTATACTTTTATGTCAAACACTGGTAATTTATCGGGGGGAGAGACAGAGATTCATCAAGCAGACAGTGATTCCAAAGTAACAATATTGTAACAAAGTGTGACAATTAAAAGGGAGAATTCTAAATTTTCAAGGACTTTTTGGATTACTCCATGGAGAAACCAGGACGTAGGACGCACACATTATACTGCAACCTTTCACAACACAACAGCCTAAAGGCAATGAGAAGATTTTCATACTCCTGAGGGTAAGTGGCCTGTGAATCCTACAGTAAAATATTCAGCGTCAGGAAAATAACCTCAATTTTTGCCCTCTGCATGATTCATAGTCTTTCAAGTTAACACTGAAAACAAAACATGAAAATGCAAGTATGATGAGTGACTAGCTATAAACACAGAACTGTCTGGTCAAAAACAGATGTAATTTTTACTCCCCTCCTTTACTTTTGCCTTAATCCCTTCATTTACTTCAGACATTACTCCTTCATGCAATGTTACCACTGAGAACTAAATCCCCACCACACTTCTGGATAGGTTTTCAGCCTAAATTCAATTTATTGAGTATTCAAATCAATATGCAATGAACATGGGACCCACCCTAAAACTCTCATGAAAAGCTGTCTTTTTACCTTCACAGAATCGACCAGGCTGGAAAAGACCTTTGAGATTATCAAGTCCAATCTATGACCTAACACCACCTTGTCTTAATTATTTAACTTTCAGAACTGCAAATTTAACCAGAAGAAAGATTTCTACTGATTTCACAAACTGCAATGCTTTTTTTAAAAATAACATCTTTAAAGGCTTCCTGTGCCTGTAGCACAACCATGTAGGCAAAAATTTCCCAATCAACAGATATTTGCTAAGAACACACACTGTAAATACCTGGTTGCACATTTATAAAGAATATAATAAAAGACAAGTGCTATGTTGCTTCAACACCCTAGGAAAGTCACTCTCTTTTGGAAACATTAACACTTCCTTCCAAAAAAAGAACAGTCCAAGCCAAATCATAACTCCAGTCCATATACTGATAAAGTTTCAGAACAAGCTGGTTTGTGTTGATGAGGAATGGCCAAGGAGAGGAAAACAATAAGTCTGGCCCTCTCTGCACCAAGTCTCTTTTATGCTACTTTGGCATCGTAAAAATAGCCTTTTCTGATGTGCAATTTATATTTTCAACCATACAAAAAAGACTTTCACCTTGCCAAAAGAGTACAAAGAAGGCCTGGTAAATGAAAACCAGCCCAGCATTGGTATATGAAGTATTAGTGTCTCCTCCCGTCTCACTCAATGGGATTAGATTACAATAAAGTGTATTTTCACAATAAGAAGCCCACATACACCCTCATCATTGCAGACTTGTTTACATTTCTATTATTTTGTCATACAGAAGGGTAGGACTCTATATGCCACATGCAAACACCAACTTTTCATCTTCAGTTACTGCAAATGTGTGTTACAAAACAGGCCTAGGCTTGGTATTACCCCTGAATCTCTGTGATCCTTATATTAGAAGTGTAATCCTGGTTTTGAGTGTCATCACTGTAAAATACTTCACAGCATAAAGTCCCTGCAGCTACCAAAAGCAATTTGCATGCACCGAAGACCCTACCTACAGTGTGTAAAGAAGTTTTGTTAAAATTTCCCAAGCACTCTCTTAGTCTTCCCAGGTCTGAAAGACCTGTGAACTCCTTATTGGAGTTCAGAAAATGCAGAGTGCCTTCAGGACATTCACCCAGCAAAATGCACTGTCCTCCCCAGTGGCAGGAGGCTCACTGCACACACAGAGCTGGACTGCTCCATCCACACCAGGGCTGCTCACAGCACTGCCTGCTGCTACACAGGCACAGCCACAGTGAGGTGGACAGGCTTTGCACATGTCTGGTAAGTCAACATAACGATGGGAAAAATTCACCCAATGCCAAGTGCTCCAGCGTAACCACATAACACTTCATTTGTGTGCTAAAAACTCAGCAGGGATTTAAATGAATTAGATCCTTGTGCACAAGAGAAAGTTAACCCTTGCTGAATAAACCTTTTTTATTCGCATATCAGAATTCAAAAGATTACTTTAAAAATAGTTTAATTTGAATGCAAATTAAACGACTGACATACCGTGTCTTCAAATATTCCTGTTTCATAATTGTTTCTTCTTTTTTGTTGTTTTATGAGTGCAATGTTCCACCAGGGTCCTCTTTTTCCTATGTGCAACAAAACAAAGCATATCTTCTAAGAGCAGATGAAATAAATCAGAACACTCAAATCAAGGCTCTTACTCTGGTTTGACTTAAAACAGAAGAAAACATTACAAAGTACACCAAAAGTTTGCCAAGTCTCTTTAGTGACCCAGAAACTGATTATGATGTACTGAATTTTGCAAGTTACTAAATCTGCCCACATATACAACACCAAAACAAAATGCTGGGACTCTGTCACCAACAGGATTTTCTCTTCAAAATTAGACAGATGCAGTAGCATAGTCATTCTCAAGGAAATCCCTTGGGATTAACCCCTCCCACCATTTAACTTTGGTGGTTGTCTGGATGAAACCAACAGGCATAGAATTCTCTGAAGATATCGGCAGATGCACCCTCAATGGAATATTTCTGTCAGCTGTGCTGCAGTCATCCATGGTAACCTCTGGCCCTCAAAAAGCCTCAGCTGAGACTGGAGGGCTAAAGTCAAATCTTCAGCCTCATGGTTGTGCCTGCCTCCTCCTACCTGTGCACTTCTGCCAGTGTGTGAAAGCAATTGCACTGTTCCCAGCTCCCTTAGGGAGTGGTGCAGGACAAAGACAAAACTTTGCATTCAGAAGTATTGTTCCTTTTTTCATTAGCACAAGGTCCTGACCCAAAGCCATCTCAAGCTGGCTGTTGTCTGTCTGTTTGCTCCCCTGGGTTTTCGACCAGCACACGTTGCAGTGTGGGATAAAGCTGGGCACAATTATTTTCACACACAAATACAATGACAAGAGGTCACAGTGGCTGTGCCTAATAAAGCCAAGGGGTCCTAAATGTAAGAAGTGACTGAATTAATGTACAGAAGGACAAGGCTGGAAAATTGAATTATGTGTGCTACAGAAAAATCTGTCTTTGTTTCCCAAGCTGTTCTTGCTTTCATACTCAAGTGTTTTGTGTTTCCCTCATCAGTAAGCACCACCACTTGGGAATGGCTGTGTCCTTGGGTGGACACATGATTCATGGTGTTGTTGCTGCAACTTCTGTGTGTCTTCCTGGAGAATTTCTGTCTTAATGGTACTTTATTTCTTAAAGAAATGTATTTTTAAGTCAAACCAGGTTTACAAATATCTCACCAAGTCAAGTGACGTCCAAGTGGGTAAAAGGCAGGTTTATTTTCTTACTACAAATTTTCCAATCACACCTATTTTTATGTTACCAAGGGAAACGTCCATGATTTACTACCTACAAGCCCTTTAACAAACATGAATTCAAACAAGCACTTGTAGAGAACAAAAACAAATACTTCATTCTGAAAGGTATGTTTTCCTTTTAAACACTTCTTCCGTTAGAATAGAAGCATAAATTCAACTGATTTTCACTTTTTTTCTAACAAAAACCTACTCCCCCCCACCACCCATCCCAGATGGCTAGATGTTGACTCAGTGCAAAGAACTTGGGAGGCTAAGCAAACATGAGCCTAGTTTGACAATCCATTATAACTTGGCTAATGCTCCTCTGTCACCAATAATCAAGGCTCTGCTAACACTTTNTTTTTTTTTTTTTTTACTGAGTACACTGCACTCTGCTCACCAGAATCACCAGGATTTCTTTTCTGTCAAGAGGGCCCTTTCTTTTAAAGCTTCTTAAGGGAAAAATATTTCTTTCTTCAATGAAGCCCTTGAAGTGGTTTGCTTCTTGCAGGTGAATTAGCAGAAATGTTGGTTTGCAGAATACTTTCAGGCATAGTTTTCTCTCTGCTCTCTTCCTTTTCCAATGCAGCACTGTGCAGGGCAGCAGCGCCCAGCTACAGCACTTAACCCTGTATTGTCTGCTCTGCCCCAGCACTATTTGATAGAAAATCCAAATCTGAGGCTTGATTTAACAGATATCCTGACTCTGCCCCTTACAAAGTTCCTCAACCCTATTAGAAAACCTCCAAACAAAACAATCCCACTACTTCCAACTTCTCTATCAACTTCTTCATGGGGGCCTGAAACACCAGGTTTAAAGGCATGTTGGGCCACAGTGCTAGCTTGTGGGCATAGGTTCTCCAAACACTCAAAATCAGGCTCTCCCAGGGGAAGTCTGGATGCAGTGAACCAACAGTTCAGCCATGGGTGCACAAGCCTGTGTGGATCCCACTCCCTGTGGAGAAAATACAACTGCACCTTAGCTTGTTGGTACAGGCATCTCCAAAGAGGTTTAGGCACGACCACAGGCTCTGCTCTTGCCCTGTTCCCATGAAGGAAGGAGCAGTGGCTGTACAAAGAACACCAGCACCTGTCCCAGCAAAGGAGCCTGAGGGGGTCCCGGCCTGGCACACAAATCACAAGCAGTGCAGGAGGAACATGTGTCCTGCTTCTGCCAGGCAATACATCTCTCCTGGCCAGTCTCCAAAGCGTGTCAGACCCGTGCATCTCTCAGTGAGGTGCACCACATGCTGGGCTGAGGTAAGCAAAGCTTGGCAAGTTTGCATTTCCCTGCGGAGCATCACTGCTGCAGGCCGGGGCACCTCTGGACAGGACAAAACATAACAAATGGGGATCTCCAAATTCTCTCAGTTGGGGTTTCTTGGATAAAGCAAAGCAGGAGTAAAAAAATAAACTGGTTTTACCCAGTCTCTGTGGGAATACAAACATTTAAGAAGATTTTGTAATCTAAAGTTTAATATAGAAACAAGGGTAACATATTGAAAATATCCTAAGGCAGTAAATCTTAATTTAAAAGAACAATGACTTAGGAGTCCTTAAAATTACTCCTGCCAATGCCCTCAGACCTGAGGTTTTAAATCACTTTGGTGCTCTCAAAGACTGGGAATTTCAGCATTTAAAACTGATGTCTAAGGCCTTCACCCAGACAGCAAGCTTTAAAACTGTCATATTTGCAAAGTCTTTGAAATCTCATTCCTGCCCCCCTCATGGGAAAAACAACCCCCCTCCAACGCAATAAGTCTAAAGCAGAAATGTTTCTAAAGCACAAACACTTAAGTGAAGCCTTTTCCCATGCCTTTCCTTACTGCCACCAAGAGAAGACACAGCCCTGTAGGGGACTCTCTGCAACATGAGGTTGCTCTGAGCAGGGAGTGACAGCACCAGAGGGGAGTCCATGGGATGGGTGATCACCTCCTGGAGAGCAGTGCCACTGGCAGGCACATGGCAGGCAGAAGGCTGGGGACCATGTTCTGTGGGACTATCAGGAGGACAGGATGATCCACTGTGGCCCCACATGCCACAGCTTGCTCCTACCTGCTGGGATGAGTGCGTGGAGCGAGCTCATCTCCCACACGAATTAACACAGAAAACACATACCTGCCAAGGCAAGGCTAGCATGCCTGCCCCACTCCTAATGCTGCAGAGAAGAGGGGGCCCAGCTTTCGATGGCAGGAGCATCCTAAAACACTTGCAGAGCCAAGCAGTCAGTGAGCCAGAAGACGTGGAAGGAGCCAGCGGAGAGTGCAGCATCCAAATCAGCAAATCCCTTAAGCACGTGTTTAAAAGCTTTACTAAATCTGGACCACAGGCCGTCTTCACAAATGGCCCTCACAGATCCTGGGATACCTGCTAGTACTCCATGAAGGGACTAGGAGGCTGCTCAAACCCCTGCAAAAGCATACCATGGCAAGCAAAGAGAGCATGGGGACGTGGGTAGAGTCTGCAGCCCTCTGTAGCAAAGAGGATCTGCACCCAGAGGGATGCTCCTTGGAGTAGTTCACTTCTCTGGGCAGTCACATTGAGTTATTATCATACAACATCTTTCCTCTTTCTTTTTCTTTAGCCATGTTTTTTTTTTTTCTCTCTAATGTTGTTTATTTCAAGTTCTCATCTCTGGAAAAGCCTTATCCTACATATGTTCTGCAGATTAGGACCCACCTCTCCCCCTCCAAGTGTTTCAATAACAATCACTTGTTTTCTGTGCAGCAAGAGGGATTACAGCCCTGTGGCATCTTTCTGCATTCTTTAAAATCTTCTCTCCTCCCTGGGGAAGAATCTGTTTCTGATGTTAATGTGGTGCTACGTGTTTTTAAAGTGCTCTGATCCTGCCTGCTGTCATCACAACATGGTGATAAATTAAGAGTTTAATTTCAGTTTAATTTGCACATGCAGATTAAGAAACACAGGGGACAGGGCATGGAAGGACAAGAACAACTCCAGTATCTCTGCCTCGCTCATGTGCATTTCTGGTGACTGTAAACTGCTTCATCCTAGTATTGATGAAGAAAAAAGTAAGAAACTTGAAGATTTAATAGATTCAATATTATTTTTACTCAGATATTATGGAAAGTGAGAATTTAAGAAAAACTCCTTGGCAACAGAGCTAACACAAATCCTTCTCACTTGCCTTAAGTTTCTCTTCCTCTTTCTTGGTACTGCAAGAAGGCAGTAACACACTGTAACATGCTGAAGTATGCCCTTAACCCCTTAACTGAGCTGAAGAGGTTTGGATAAACAATTATTCCAGCATGAGAATTACTCATTCCAGTGATATGGATGGAAACAGACACAGGCTCTCTAGTGAAGGCACAAATCCTCCAAAGGCACCCAGAAGGAGACAATCTCATCCCTACAGAAGGCATGATGGTCCTTAGCCTGACCAGCCATGGTGGAGCCGTTCAGGATGCAGGACATCCAGCCAGGTCATGCTCATCCTTACCATATGGACTGCTAGCCTTGACAACCCTTACAAAGGCTCTGAGTCACTGGGGGGACTCTGCACCTCCCAGGGACCCCATTTCTCCAACCCTCAGAGGAAAGAGACATGGTCAGAAAATGTTATAAAGAAAAAGGTTGGAGCAGAGACCACTCAGATCTTGGCAAGACTGTTTAAATTGATTGAAGTGATAAAAATGGAATGCCTACATTTTGACTGTAACATACAGAAATTGTGCTAGGCATCAGGAACTTTTCAAGGAGGCCTAATTTATAGATGCTTTTCTAAGGAGGACAAGTGAGTATATTACTTTTCCTTTAATGTGCAGCTGCAACAGCAAACCACACACACTGTAGATTTTATAACCTTGCTAATTTTCCCTAAGTCTTGGGAGATATTGGTGGTAAGTATAAAGGTATTTTGTTTCAACCTAAGAAGAAAAAGAAAATTGAAAATAAAAGAATTTCTTTTCAGAGTATAGTTAACAGCTAAACTGAAGAGATATCAACTCTGATCCCTACAGAACAGCCAGTGATGCCAGGGAGACTGGAATGTACATCTTACCCTCAATTCAACTAAAGAAATTGGGGGGTTATTTTTATTCCTGTTGATGTTAATGAAGCAAATGGACATCCTAAGCAATCAGGAACAAAATGGCAATCTAGTGGAAATGCTGTACGTTGCAGTAAGCCAACTGGCTGCGTGCAGTAGAGTTGGAGCTGCGAGAAGAGAGACCCTGGGAGCACTGCACTGTATGTGCATGAAGATTCCAGCTCTGCAACATATTTTCCTACTTTCACATTCCCATTTCTAAAATTGACGGCCATAAAACCAGTTAATTAGAGCGTGCAAGAGGCTCAGATACTGAAGAAAGGAGGAGCATGTAAGAGCTGAGAGTGAAAGCCTCATCATCTGTTAGCATCCCCATCCAAAGCACAGGCCAGTCATTTTATTTTATGCCAGCTCCTAAAGCTTTGATTGTTGCTTTCGTCTCATAGGAGAAGAAACCAATGATTTTCACAGCATCATGTCAGAATAGTTCAGTAATGGGGTACCAGCCTACACTGAATTCACCCTTCCATTTCAAAAACTTTAGGGGAAGGCTTTTGATCAAAGTCAGAAAGAAGAGAGCTTTGACTGCAGGTTTGCCTTACTGCCTATGCTGAAGGGATGGAAGTAACTTTCTATATGACTAAAACATTTTCTGGGGACATAAAATGAAGATCTTCTGTCCAAATTGTAACCACATTTCAAATTTATAAATTAAACATTTCAGTCATGCCTTATTACTGGGAGGGGAGCAGGCGGCACAGAAAGGTTATTTGCCTGCAACAGACCCAAAATGGAACTGGAGAACTTTATCCCCATTCTATGGACTTTTGTCCTTGCTTGTAGATCTATGGGAAAAATTCACTGTCGAACCCCCAGGGACATCCACAATGCTTCTCACTTTCCAAAATCACTGGGACAGCTCACATAATAAAATATTTGCTGGAAAGGCACCAAGGCATGTTAAGTACAGAAAGCAGCCTTAACTCTCACTTTCCACAATTTCATGAGCCTGAGTCAGAACTGCAATGTTTTTTGAACTATATATGGACTAAACTTATGGCATTTCTTCACCCATCCAACACCTTTTATTTACTCCCTTATGTTATCTCATATTATCTCATTAGTTAGGTTATTTTAGCTGCACTTAGCATGCAGGTGATATTCCAGTTTGCTACCTAGTCATAAAACTGTGTATCCTTTTACTGTCATTGGGGTTTTCCAAAACATACACTAATTCTACCATCTCAAGATATATTACACCAGCTGAAGGGTATGTTATTAAGCATTTCACTACTGCAATAAAAATGAAAATGTATGAACAGAAAAATCACAGACTTTTTTGTACTCCATTCCCATTATTCTAATTTGCTTCTGATTCTGTATATATCCTGATTAATAAATGCCACATGAGAGACTTAGAACTAAATGGTCTGGAAATGGGAATAGAAGTTAAGTAAGTTCATAATGGCACCCAGAGATCGGCCAAAATAATTTTTAAACTGTTCTCCACCAAGCTATTAAAGTTTCAGGCTAGCTACACTCACCAGCACAAAAGCAATGCTATCATCAGCTTGCTAATCTATCTTCCATTTTAAGACCACCATCAGTCAAGCAGAAGACTCAGCCATAAATAGTTATTAGCCACAGCACCGAGCAGAGTGAGGAAAGAATGCTAATGTCCAAGAATGAGTTTGTGTTGCAAGGAAGGAGCAGCAAGAGAAATTAAACCTGCTTTGTCCTTAAACTGAGCGATCATCCTCTGGCTCACAGGGAAAACCCAAACAATTCTCTCTCCTTCCATTTTGCCTTACTGGTCTGAGGCCAAGAATTTTCACGCAACTTTGGCATAAAAATTCAGCATACTAAATTTATATACTCATTCACTAAATTCACGGAGAAATAGTTTATCCCTTAAACCTTTACATTTGAAAATTTTGTATCTTGGAGTTAGTCAGCACTGCCCTCAATTCATGGTGGCCACTTCCTTTCTTAGAGATCAAACATGAAAAGCTTCCTGAACTATGTATTTCCTCCTTCTGAAACTAATTGATGCTGTAGTACATATGAAATAGGTTTCCTAACCTACAGCATTCATGTTCTATTCAAAAAAGACTACTTGATGAAGTGCCATTGGGTGAGGTGTCAGGTAATCAATTTTCTCAATTATTTCAGAGAGAACAAGAATTTCTGGGTGTCTCTGCTGAATCTTCGATCAGGATTAATTATTTAATTAAATAGGTGAAATAATAGGCAAAAGTAAACCACATCAGTTCTTTTGATCCATTATAGGCTGTACAAAAAAATCATGTTTTGCCACAGAGCTGTGAAAAGTGACAGTGAGACTAAGTTATAATGACTGAATATACCATAGATTAAAGTAAAAATAAGATGCAAGTAGTCTGCAATGTTAGAATTTAAGGTATGGGGCTTTTCAAAATAATCTGCAAAGATAGGTCAAGTGCTCCTGGTCTTAAAAAAATCCTGTGTATCCAATCTGGAAACTCAGCAGCAGATAGGACAGGATCTTCAAGCTTACATCAGTCAACTTGAGGAGCTTATTTCAGCTCTAATGAACCTTTCCAAGTACGTACTATGCACTGGAGCATATATCCCCATCCAAAGAAAAAGTAACAAAACACAACAAACATAATTCTTCTCCTAGAAGAGTGCTGCTCCAGCAGCACTATGATCTACAGGCTCCAGTAGGTCCATTGCCAGAAGCAGATCAAAATCTTATTCCTGTCACTGAGGCACAGTTTTGTGAAACCACACATGCCAAAGCCTAAGAAATACCGTGCAAAAGTCAAACTGCATGTTTTCTAAGGAAGAGTTACTGGCACACAGTGTATTAACAACAGCAGTAACACAGAAACCTGTGCATGTGCCCTTCATATGGAAACAAAACCAGTACAGATGTTTGCTATCAGTGCAAACCTGCACCCTTTTATGTACATCATCTTCAGCCATGCACAGAAAGTTCAACAACTAGCCTTGAGTGAGGAAAAACACACGGTTCACATGTATCCCTTAAATCAACGAGAAATACTGCTCTTCAGGGGTTAAGGACTTAGCTGAATTGAAATCTGTACTTGACTTTCCTACAGAGATCGTGGGATCTTGACTACCCAATTCCTCCTTAATTTCTCAAAACAGAGGCTATGCATGCCAACTATACATAGAAATGTTTAAAGAGCTTAGTGTTCCAGCCATTTTTGTGGAAAGCAAATCTTAAATACTATTAATTCCATAACTCTAACCACACAAATACATTTACACTGACTTTCATTAACACAGCATGGAATTACATTCAGTGTGAGGGTGTCATAGTCTCACAAGAATCCTAAACTACTGTAAGTCAAGCCAAAAGAGAAGAATGTTGGTGATGCCTTCTAAACGATAAATCTTCAATACTTCTTACTAGGGCTAATATTTGGCATCACTTTCCAGTTGTTTCAGAGTCCTACGTTTCTCAAAATGAAACCTAGACCATACAAGTCTGATCAGGTGAAACAGTCTTCTTGGTGTGAATTGTATTGTCTGTCAGAGAATTATCTATTGCATCTTGCAAGTTTTCAATTATGTTCTTAACTCTCTACTAATTATTCAATGAATAAGCAAAAATTAAGATATTGCACAGTACTTTAGTGTCAGCTGCCACATTAATTATGATTGCTCTCCTTCACAGATACAAACAATGCAAATCTGAATGCTTCTTCAAGACAAGATCAGCTGAAGAAGTAACTCCTCTAGCAAGAAAGTGGATAATGTTCTCTTTCATCTGCTTCTGAATCTCCCAGCCACCTTCTAGTTTGCATAGCATGAGAGAATACATCTGAGAAAGGTTGCTGCAATATAAGAGATGAACACCGGGAGTCTTGGAACTGTTTAAAAGTGAAATAAAAATGTAGATATCAATCCCTCAAAGCCACAGGCTTCTGCTTAGGGCTGGTCAAAATCCCACTAAAATTAATATGAATTTAGTGATTTGCTTTAATATCTGCCTTTTATAACCATTGTTCATGTAATACGAGCAAAACCACATTTTGAATTCCATGGGATATACCCCACTTCTCTTATCAGTTCCAGAAAAGGATAAGACATACCACATGATGAATATGATGTACTTAGCTGTGATTTTATTGTCCCTCCATTTCTGCTGCCCTGTGGAATGTGCCAAGAAGCTGGTTCCTGTGAAGAGGAAAACAATCCAAATTGAGTAGAGAATAGAAGGTAAAAGAAATTCACCGTATAGGGCTATGGCTTCTACCTAGTTGCTCGAAAATTCTGCAGACACCCTGTCATCAGTCTGCTTTTTCAGCAATCCAAATAGAGGACATCACCACTGATGTAACTGGGTATATGTCATATAATTGCTCTGGGACAGTATACTCTATAGATTTAGAACATGACTCTCTAGGTGCTACTGGATTATTAACAAAAAAGACATTAATCACTGTGACAGTCAGAAAACAGCATTATTCTCACTCTCTGAACTGAGACGTCAGATAGACCCATTGTTAATTAGGATGATGACAGCTAGAAATTAAATTTTAAAGACTCTGTTTATTCCTCACTTCTAAAAATTATTCCTCGCTGTCCTACCCTATTCCTTCTCACAAATCTGGTAGTAAAACTTTAGGCAGCTCTTCTTTGATTCTGCTGAACTGTTTCTGGTTAATAATGACAAACAAGAGAGAAGAAAGTAGTTATTAAGCTATTAGAAGCTAAATACACACTGTTTGAGCATATTCAGCATTTATCTAGCTTTAACTTGTTTTTCTAAGGCAGGAATAGAAAACTATACAGAGCAGAAAATTTAAATCATCAATGATGTGATAGTGACCTGTGTGATAACTTGTAAGGGCTTTAGCGTACCTTTAGATTTTCTTAACAAAAAACCCCATTGTCCTATCCTGACCTACAAGTTCCTGCTTACTTTCTTCATGGCTTTCCAGCATACATTAACCCTCTCTGTTGTGTAACGTTGCATAGGCACTCACATCTCTGTCTGAAGGGATGCAGCAATATTTACCTGCATGTGGCTGTGCAGCCAGCAGGAGGATGGGACTGAATACTAAGTTCTGTTTTCTCAACTTTTAAGAAATACTTGGCTACACTACCACTGAATCCTTCCTGGTGTTTGTCGAGGGGAAAATGTAAAAAAGGCGAAAGGCAAGCACGTTGTGCTTCCAGAGTGATTTGTCATAGGAACTTGACAAACTCTTGTGCAAAGGCACCTAGCAGTGGATTAAATTACTCTGGATGATTTCTTTTTGGCTTGCCGAAAGAGGAATGAATATGAGGAACCTGACACATATGTGCCTGGAAGGAACAGACACAGACAGAGCAGGATGGAAGAGCTTGCTGGGAGATCTGCAAATCCAAAAAGAGCAGATGTGAGCAAAGCTGCCCTCCAAACCAGATGGTACCAAGAAACAAGTGAATCCAGAGAAACAGCTGAGGTGAGCCTCTTTCCAGAGATAGCCCTTTGCTTGTCTCATTGAGTAGATTATTCAGCTGAGAGGTGGCAAGTATTATCAAAAAAAAAAAAAAATCGTTATTGGGGTAAATCTGGAATGTTCTTTTTTTTGCTGTTTTCTGAAGTTTGAAGTTTGTGTGTTTGTCGAGTCATGCTTTGAAACAGTCTTTTATCAAAAGTGGTTATGGCTGGGGGTTTTTAGACAAAATATTTTGATAATATGCTTTGAATATGTTCCAATAACCGTTTCAAAACAAATTACTGCTGACATTTTCAGGAGGTGAAGTGTTGGAAAAGTCCAGCTTTTCCCACAAGTCTTGTTTTACTCTGGAAGAAACTCATGCTGGAATGAAAACATATTTCTCATCAAAATTCAAAAAGCTTATCTGGTAATTTGGGTATTTGACTTATATTGGAGATGGTGATTCATTCATTAAAAAAAAAAAAAAAAAAAAAAAAAAAAACACTCAAACAGAAAGAGCATCCCGCAGGGAAAAATACTGTGTGAGTGTCAGAGGTAATTTGCAGCAGTGACTTTCTTACCTTAGTTAAATGTTCATAGGAGGAAGTCTGAGCAGAAAAGTGACCTCTTCATTCTTTTTGACCAAAGACAGCACCTGTTTAGAAATAAATGACTTGTAAGCATACATAGTGTATCTTTTTCTGAGGATAGGTATCTTTTCTTCATTTTTCTTATGTTGAAATTGGCCTTTTCAACCTGACTACATTTTGCAAGGTGGTTTTACTTTCTTTCCGTGACTGTGTAAAAAAGGAGTTACAATGTAGTTGAAACTATAATTTCATTGATTTTTATAAGTCAATGCTGAATTAACTGCAGGCTGACAAAAAAAGACATAACAGAAGAAAGAATTTCCGCCTTCAGCTGACTTAATATATAATTACAACTGTACAGTGGGAAAGAAACATTACAATGGAAGTGTTTAAATAGTCAAAACAACAAAGCACAAATTTCTGCATGAAGACACCAAAACGCTTCCCAGGTAATCTTGGACACAAGCTACAAGTATGGGGCAAATAAGTGAAAATATCCTCCACCAGACATTAATAATAAGGTACATTCAGTTTTAAAAGACCCAAGAAGAAAAATACAAGAAAACTCTTGATGTTTCTCATAGCGAAATGAAAACTAAAAAAACAAATGGAGTGTAACTTTGATGAAGGATTTATTTTTCAAAGGCATTCATCTATGTTATATGACTGGTGGACTTCAGTCCCTGTTGTGCAGCATGTTCAGATTCAAGCTTAAATTTTAGGGAGTACATAATGTTTTGATTGGAAAGTGGATATGAGGAGACTCCTTCAAACAATAACCAAAATAAAGACATTGACATGAGGAATTTGGTTGTGATTTCACAGGCAGCCCAGACAGTCTAGAAGCTCACTGACCAAGCCAGGGCTGCTGCTCTTCCCCCCACCAAATTTTCCTGCTGCTGCCCCAACCTCAGCCTTGCCCAATCCCAGGCTTCCCCACTGCTCCTTCCCTCCACTGCCTGTTCCTTACACCTCCACAACTCACAAGAAGGCAAAAACCAACAAAAGAATTTTTTTTTGGCGGGTTTTTGTTTGTTTGTTTTGGGGGGTTTTGGGGTTTTTTTACTTTTTCCTACTATTTGGGGGCAGTCTAGTAAGCTAAATCAGCTAACAGAGTGACCTAGCAAGTGTCAGAGGCAGCACAAGGAGAGCCCTGGGAGTACATGGCATGCAGGAGGTACTGTGGAAGGTGCTCCTGCTCCCTAGGTTGACACCGAGCTCCATCCACTGGAGTCAACAGTGAGGGTCCCACTGACTCCACCAGGTTCTTGACTGATCCCACATTTGATGGGACTCATACATGAAGCCCATATTCACTGCAGATGTGCCAGTGCACAGCTATGTAGACAACTGTATGCAGCAGCCAGGCTCCTCTTTGATGGTACACTGCATGCTTCCATCAAGGATCAGCGGAGCTTGTACCAAATTCTTCATATGGAATAACCTACAGAAAGTCACAAACCTCATATCCTCCTCTTGCCCTGCAATGTTATTTACCCAGAAGGCTGATCCTATGAGTCTTTTGGCTCATTGCCTGTTGCCCACACAGCCAGGTAAGGACTTCAAGATGTAGTAGAAGTTTGGTTCCTTTTCTTTAGGCCAGAGCAGCCTCTCTGAAACAGAGACCTTCCTTCATTTCTTGGAGAATTTCAAGCTGCAGAAAGTTAATTATAGACAAGGTAGGAATGAGCAGTGGTGGCACCAGTCAAATCCTGAGCTGCACTCAGGATTTATAAACAGGTCCTGCACCAAATTAATGCTTTACCATGCAACATTTTGCTCAAGTGAAAAAAGAGACTGAGTAATACAATGCTACACACTACAGCACCATATTAGGTTTTTTTCCCCACTGAACTGAGGACCTCATTAGTTAAGTTAATTTAGAACTAATAGCACATTTGTCATAGCAACTGTTTCTTTCCTGAATGTTTTACATAAACTTCACAAATTTGATATTGCAGCTTGCCAAAAAAAGTGAGAAATACTTTCTCTGCTCTTGAGAAATCTTTCTCTAATTAGGTTGGCCATTTTTCTGCCTAGATGCTGAACTGATTTTTTTTTTGTTGTTAGAATAAAAGATACCAGAAGCACCCATTCTTCTGGGTTTGAAAGTGCTTATTACCACATCCGTTCTAACCACTGATAAGATGCCCCATAATTATTCATAAAGCTGAGGATATTAAACAATATACAAATGTCCCCATTGGTTTAAATAATCAAGAGGCTGGTGAAGGGGAAATTACCAAAACAGCTATGTATATTAATTACATTAGTAATTACATAGTAATGATGCCTTAAGTTTTAGCTTTTATATTTTTCAGATTCTATGTGTTTTAGTGTGTAGTTCTGGGCTTCATATAAAGAGTTAGTAAGCTCTCTTTGTCGAGTTGGTAGTATCTTTTCGATAAATACCTTTTATGCTTTTATTCTATCTAGTCTCTGTTTCCAGGTCAGCCTAGCCAGGCAGCAGTTTAAACCTCAAATCAAGGGCTCTTCACCTCACTTTGCTTTGTGCAGTATTTACACCACCAAGACAGTAGCCATCAAACCCTGCTTCCATTCCTGCTTACTCTTTTAAAGATCTATCAAGGATTTTCTGCTTCTAAGAAAATGCTGCCTGTGGCAGCCCTTTCGCTCAAGGCTTCCCAGCTCCCTGCATTCAGAGAGGACAAAGATATGATGACAAATACATAGCACATGCCTAGCCCAAAGCTTCTGTGCAACCTCAGGTTCTAATCACAGTAGTCAATTCTAATAACACATTTGTCCAAAGACTTCCAGCAAAGTGCTGGTGTTATTATAGGAAGAGGACACACTGCTGTAGATCACACAAAACTTGATTAAATAAATATAACATAAACGGCACATACACACTCCCACAAGCCCCTCTTTGCATTTCATGACTATTAAATTCTAGAGGGGATGAAGGGCCCCAGATGCAGAAAGAGCCTGGATGAGCCAAGAAGAGAGTCCACATGCTAGCTGCCATTTGATTGCTCAACATCCTAAGCCTCTTTTCTAAAATTCCACGGGCCAGTGTTATCCGAGGAAATCTAGGGTGAAAGCAGCAGGCATGGCTCCCACACCTGATACAAGTTTACAGCTGAATAGATAAAAGAATCCAACAAAATAAAAAATTATGCTTGAAAACTTTTAAAAAGTGAGTTAAAGTTTCTTTGAGAAAGAGAAAGGAGGCACAAACACCCACCATGAAGACTGTGGTCAGGAAAAAGAAAGAACCCTGGAGACAAGCCTCTCTGTTCTGCCTAGGAGTCCTAACAAATGTCTGGCTTAATACAAAGTGCAAAAGCCGTTCTTCATTCAGGGACTGTCACCCAGAACTCTCTCCCCACGTGTATCCATGTTTTCCCAGCTGAATGCCCCAGACACTCAGTACTGAGCCACACACACTTGTAACTCCATCCACCTGCAATGGGATTTATTTTATGTGATATGACACAGCTTAAGGAGAAGGGTGCCGCAAGTCACACTGCTCATGCTGTGCCCCAGCACACCCTTTCCCCTGTGGCTACAGCTTAGCTCAGTTTTGAGGCACACTGGTTTCCCTTCTGAAAGCAAAATGCTCTTGTGAACACACAGTACGATTGGCATGCTTTTTAAAAAAACCTCCTAGACCGAGGGTCTCAGAGAAAAACAACGTGTCTGGATATCATATGGGACAAGGCATGAGAGAAGCTAAACTGTTGCCCCAGCAGTGCATGGCAGAAGAGCTTCATGGCCTGAGCTGCAGTCCAGCTCCAAGAGACACAGTGGTACAGAAACCTGAGCAGGCGTCTTGAGTCCCCGACTTTGGCCTCAAGCAATGACATGAGGTTCTGGACCTTTAAAAGCAGTGTTTTGGAACATAAATATACAGATAGGGTCTTTTTATCAAGATATACATTTTTCTTAGAATGGTTACTTTGTTCTTTTATTATCTGTACATGAACTATGCAGGGCATTTGTTTAGGATCTGTAAAAATCTGTTTCCCATAAGCAGCTTGGCATTTTGTCTTTATTAACTACAACATTCATTGAGAATGAAAACATTGTACTATCAAACTTTGAGAGAAAACATTGTACTATCAAAAAGAATCATTATTGCTTTAACTTTATCACACTGGGTGATTACAACTGAGATAATTAGAGGCTAATTTGAGAGGAACTGAAGGGGAAGTGTAAGCAGAGCTAGAAGTTAATCAGAATGTGCATGTATTTAAATCAGGAGTGCACCGAGTTTGATCTCTAGCAGATTTTTGCAACTCAAACACAGGCATAAGAAGGAAAAACAACATAGAAAAATAAGGGGGAGAGAGGAGTGGCGAATGTAGATTGGAGAAGAGCATGTTTGACCTGCTGGGCAGGAGAGACCTGCATGCATGAGCCTCCCAGCTCAAGTGTGCTGCCCTCTTCCTCCAAAAAAACAAATGTGAGCTCAGGCTCAGGACAGGCAGCACCTGAGCAACTCCACATAGAGTGTTTTGAAACAGGTTTTGCCCACCAGTGCTTCAAGGTGGCAGCCAGTGGCAGAGGTCTTTAGGAGGAGCAGGAGGACAGACCCTGTCCTTGGCAGGCAGATCCTAATCTCACTAGTGGGAAAGTTTTTTTTAAAAAAAATAACAATTAAAAAAAATTTTTAAAAAATTAAAATGAAAGAAGAAGAAAAAAGAAAAATACAGCTCTGACCTTGATATTAAGGGAAGATGATAACTCCAGGGCACAGATGTGGTCATCCAAATGAGAACAATGGCTGTTGGGGGGCAGGCTCTTTCCAGAGGACATCACAGGAGGGAGTGGGAGCAACACTCTTCCAAGCTCCCTCACCAGCTATGTGCATGCTGCCTTGCATAGATTCTGAAGCAAACCCCCACCACCACCTCTCCAGGGAGAAAGAGGGAGACATCAGCCCATGCCATACACATCAAGCTGTGCTGTTTCCAGCATCCTTGGCAGCTCAAGCATCTCCTCTTAGCTCTGTATTAAGGCACACAGGTGTATCTCTTGGCATAACCCAACACAAATATCCAGCTATGGCATCTCCTGTGCCACCACTAGTAACTGTCTGCCGCATCATGAGATACAGTAGGGACTAACCCCTGGAATTCTTGCTTGCTATTGAACAGACCCTATAGAAACTGCTATTGCTGACCTTCGCAGAGGAGTCCTTCTGCTCCCTGAACCTGTGGAGGAGAGGAGGGCTCTGCAGGCACAAATGGCACAACAGAAAGCACCACAAGTTGAGCTGGGTTTCACAGGGAATGGGGGATAAAGAACCATTTTTACTGCCTCACTGTACATTAGGAAATGTTTAGTAGCATATTTTTTTCCACCACAGCCCTCTCAGAAAACCATCTTAATGGATTGTTTGCTTTGCCAGAGTACCATAAAACAGGTCACTGTGTGAAATAAGCTATCACTAATAAAAACACTCTTATGAGAGGATAATGGAAATTTATGGTAGGGCTTTGGCTTGTACAGCAGTGCAGCTAAGAGAAGAATTAAAATGGAAAAAACAGTGCTTGGTACTCCTGAAATGTGATTAAGGCACTTCTTGACTCCTGTTTGCTTCCTCAGATAGTGTTTCAAAAGGGGTTGAGTCTGTAGGAGCATTGGTGCCTCAGCTATGGGAAGATGAACCTTGCCTGCTGTCCATCATCCCAGACCCCGCCCTAGGAACAGCACTCCCATCTTGAATTGGTATCTTGTACGCCATCAAGTATTCTCCCAATTAATGAGCAAAGTTAATTGAAAGACAGAACATCCTTGTTTCCATTGCAAGGAGATTCAGGAATAGACTTGAGCAAGGAGGGAATCAGGGACTCATTACTTATAGACCCAAGCCCCTGTAGTCTCCTTTCTCCAGAAAAAAAGCCTTCCCATGCAGATCTGCTGTGACAGACCTGTGACATGGGATTTCGCCAACTGCTTGACATTGCCTAAAAGACAAAGAGAGCAAGGGCATGAACTGACACACAAGTACTAGACACACTAATGTCTGGCAACTACCCCATCTCCATTTTCCTGCTTCCTGTTTAATAGGCCCTTTAGGGAAGTTTATTGCTGATCTATGCTAGAAAATTACTCATATAATTGAAACATCAGTGTAATATTGTTTCCCCAGTATAACTTTTTCTTTGGGAATTTCTGGATGCAATTATCCCTTGTGACGAATAAAAACAATAGCTTAATCACAAATATATGGTTAGAAATGTCATTTTAGGATTAAACATAAAATGCCTGTTGCCTCAGCATTTCACATCAAATGGACTGTCCTTCCTGGGAGCATCCAAAGGAATGTGAGGAACAGAAATGGCGTAGGAATGACAGGAGCTAACTATCCTTCTCTCAGGAATTTTGCTGAATAAGCATTTCAGATCTGACCTTCAGGACAGCCCTCACATGCTTCTAAGAGTTTCAGAATCATCTGACATGCAAGGCACCTTCAAACCCACCAGAAATTCAGGACATGAGCCTCTGCCTGATGCAAGTCTACTAGCACCTCTGTCCCACTGCCATCCCCATCCCATATGAGCAGAAGCTGGGCTACAGCATGACCAAGGGAGCTGCTTGGCATGTGTCCCCTGGTTTCCAGTGGAGAATGCAGTTTACACAAAAACTACTCTGGAAAGGTTTGATTGGGCCATTTACATTTTGCAATTTTTTGATGAAATCCACTTGATTTTATATATCTATCTGTACATATACCAAAACTTCTACATACATACAGAAACATAAAGGCAATCAGAAAGAGGAGAATTAATATTGAGTTTTGAATCCCTATAAAATCCCCAAATTGCTGATTTTAAAACCCTTGTATTATACTAAAATGAATAAAACTGCTTTACAATCCCACTAGCTGAGAAATAAGAGTTACTGGCAAAACATGATCAGGCTGAATACTTTTCAAATCTCTGCACAAGTTCACCAAAAAGTAATCATGAGGTACTAAGAATTTCTTTTGCAACTAATGTTAAACAATTAGTGTGCAAACAATCCCAGGAAGTGGCCGAAAACTTGAAAGATCTGATACTCAGGTGTCAGCACATCAGAGTCCTGAGCTCATACAGTGAGCAAACCCTGCTATCCCCCATCTACATGAAAGAGGATTCAATACAAATAACATAATACTGTCCACATTTGGTGAAATGGAAGAGAATTCACACATTAAGTCATCAAAAACTTTATTTTTATTAATTTAGAGAGTTTAAATATAATTCACTAATAATAAGATATTAAAAAAAAAAATTTAACCCCCCAGATCTCTAAATAAAAATAGCTGTTTTGAATCCCTTGTGAGATCACTGGAGTCTACATATCAGAAGCGATGTTCCTTCCTTGCAACAAGCCAAGGCAGAACTGGACTACATAGGAACCACCAGAAAACTTGGATCCTAGTTATCACGTCCACTTAAAAATGGCTCCTGTTTTTGCAAGAGGGCAAAGCTGTCTCCTAGCTCTGAACACCACAAATACACAGGAAACCCAGATACACCCTGAAACTTTGCAGCACATGCTTTCCTTTAAAGTACCATACAACACATTCACTTTGGGTTTTGAATTATCTACTACCAATACAGCTTAATTGTACTAAAGTTGAAATCAACATACTACAAGTATTGAAGCAATTTTGGTCTTTCATTAGTTTTCAGACAACATCACTGTAAGCACTGGCACCAGCTTCAGTATAAGCAGAATGCACATTTCTATATGTACTCTAAATTAAATATGTATGAAAGCCTGAGAACCACAATGACTATTACTGCACCTTGGAATGAGACTTGGAATATTTCGTCTGGCAGAGCTCAAAAGACTTTTCAGCTGGGAGCAGCTGTAGCTTGGTTAGCACAAGAATGGATTGATTGCAATTCATAACTTGGAATATGGATTAATGCAATATTCATGGAAAACTGTGTGTGCAGAGCTCCATATGGCCAGTGAAGCTCTGAAAGCATTTTGCTTCAGGGAAAAATCATGTCACCAGAATGCATTTGCCTTTATTGTGTCCAAGTCAGGAAGGAAGGAAGCTATTTTCCTTGTTTAGCTGGTATGCAGATTGTAGAGTCTAAAATTCCCTTCACCCCTACCCAAGGAGGCTGGAAGAGACCTCTGTTCCTAAAGCAGGAGGCTGGGGTTTGACTGCCTCCTTATTTGTACCCCGCAGATCACAAGATGCATTATCTCTGTCTAGAACATCCTAACAAATCCTCTAAGATAACTATCAAGATCAGACAGTCAATATAGACAACAATCGGGACTTACTCACAGTCCTGGTGGACTCTCAACAGTAAAAAGGCTACCACAGACCAAATACACCTGTCTGCTTTGTACAGTATGAATTAAAGATTTGGCTACTGAATAAGACACCGGGCAATCTCAGACTCGGGCATATGAGATGAATGCAAAGAGAACAGGCAGACTGCAGCACTCAACGATTTTCTATCAAAGACTGAAGAACCTCCCTTATGCTGAGTACCAGGGAAAAGCCAGCCAAACTCCACAATTATTTATTTGGCATCTTCTTCCTTGTTCTGGTGCTACTGAAGGTCATAAAGTCAAAACTGAACAGCATATCTGGCAGATCTCAGTTGGGGAGTCAAAACAGGGGGACAAAAAAGATGCCATTTCAAATTGCTCTCCTAGCTGGGTCCCCATTCTTCACATGGCTTTGTTTCAAAGCAGTTCAGGAAAATAGTTTTTAAAAAGTAGGAATTGTCCTAGATTACAGAATGGTTGCTGTTGGAAGAGACCTCTGGAGGTGACCTTGTCCAACACCACTGCTCAAATAGGGCCACCTAGATCTGGTTGCCCATGGCCATGTCCAGTATGTTTTGAATATACCTCCATGGATGGAGGCTTTCCAGCCCCTTTGGGCAAACTCTGCCAGAGCTCATTCATTCTCACAACAGAAGAGTTTCTTTTTATGTTCACATGGCACCTCCAGTGTTTCAGGTGGAGTACAGGGTACACTTTTACATCTTTCTGTGGCATAACTTAATCTCTTCCTACTTTTCTCTCTTTTCTGTACTATCTGATGAAGTGGCAGCACACTGGGGGCACCCACTGGTTCCGCAGGGGCTGTGATCTGATTTACAAATTTCTGGCAAAACCACAGTACAGCTCAGGGAAACAGGGGTGTGCTTAAAGAAACTTGTGCAACTTGCTAGAAATCACACTAGCTATTATAAAGAGGAAGATGCAATTACTGCATGCTGTTATCTGAATTCTGAGAATTTGGAGGAGCACTGCCCATAGTGAAAAAAAATCAGTGAAAAAATCCCCCAGTTTGTGCCCTCAGAGGATCAGCAATCCAGTTCTAGGTGTTCAGTGCTCAAGGCTGATGCTTTCTTGAAGTTCTTTCCCAGAGTCTAGTTTGGGGGAAAATAAATCTCAAATTCCAGGACTCCTGTTTCATATTAGTGTTTACAAGCTGTACATTTGCAGCCTTCTCAGAATAGCAAACCTTCAGCCTTTCACATGATGCTCCTGAAAACACACTTCTTGACGATTTGTTTTTCAGCAACATCCCTGGCTGGTAGGGGCTGTGCAACATCACTTTATTATGCTCTTCAAGTTGAATAGCTAATGCTCTTCAAGTTAATGGTTTTCATTATTTTCCCTGCCACACAGCCTCTAACTGTAATGATCTGTAATGATCTGCATACTGTAATGATCTAGGATCTGGCAGATTGGATTTGGGGAGACAAAATGATCAGACTTGCTGCTAAATTGTATTTCAGTTTGTGTGCCTTTTCATTCAATGCATGGCATGGTTTCAAAGCATTTTTAGAAACTAGAGTCTCTCCAGAATCCATGGTTTAACAAAATGTTGTGTCTTATCTTCTCAGAACAAATCTACAATTACAAGCACTGCCTCATGTGATTATATTTCACAAATAAATAATCAATCTTTCTAGAAGTCAAGATCAAAGCTTTCCTCCCCACCACCACTTTTTAAACAGCACATTAGAGACTGTGTGTTGTCTTCTTGCAGTGATATTCCCTGCACTTGGGTAATTCTTTCTGATGGAGTTCTTGTGGTCTTCTGCACACCACACCTTCTGATGAATTCCCTTTCCTAACCGCTTGAGAGCTCTTTGGGAGGGTCAGGGCCATGTGAGGTTATGACAGAAGACCCAGAGGTGGCAGAAAAAGAGCTAGAGACTGCTGGGAGCTCCAGAGTGAGAGCAGCCGATCTCCACCTGCAGCTAAGAAACCTTCCCTCACGTACTTCAACCTCTATTTCACTGTCAAAGGCACATGAAGAGCCTGTGGTACTTACACCTGATTCAGAAAGCAAAAGGGCACTGAAAAGCACCAGTATCACCCTCACGGAAGACACAGATCAATACAGCCTGGAGCTCGCTCGCGCGCTGTCTCTCTCTCTCTCTCTCTCTCTCTCTCTCTCTCTACCACCCAGAAATTCAGCCAAATGAAAAGCAAAGCCTTCCCTCCAGGAAAACCAAACAAAAGCCATGTGTCTTGAACCTTCTTTACGTCCAGACAGGCATAGGGAGTTTGCCAGAGCAAACAAGTTCCAGAGTCAAAGGATTTCCGCTGAGAGCTCTCTGCAACCAGTGCTCCTCAGACCGCCCCGCACTTCCCAGCCAGCTCTTGCTGCTCAAACCACGGCACAGAGGCCTCCCATTACAATGACACATTTGACAGCTTTGCCAAGAGCACTTGGGGAGGTGCCAAAGAAAGAAGCAGTGCGCTTTCCTGAAAAAAGCAGACACTCTGGGGAGGAATACTTGAAATACTCCTTCTAGTAAACCTGAATGGTTGAGCGCACACAAAGGGAAGCACTTGGGCTGCTATCCCAAGGGAGAGCAGAGAACAGGCTCCACTAGGTTTCGCCCTCTCCAGAACTTGCCCCATCCCATTCTCAGTGGCATCCAAAGCACTGAAGAGTGGCCATCCCTTTCTATGCTTGGGCTCACTTTGAAGACACCCTTGGCTGCTGAATTTCAGCCTGATAACCTGCTTTTGCCTTTGCCCTAGTCAGCTGTGCTTCAGAGCCCTGTTCAACACTGGGCTTTCACCAAGCCTCGTTACCTAAATGCAAGCCCTAAGCCTGGTTCCAGCTGCTCCTGTGGAGAGAAGTTCCACAGCCACCAAGATTTCACAGTCCACATGAAAAAGCATTGTGAGAAAAATGGAGATGCTCTTGAGAGGATATATAGAATTTGGGCAGCATCATCAGGGAGATTTACACTTTGCTGAATGACACAAAGATAGCCATTTGACTCCAAAGCTAATATCACCCTGAATCATCAACCTTGAGTAAGGGGACAAGGACTCAGAATAATTTTACTTTTATGTGTCTAGACAGTGACAGAAGCCATGGCCTTGTTCAGGTTTTCCTGCTGTAGGGAAAATCCAGAGGAGGAGAGAATGCCATTGCAAGCACTAGAGCACTTCTTCCCACTGCCCACAGTGACAGGATGCTTCCCAGAGGCAGAGCTCTAAGGGACTTACAGAGCAAAGTAGAACACCCACACACATGTGAATGGGTGTGTGGAATGAGTGTGTGAAATGTGTGTATCATAAGGTCTCCAGTATATTTATCTGAGGCATCATTCAACTTCTAAACTTGTATCTTGCAGAAAGGTTTTAATAGCAGGACATAATCTAAGTCATGTACGAACTCTGTTTTTAAGACATTTGACTTCTGTCTGGTTTACACAACTCCCTCTGATTTTACACAAAGGCAAGCATAATGGAAGGCTCTTCTTCCATTGCTTTTATGTGCCACATCCTTTCTTTTTGTTTCTTCTTTAAAACACGTCGGGTTTTTTATTTAATGCAGGATTGTGCATCCAGTGCCTTGCAGATGGAATGCATAATTGAATATTATACTCCACTCTTGAGAGACACACCATAAAATTAATATTTGAACCATATTCTTGCCGATCCAGGGCAGAGAGCAAAATAACACAAAGAAAATATTCTAAAGCAATTTGTGGCCTATCTGCAGAATACTTTCCAGACATTAGCATAGTAAGAGAAATACTTAACATTAATAAAAGGTGAGGTTTCATTCACAGGCACCATTATACTGTGATGGGTTGCCTTGGGTAATTTTGCAATTAAGAAGTTGGGAGTGGGGTGATGAGGAGAAAACTAGGAGTGAAAAAAGATTTCAAGCAATGGTCCCAGTTCCCTCTCTCTCCTCCTAACACACACACAAAACTGTGCAGTGGGGAAACACAGAGCAAGAAACTATTAGAGATGAAACCACATTGCAAGTGGAATCACAGTGGGGTCAGTGTTTCACAGCATGGAGGCCCTGGCTTCATGAAAGGCATTTGAAATGATTAGGACAAAAATCAACGGCTAACATTTGATGCAGTACTACTGTAAAGCCAAGGGAAAACAAAAAAGGAAAATAAAAGTTGTAAACTCTATTCAAGAGGGAAACAAGGCCAGGGAAACAGAAAGGAGATGGCCATTACTAATCAACTACTTCTGTCATTACCACAGCCATGAAACTAAGATATGAATTTGGAGTAAAAAGTGCCTCATATGGGGGTGTTTTGCCCTGGGATACTGCTGTGAACAAAGAGATGTCAAGCCATTAAAATCTGTGCTAATGCCAGACAGTCTCAGGTTTCAGAGTTAGGATCCAGAGTTTCCAATTTTGTTCAAAACTGTTTCTAGACATAGGAAAAACGAGTTTTAACTTCATCATAGGAGCACTGATGCCTGACCTTGATATCTACTGGCATCCAAAGCCACCTGAGTTCTGTATAAGCTGTGTTTTTGTGCATTACTGGGACTCTATTTTTCATTTTTACCAGATGGTAAGGTTTTCCTTAGTTAAGATGTTGAATTCTGGTGATGGTGGCCACAGAAACACACCTTTAAAAGCATACAGTATGCAAATAGCATTGTTTTGCAGTTGTAAACACAACTTAAAATTATGGCTGAAATGGAAATTTGCTTTTTTAACTGGGCTGACATCTCTGCATTGCAGAAATGGACAAGGAACAAAGAGAAACTGCATTATTTCATCCTCAGAAATAGCTAAGGTGCATAACCATGACCCACAATCACCAGAGTAATTAATGCTAGAAAAGTTTGAGGTAACAGGTACACTCACAGTACCACATCTGCAGCTCAGATGTTTATTAGTCACAAATTGACATTAAAAGACCTTCTAATAGGCAAGGATTTATTTCCTCTGATCTCAGGAAGTTTATAATTGCAAGGGCCATAGACACAACACAAATAACATCTAAGTCTTCCACCCTTCCTAATGGGTTACAGAAAGCATGCACTTTGGTGCAGAGAGCAGGGAGGCAGTGAATAAAAAGCAGGTGAGCTCCCCTCTCTGGTCTACAGGAAAAAAAGAAGGAACCCCCCATCACTGCCCAGAGTAGGCATAAAACCTAATTTTTACATATAGCCTTGGTTAATGCTCTAATTTTTCAATTCTCTCCAGTGACCAGCAGCCAAGCGTGCCTGACACGCTCCCGGTTCCTTCACTCCACGTGGGAGCCAGCCAGCACCCCAGTGGTGCTGCTGCTGCTGGGGTGCAGGGCCTGCCCTCCAGCCAGCAGGACGGGGCTGCAGCAGCTTAGGGCACAGGTGTCCCAGGAACGTGGCACTGGGTCACACCACACACACGTGCAGCCCCGGAGCACACACACGGTGCTGGCCACACACAGAGCTGTGACAGGGACGGTGCAGCCGCAGCAGTTTGTCACCAGCACCACCCTGTCATTTCCCTCACTTGTCCCGGCCCCGCCACCACTGCTCAGGGAGGAAGTAGTGTCTCTGTTGCAATGCCAGGGATGTTGTGGCAAGGAGTGTTTCCAGAAAGCTGCACATTTGAGAAGGCACTTAAAAAGCCCAGACCTCTTTGTTTAAACTCCGATTGAAGACAGACCCGTAAGCTCTCTGTATTATTTATTAGTTATTGTCTTATTTAATCCCCTTTGGAAAGGCAACAATAGAGGAGTTACAGTTCTCCACTTTTTTTTCCAAGCTAGTGATGTTATTCCTTAACTTAGAAGCTGAAAGCAGACCGTGCCATACACTTAACTACTAGCACAGATGGGTTACTGTTATCCACCTCATTTGCCCCATTCCTGACTCACTGCCAGTCACCATAACGATGCACTGGTCCCCAGCACATCACTGGGGAACACAGGTCTTTGCCCAAATACCTGAGCTCAGTGGGTTCATCCCTGCCCTCATGCAGAAGTGCACCTTTCCTGATCACTCTTGAAGAATACAAGTGTCTGGGAGCTGGGAAAAAGCCCCAGACTCGGTAGACTTCAAGTCCTTGGTAGACTTCAGGGATCTCACCCCATATGCACACTGTGCTAGTTTCAAATTCTCAGCTCCAGGCCAGCCGACAAAGGAAAACCAGGAGTAGAAAGGGGCACTTGCAAAAGGGAAGAAGGGAAGGAGAAGATTCTTGCCAACCTAAGAGTGATCCACTTATGACTGAAGAGCCCCAACACTCCCAACAACTTCAGAAAGACTGGGTGACAAACAGAAGCAAGCTTCTGTTTTTCATATCAGGTTTCATGGTAAAAACAAACACACCGGAAAAAACCACAATACCCCTACTCTCTCCTGATAGGTGAAATCCCATTAAGCATGTAGAAACATCAACAGACTTCACTCTGCCTTCCACACTAAAGCAAACTGCCCTCAGACACAAGGTTATTTTAGGTACCTCTGCTGAAGTTTTTGTTTTGGAGACATTTGCTTTCAGGGAAGACATACATGGGCGTCAGACTGCACCCTGAAATCTGATTTTAGTCCTTTAATGGTGGGCTTGGGCATCTGGAGTATATATGAGCAACAGCTAGCCTCCAGTTCAGCTTGTAAAAACTTTTTGTGGGCGTTAGTAACTTTCCCAGTATTTTTCACATTAGAATAAATTAACTTAAGTGTGCATGGAAGGTAGAAATACATATGACTGAAATGAGAAGTTGGGCTAAAAATAGCACTACAATTGCATTGTTCATAGTGAGGGAAAGGAAACCTGGGGGGAAAAAAATAAATATACTTAACAGCTGTCTCAACATTATGTCAGATTTATTCAAGATTTCTAAAATGGTATTTGACAAGCCTCGACTCATTGGGTAGGACTGGAAAGGGTATTGAGGGTAGACTATTTCTCATGATTTATAAGAGACCACTGTGACTAGTTTGAAAAACCTGCTTACAAGTGCAGTAAATTAAAACAGAAGCCCACATAAGACATGTACCTTACACACAAATGGCTTAAAGCATTCTTCAGTCTGAATCACCAGAGTATGGTTTGCAAAGGGAAATCGGTCTCAAGGATTTCTGCTAGCCAAAGATGTATTCCCCAGTATTTAGAAGAAGCTTCTATAAGCAAACTTTGGAAACTAAAACCTAAACTCATGCAGCCATATCATGCTTCCAAAAGTATGGCACTTACTCTCTGTATCAAAAATTGTAGAAGCTATCAGTGGTTCACAGCTCACACTGGATCATGTAGTAGTCTCATGTATCAAAAAAGCTTGCATAGTGCATACAGCAACCTCTCTGCAAGTGCAACTTAAAAAACATTCAATTTTGCATGTGCAGGAGAGTGGAAAATGAAACCATGTGCATTTGATCAAAGACGGGCATGTTGGCCTTCCCCTTAGCTCTGAGAGATAATTGCACAAATTTTCACATAAAATTTGAACATTACTTAATTCATCAATGGAGCCTTGGACAGGCTGTACCTCAAAGCAAACACTCCAGATATCTTCACAGGAAGTGAAAACCCCACAGCTAGAGGTGTTCTGCATAAGAAGTGTATTCGTTTCACAGATCGAAGAGAAGTCAGATTATGATCTTCCTTAAAACCCTGGTTTTCCCTCTCCCTTCAGGCAGATACATTCCCCTACAGAGTCCAAGAAATTACTAAGCAAAGGTTCACTCCGACTCCCACAGCTCTCTCCAAGCCCCATGAGTAAATCAATACAGGCAGCTCCTTTGGCTTCTACCACAACGTCTGCAGAGGTATGTGATCTACACCAAATAGTTTTGGAAAGGCATAATACCTTTGCTGTGAAGCTCTAGCATCAGTTTGGATGTCCAGCACAACTGGACACACAGAAGGGCCACTTCTCCTTGGAATGAGACACACCATTTGAGATTAGGTCTAAAATCCTTTATTTTAGATCCCCTAGGGCACAGTAGAGTAATAGCTAGTGGCATCCTTCTAGAGAACAGGTTGGGGGAATGGCATCTTATGGATATGCTTTGCTTGCCATTACCTCTTTGTGATGCCAGCTGGTGATTTGTAGAACATCCACCTCAAATGGCATATGGGAATTCAGGAACCAGAACTCTCCCATGACAGTTACCTCCCAGACTATATCATGACCCTGTAGCCTTTGTGTGACCAGGCAAATTTAAGGGATTACAATCAAAATTCCCAGAGACTTCTGCACAGCATTGTAATGCCCCTTTTCAGTGATGGGGATTTATTAGCTGTTGTTTGTGGAAGAATGACCAGGAATAGAGCAGCTGATATTCTTAGTGAAGAGCTTGACAGCTCTTCTCTGTATAAAAGAGTAGTTAATGCATATAACAGCCAAGAAGGCTAAGGCAAAGGGCTGGAGAAAAAAGAAGTAACCCCAAAAGAAAAAGAAGAAATTAATAAGCAAGAGAGAGACGTGAGACTTCATCATCTCCCGTTACACAGGTCAAAACAGAACACAATGGTTCGGCCACTTCTTGTCTGATATGACTATTGCTATTGGAATAAAATATTTTCTTGGGCACATCTGCTCCCATTTGCCTTGTACAACTACAGTCAAAAAGTTTTCTGTATTAAACCTTGGGGTAAAAGATCCTTGTCCAGTAGGGTCTCCTCCATTCCACAGAAACCACCCAAGATACCACTTCCAATCTTGAGGGGTTATGATTGCCTAAAGCAACTTCTCCCCTTCTTTAGTGTCAGTGAAAATAAAGCTGCCTGATTTTCAATTCCCATCCACATCCATATAAACCTAGCTTCAAGTAAGCACAGCTCCACCAGAGAAGAACTGCTGGAAGATGCAAAGTGCCTTTTATCTGCTAGACTGCCTACACGTTGAGTTGAAACAATGGGTCAATTATCCCAGCACTATGTTCTTCCTGGGCTGAAAGAGGATAGTAAGTTGAGATCTCATCAATCACTCCAGCTCCTATTGCTCCTGCAGAGAGAACTGTTATGACAACAGGAGGCTGAAACCCAGGTTTATTGTAACCGAACAGATGGATTCCAAAAGTCTGGGACATTCTTGCAATGGAAAAGCTGATGAATTACAGAAGAAAAAACATATGTCACTTATTTAACCTTCTGATTTTCTTCGATTCATTGCTAGGGCAAGCAAACAAAACTTAAAAAAAAAATAAAAAATAAAAAGAGCAAACAGTAGTGTCATTATTGTTTCTATATTTTATACAGTAGTGATGTCTTTTATACCAGAACACCATCTGCCCCTTGACCTTCCTACCTCAAATACCTAGATGTAACCCTGATTTCTGAAAGAGGTAGGGCTTAGGTAGTGCTAAAGAAAGTGTCTCCAGTTCCTCTCCCTATTCTTTTTTTCCCTACTGGCTAACAGCGTTAACATTTGACAGAAGGGTAGCAGCCAAGACACTACATTTCTATATGAAGACTGCCAGCTAAGCAGGGGACAGAAACCCGAAGCTGTGCTCCCACAGCTAAGAGCAGCTGCCAGAACATCCACACTCTGGGCAGAGGGAGAGCAGAGGAGACTGGAGATGGTGTGCAATCCACAACCTGGGATTACAGCAAGGGATGTTGGACACTTGGAAGGAAAGCATGTTACACTGCTCAGGAACAGATCTCTGTATATGATTGCAACAAAAATTTCCCTCTCCCCCCTAGCAAAATAGAAGATAAACACTTCTGAAGATGCATTGTAATGGCAGAATGCATGCCTTGTGGCTGTGTAAAAAGGCGAGAAAACAGTTTCTGAATCCAAACTTTGCTCTGCATGTGAGTGTGCGCTTGCACATGCCTGTACACCCAGCCAGAATACACACTCACCCACAGAACCCAAACGTGTGTGTAAGAACACAGAATGCAGTACACACTTAAAGTTCACTCACACAGGGGAACAGTTAAACTCAGCAATCATTGCAAGTATATCCATGCATATGTGCACAGACAAAACCTGGGATTTCCAGCAAAGCTTGAGCAATTCGGTGTAATAAAAAAGGGCTCCTTGCAGTAAAGCACTTAACGAGTCGCAGATTGTATCCAAAGGGTGCCATTACCCAAGGGAGCTGGGGGATTTGGCTGGAGTACACAGTATAAACAAATGGCCTGAAGATCTGTCAGGGTAAGGACTGGATTCGGCACAATCAGAAGGCTTCATCTCCTCTGAAGCCCTATATGTTTCATTCCCCAAGCAGATGAAGCTGCAATATTTTTCCACACTTCAAAAGTAAAATTTTTTTGAGAGGAATCTAGTTTCTGAAAACTGTTGTACCCTCCCAGTATTTTCACAGTCATGTTCTCCTCTCAGGCCTGTTAGCAAAAAAATAAACACCTTTCATTTTAATGTAATTTCATTATTCATTCTTTTCTTACATACCAACCAGGGAAAATTGAAAAACCTAACAGGAGATAACAATAATTTTCTGTTTTAAATGGCTGGTAAAGACAAATAATGGCTCTGACATTGGCTACCTTCTAGAAATCACCTTTTCACTTTCCCTTATAACCCATAATTTGAAGTATTTGCAACTCCTCTTTGTCTTGAATAAAATATATTATTTACACAATGTTTTCTATTCTGAGATCTTAGAATTCCTCCTGGACTACAGCTCACACATCACTAGTGTCAGACTCAGATGGAGCATCTATTTGAGATTACAGTCTGGCAAAATAAATCATAGAAAATTGGAATTCCAAGGAAAAGAACATTTCATGTTTCGTCATGTCGTTATTATGAGAAAGGCAGGCTTTTATCTTTATTGTTTTATTTTTACCAAGGGATGCTTAGTGCTATGTTTTATGTGCTCCCAGAATATGAGCCTGTGTACTCATGGTGTTCTAAAACCTCAAAACCCACCGTCAATTATAAAGCTCCAGAATGGTGACTTTAGATTACTTACTACCAGTTTCTCCAGCAGAGGTGCTGCTGGCTTCATCTGTCCCACACAGCCATACTCCCTGTGGCTTTAGAAAAGCACTGACTCTCAGAATGCTTGAGGTTTGAAGGAGTCACCTGGTCCAACCCCACTGATCAAACAGGGACAAAGTCAGTTGCCCAGAACCATGTCCAGTCAGGATTTTAAAATCTCCAAAGATGGAGACTGCACAACCTCGCTGAGCAAACTGTCAGTGCTTGACCACCCTCACACTGAAAAAGTTTTATATTTTGTTTAGACAGCACCTCCTGTGTTTCAGTTTGTGTCCGTTGCTTCCAGTTGTGTCATTGAGCACTGCTGGAAAGAGCCTGACCCTATCCTCTTTTCACCTTCCCTTCAGGTGTTTATAAATGTTGCTGAGATCCTCCCAAACCTTCTCTTCTCCAGGCTGAATAGTCCCAGTTCTCTCAGCCCTTCATCATAGGAGGGATGCTCTGATCCCTTTGTGGCCCTCTCAGGAAGCCTCTTTCATGTAAATTCACATCTTGCTTCTGTTGGGGAGCCCAAAACTGGGCAGAGCACTTCAGACCTCACTGGTACTGAGTAGAGGGGCAGGATCACCTCTCTCCACCTGCTGGCCACCTCTCTCCTAACAGCCCAAGGTACTTGTTAGCCTTCCTTGCCGCAACAGCGCACTACTGGATCACAGACAGCTTGGTGTCTGCCAGGACCCCAGGTCCCAAAGTACCTTCCAGACGGTCAATCCCCATTATGCACTGGTGCCCTGGCTTGTTTGTCCTCAGGTGCAGGACTTTGCATTTTGCTTTCATGAATATTACATGATTGTTATGGCCCATTTCTCCAGCTTATCGAGGTCTCTTTGAATGACTGCACAACCTTCTGGTTTCTCTCACTCCTGAGTTTTGTGTCACCTGAGATGATGATACATTTTATTTCAAATTTGATGAGGGTGCACTCTGTATCAGTGACCAGGTCATTAATGAAGAGGTTAAACAGAATTGGCCCCAGAGAAGATCTGCATGAGGAAAGCTTTGAGAACCTCAGGTACTTCTGTGTCCTTTGTCACCAAGCCCTCTGCCCCATTCAGAAGCAGAGCCACTTTTTTCCTTATCGCCCATTTACTGCCAATGTACCTGTAATAGCCCTTCCTTTCATGTCCTTTGTCAGATTCAACTCCAAGTAGGCTCTGGATTTCCTAAGCCCATCCCTGCATACTTGGACATCATCTCTATGTGCCTCCTGAATTACCTGTCCATGTTTTTATCTCATGCATGCTGCCTATTGTGTTTGAATTTAGTTAAAAGCAACTTGTTCTTCAGTGCAGGCCTCTTAGCAGGAAACCAAGCTGCCTTTGCTTGATTTTCCTGCTCAGGACTGCTCTTGAACTTGGAGAACGTGATCCTGGGAAAAAAAACCTACCAGATCTCCCAGACACCTCATCACTCTGGGTTCATATCCCATGGGATTCTTACAAACAAGACCCTGAACAGGCCCAAGTTTTCTCTCCTGAAGTCCAGGGCTATAGTCCTGTTATTTGCCTTGCTTCCTCATCTCAAGATCCACCACCTCATGGTCACCACAACCAAAGCTGCCCCTGGCCTGTGCCTCCCCAGTCAGTCCTGCAGAGCATTTCCCCTCATTGCCTGCTCCATCACCTGCATCAGGGCCTTACTATTGATGAGCTCCAGAAACCTCCTGTGTTGCTTGTGTGCTCAGCTGCATTGTTGCTTCAGCAGATGTTGGGGTGTCTAAAGCTGCCATGAGAACTGGAGACTTCTTCCAGCTGTCTGAAAGCCTCCTTCTACCTGATCAGGAGGTCACAGTTAAAAATATTATTTACTTCATACTAGTCTGTGTCTTGTAGCATTTCTGGAAGTATTTCTGTGCAATAGTTTTTCAGCGAAATGTTTTTTCAGTGAAATATGAGCAAAATAAAACCTGAGTCAGGAAAAATCTTCTCTCTATATAGTCAAGTCCATCCTCTTTTTTTTCCAGTCATTTCATCTGTAGGCTAAACGCTACCCAATAATTATGACTACATTTGAGCTGAAATCAATATACAGTAAGTCACAATTTGGGATATCCAGACTTATACCTTCAAAAGCATAGCTTGATTTATGGATGCCTGGCTGGAAGATATTTTGTGCTTAAGCTCCCAGCCATCACATAAATACTGCAGTGCATAAGATCCGCTCCTCCAAAGGAATATGTTTGCAAATACTGAACAGTATTCCCCATAATGAACTGCCAATTTAGAGAAGGGAATAACTTTTAAAAAACAGTCCTGATTTGGTAGCCACAGATGGGGATAAAGCTGTACTTGTTAATGTCATCACAGTAAGTCAGGCCCTTTTTTGATTTATGCAAATCTAACCCAAAAAGTAACACATAGCTATGCATTTCTATCACCTCCAATTTCAGCATGAACAAAAGAGTAAAGTAACTGATGAGGGTCAAGGAAGTAACTGGTATATTACCTCTTCTCACCACATGCAAAACCAACAGCGTATTACCAGTGAGTGACCCAAGTTCAAATATGCATTATGGTGTAAATGCTCCTAAAATAGTTCCAAAAAATAGGGCCAAAGTAGACAGAATTTCAGTAGTCAGTCCCCTCCTTATGAAATTTTTAAAAAAATCTAAGTATATTTAAAAATAATATATATTTAATATAATATATTTCAAAATATTTAACTGCAAGGAGCAAGATGCCAACCTCCCTCATAAGCAGAAGACAAATTGTCCTGTGAGGTCATAACTGAGGGGTTTTACTTTATCTGTGAACATTCGAACAGCCAAACCTGAGCCTTGCTTAGGCTGGTGACTGGGCTGAGCATCCCTGTGTGCTGGGCTAAATAATGAGGTTAAGTTTCAGAGCTCAGTGCTGGAGCCTTGGAGTATTAGTAGACTGACTCTAAAAATGTCAAAACCTCCTTTGCTAGAAAACAAAACTTACACAGATAGTTGCAACCATTTGTTTGAAATCTCACTGAATTAAGCAAAGCTGAAAAGAGAAGAATTTTTTTTCCCAGTCCTGTACCTCTTTCATAGAGCCACCCTTCTGCTTTCCCAGAACAAGGCAAGGTGAAGAGGGAGCATGTACACACACTGCTGTAAAGCAGAGAAAAGTAGCTGGGAACTGACAGTGCTAAATAAGTGCAATCTCATTCATCTGCTTAATATACAAGCCAGATCTGAAGGGAATCCTCAAGAAACTGCTCAACAGTTATCATTCTCTACAAGCAAATAGGCAAAGGAAAATCTGCTGAAACACAAGGTAAGTATTCACAGACATATTGCAGATACAGGTAATAACACTAATAGGTCTTCCACAACTTTAAATAGGTGAGAGATGCCAGATGCTTCTCTCTCTTCTTCACAAAATCAAGCAACAAAAAACATCCAAAATTCAGAGACATATCCCAAAAATAACAGCAGGGGTTTCAAATATGTGGCTAGCCCCTGTGGCTATAGCACAGCTGCACACTGCATAGCTTTAGAGAATTAAAGCTGTTACCTGCACACATTCTAAATGCACAACCAGCATTAATGACACAGGCCATCTAGGAAGGATTAAGGATTAGTTATCATTTCAACCCAATGAAAGAAGATCTATATTTCTCTTTTAGACACGTAATTCACAGGAGAATTGTGCTTGCCAACACTCTGAAAAAAATAATCTTTCAGAATTCTTGCAAACCCACTGTGTTATGATTTCATCTCATGAAATACAACACCTTTACATTAAACCTCATAAAACTAAATCCTGCTGGATCTCTTCCAGGCTCAGAGAATAAACAGCTATATCAGTGATGCCTAGAACAGTAAAATCTGGCCCACTGTCATATGGCATGTTCCCATTTACAGAGGGGAGCAGGTCTGCAAACAGCTATTTCACTTTGCTATTACAAAATCCTCACATATAATGAATTTCTCACATAATTGTTCTAAGAAATACTTCAAGAAGAAGGTAAAAAAAAAAAAGGCTTTGAAAACCATAATACATATTTATTTATACTAGGTTTTGGGGGGAGGGGTTGTTAACCTGTTCCCTCCCTTCCGCTTAATGAAACGCGTTGCAGAGCTGCTCTGGTTTTCAGTGAGCAGGAGGAGGTTTAGTTGTCTGGTAGATAGCAAAGGGGGGAAATTTGTTGTCAAAAAAGAGTTCAAAAGCACAGAAGAATATATCTAATGAGTTTACTCTGTAAAGCATGAATATTCTCCCTTTGCTGTCTGAAGTGCTACTCAAACTCCTTTCAGCCCTGCCGGTCCAGCCCAGAGCATAAATAAGGAAGATATCCAAATAACCAGAACAATTACACCAGGCAACACAGATCTAATGCTCAAGCCCTCCTCAGAATCTCAGGGCAAATGTCTTCCACAGAGATGGAGAATGGTGTATGGCCAAAGAAGAAAAGCAATTTTCAATGGGATACAGAATCTTCTCCATTTCCCATGTAGAACTGTGCTTCAATCTGGTCCAGGCAGAGGTTTGTATGTCCTCATGTGGAAACTGAAGTTACAGACCCAGATATGCAGATGTCACACATTCCTTCCATCTTGCCTATCATTTATCTGGCTAACTACATCTCAGGCAAACCACAACCAGGTCCACAGTGCAAGAACAGGAGCCAAGAAGCACATGAACTGACAGCACTCCTTACCAGGGCCTGAATTCCCCTAAGGTTCCCCTTCTCATTGTTTCCATTCTGACCACAGCATTCTGGATTTTAGTAGCCACAGCTGGAGGATGATACTGCCATCAAAAAGGGAAAAGGGAGAGGTTAACAGTCCTGTAACCTGCTCATGTCCGGTGACACTAAGCAGAGGGAGAAATCCCAAAACATGGGGTCAGGCAGGAACCAATGGGGAAGGGACGAAGGTTCCCTGGGAATTGTTAGGAGATCATTTTTTTGAAGTGGCAGAAGAGAAACATCCCTGTTAAAATGGTTGATTCGCTGACACAAAAGCAGGACAAGGTCACTGACGCCATCACCAGAATTAATGAGGAGGGGATGTGTGTGGACGGCAGTAGATTGTGCCTCCAAGCTCCCTGTCAAGTAGAGGACTATGCAGGACACCTTCAGGAGCTGGACATCTCACTTCCAGACCTTCCCTGGGGTGAGGAAGGCTGGCCCCATAGGAATGCTCTCCACAGATTCATGGTTCTCTCAACCAGCAAGTGACTTCTGTCAGAAAACTCTTGTGTACGTAAGGTGTCAGAACTACAAACACCCGAGGGTGGGAAGAGAGAATGGCAGCTCTTTGTGTGCTTGACCACGTAGGAAGCTCTAACTTTGAACTGGCTAATGACCCCATCCCACAATTAGCCCAGCTCTTATGAGGGGCACACCCAGCAGACTGTGCAACACAGTGCCAGGGGAAGTCACAGTGTCCACAGAAGCAAGTCATCGTGAGGGAAAGAGAAGCAAAAAAAGAACAAAACACAGGTGACAGCACACCAGGGTAACGTGAACTGGTATTGTCATTCTTAAGGGCTTACTCTGATATTTCAAGCATCATTTTCAACAAAACTTCATCATTTTCAAACGAAGATAATGCAACACGTTTTCAGCTTTGTTCATCTTTTTCAGCGTGAGCTGTTTCAACCCCTAAATGTGTAGCTCTATACACTAAGTAGCAAAGGATACATGTCTGTAAACCATAGTAACTGTTATTTTTAAAGTTTATAAAACTACTCTGAACAACAAAATTTCTCTAATTATTCACAGATATAAATATTAATTCTAAACTGACCCTGACACACTTTCTGCTACAACTTACAGGTCTTAACAAATCTTGTTTGCTGTGAAATCTTCTAGGGAAAAAATAGTGCACAACTAAACCAGAGAAATAGATTATCATATTTTTTCCAAAAATTAAGTTTTCCCTACAGAAAGTAAGTCAACCCAACTACATATCAATTGGGAACATGGGATGCAAGACATTCACTTCCCTCAAAACTAGCAGAACAGGAGACCAAGCAACAACAAATCATTTGGGTAGAAGGCAGCTAAGATGGATTAGTCCCCCAGTCAACAGAGAGCTGGGAATACTGAAAATGTAGAAATTTGTAGAAACAAATTAATAATTTAAAGTATGGAAATCCACCAAAATAATATATAAATGGGCTAGATAGTTCTAAAACTTACCTCGGCTTATATAACAAGTACGCATTTGCATGTACTGAGAAAGGAAAAATACATGTGGAGAAGAGCATGTTTATAATGTATTTCAAACAGGAGTTCCTTTAGAAGACTCTTCAGCTTCACTTTTCTTCACCAAGTTCAGGAAGGTAAAACTGTACAATTCTAGCTTGAAAGCAGAATAGTAGAGGAAAGAAGAAATTGGAGATGTTGAACAAAAGTTTTAATATTTCCTTGAATAAAGTTTAAATGAAAGTTTCTTGCTTTTTCTCAATTATTTCTGAACTTACGAAAACTGCAATTGTAATACCAATACATCATAAGCCATGTCATGCAGACTGCCTCTGGGTCAGCTAGTTCAAACTTCTGGATTTTTTTTAATTATTATTATTATTTGGAAATACCAACTCTAGAGTCTGCAAATATATTTAAATTATTGATTATGTGCCTACTAATTTGATTATTTGAATCACTGTGTAATTTAACTCCAATGCAATACAGAGGCTTGCTGATTAGATCAATCTGACATCACTGTTTTATTGCTCTATTTTAAAAAGCATAGCTTTGGGGAACAGGCTCTCTTGATTTTGCCTTTTAAAATGTTTTAGTACAAATTATTATTATTATTTTAAAATCATTTCCCTTGACAAGTAATGGGTGTCCAAACCTTGAGGCCATTAGATTGGCTATCTACCAGCAAATCTGACCATTTCCCTGCAAGGAGCAATTAGTTCTGAAAGTGAGTTTCTATACCTGCCTCACTCACACTCTCATTTTCAGCTGTTTTCTCTGTTAAGCACTGCAGAAGCAGAGCAGTGAGTGGCTATTTTTGCCATGCATCTATAGATTTAGACATGTGACCCCCCAGCACACAGATCCACACCAAAGCTCAGCAGTGCCCACAGCTCCAGCCACTCCTCAGGGGAGGTACTAATGGCAGCTTGGGACACAAACGGCCAAAACCTGCCAAAGTCCTAAAGGGGAGTAAAATTTGGACCCAGGCATTTTGGTATAAACACCCTCTCCTTCTGTATGGCTCACGGCGTGGGGCCCCACTCTCTGCTCAAGATGCTAGCTCCTAGCAGGCTGCAAATAGCAGCTAGGGGGAAAGAAAGGAAAGATTTATTACATTACATCTTTTTAAACAAAATACACTAGGAAAACCAGGTACCATGCAATTATAGTCCTCCAGGGCACGGTTCTGCTACCTTTGCTATCCAGCACTTAGATTAGATAGATAGTAAAGGGAATGGTAATTACAAACAGAAATTCTTCATGAGCAAAAATGCTCACCACGACAAAAACTGTAGCCAGATACAGATACATGTCTGATAAATTTGAAGGATCATAACTAACTGAAGTATTAGCATACATATAAATCTGGATTTATATATATTCATGTGTGTATGCATAATACAGCATCCAAGCACCTATATTTACCACTTCATATAAATGGAAAGTACAAAGCAACATTAAAAACAGAAGTTTGGAATAATATTTAATAATGTCCCAAAGTGGGGAAAAAAATATGAAAACTTAAAGATACTAAATGCACAGGGAAATACTATATATAAAAAAATACTAGATAGGGAAACTATTGAGGGAATCACCACTAAAATTAAAACAGTAATAAAAGTGAAAACCTAGAAAACCCTGTATAACTTGGTTTCATTTCCATTTGAAAGTAATCAGCCTTAATTTGATCTTTCCCTTCCATGGTACCAAACCCTGACTAAAGATGGCCCGGAGTTCCAGTCCCCAAAAAGAGTTTCTGGAGAAGAAGGGCAGCGAGCAGAAATACGGAGCATCGTGTTTCTAGGGGGAAGATCGATACCCCGTGTCACCGGGCAAAGGAAAACACGACGTAGTGTGCACAAGCGCCACCAAGAGGTTCTTCTGACATCGCCCAAGGAAGATTTTCCCCCTGTGCCGCTCAGGCACATCCTCGACACTTTTCGAGCATGCTCGCTGCTGGATTTTCAGTGAGCATTCCAAATGGAAAGCAAAGAAAAGGACAGCTTATTTTTTAAGGGTTCCTTCCAGAGAAGCGGGGTGGGGGGGAAGAGGGGAAGCTATATCTACAGCACATGCAGTTTTTGACAATGGAACTTTTGAATGTTGTGGCAACAGAAAACAAGATTGCTACCCAATCTGGATCTGGAAAATGTTAAATTCCACCTTATCAGCCACCAAAACAGGAGGGATCTGCTGCTGAGCTGCCTCACATCAAAATCTATGCAATCCTATTTTTGTCCTGTCAAATTCAACTATGAGATTCAAATAGTAGTAATATTTCTGTAGTGTGATGTTGGAGAACATTTTTAAAGGTAAGCAGAAATTTTCTTCAGATGTTTTCATCATGGTGAGAAACAGTTTTGTCCTCATCACTGTCCTTTTATGAGCTGAAGAGAATGAGCTAAAAAGCCACAGGCCTTTTGTTCTACAATGTTAAAGGCAAGTCCTCAAGCTCCAGTTTTTGCTTAGAAAACCCCTGAGGTCACTGTTCCCCTAATCTGCTTGGTCTGGCTACTCTCACCAGTCAGTGGGGCTGGACTCAATTCAGGGGTGAAAACATCACCCAGACATTTGGGGAAGGTGGGTGCTTTGTGCCAGATAAGGCTTGGTTGCCCTCCATGCATCCATGCCTCCCTTTGCAAATCACTGCTCTCAAAGGGGCAAATCATCCATCCTAGTCTCACCATCATCTCCCTCAAAGGGAATTCAAGCTGTGGCCTGCCCAGGAGCTGAAAGCTCAACATTTTCTCCAGGAAGGGGAGCAAGGTTGAGACATAGCTTTGAATTAAGCCTGCCAGGTGAGGGTGCAGGCATCCCAGAGAGGTCTCAGGAGTACCAGGCTGCAAGCCACCTGGCTAAACCCAGAAGCATGGATTTGGACTAAATGGTCTTTAGAGGTTCCCTCCAGCCCCAGTCATCCCATGATTCTGCAACCCAAAAGGACAATGACACCTTCAGGTCGGTGACAAAGGAATGTGAGGCCCAGGCTGGAGGAGCCATGAGTGATGGCAGCTTTTGCCTCAAAGCTCATCACATCACCAAAGCTCATCACATCACCTCAAAGGGAGAAGCAAAAAGGCTCCCACATACAGTACATAGCCAGGTGAGGGACTGAGTGATCTCAAAGCAGAAGATATGGAAAAGTATGACACAGATTAACAAATTCATAATCTCTATTGCTACCTGTGTTAAAACAAGCGTCTCACCTATTCTTCAGCAGACAGGCAAGTGTCAATACATTTTCCCTTTTCCACATCTCGGCTCTCAGGACTGGTCAGAGAAATGTACAGAAGTTCATAGTTCTGATCAAGGCTTGAAAACAAGGAGCAGCAGCACCACGGTTTTAACTCAGAGGGCACAGAACAGGCATGCTTCTTAGAATACAATGCTACACTGAACTCCGTGCAAGTTCCAAAGAGTCCAGTCTTTTTCCCCACAGTTCATTCATTTTCACCAGCATCCATCAGGTAACTGAGGACTGGAGGGAGCTGGAGCTGAGGTCTTTCTTTCAAGGCAGCTCATTCTCTCACCTAACTCCCAAGATTTAAGGTGATTTAAGCACTTGAGGATTAAAGGCGTTTTAACAGCTTATACTGATTTAAACCTCTAAAGTGGCTTAAATGCTTATGCTACTTTCAGGGCTTTAAAGTGGCTTAACTATCCATGGCACTTGATGAATTTACGGGTGCTCAAAAGGCTATGCTACCTTTGAAACTATATAAAAAAAACACCAAAACCTTAATACACAAAAAAAGAGGAGCTATACCTTAAAACACCATTCTATTTTAGGAACGCAGTCCTGCTTGGCTCTTGCCAGGTCCCCCAAAATGCTCCAACCCGATGGCGTTCGTAGGAGGCGGATCCCAGCGCCTTACCTGGCAGCGGCGGGCCGCGCACCTACGCAGGACAGCCGGGGTGGGGTGGGGTGGGGTGGGGCCCGAGGGGTTGAACTCCCCGAGGGGCGGAGGGGCGGCACCGCTCCCTAGTTCCGTTCCCAATTAAGCCAAGTGAGGCAGGGGATGTTTGTTAGCCCGAGCGCGTGCCGCGGGACACCGGCGCGGGCGGTCCCCGGGGATGCTCCGGGGCCGTGCCGGGCACATCCCTCCCGGCCCCGCCGTGAGCCCCGANGGTTGAGACATAGCTTTGAATTAAGCCTGCCAGGTGAGGGTGCAGGCATCCCAGAGAGGTCTCAGGAGTACCAGGCTGCAAGCCACCTGGCTAAACCCAGAAGCATGGATTTGGACTAAATGGTCTTTAGAGGTTCCCTCCAGCCCCAGTCATCCCATGATTCTGCAACCCAAAAGGACAATGACACCTTCAGGTCGGTGACAAAGGAAAGGTCGGCCCAGGCTGGAGGAGCCATGAGTGATGGCAGCTTTTGCCTCAAAGCTCATCACATCACCAAAGCTCATCACATCACCTCAAAGGGAGAAGCAAAAAGGCTCCCACATACAGTACATAGCCAGGTAAGGGACTGAGTGATCTCAAAGCAGAAGATATGGAAAAGTATGACACAGATTAACAAATTCATAATCTCTATTGCTACCTGTGTTAAAACAAGCGTCTCACCTATTCTTCAGCAGACAGGCAAGTGTCAATACATTTTCCCTTTTCCACATCTCGGCTCTCAGGACTGGTCAGAGAAATGTACAGAAGTTCATAGTTCTGATCAAGGCTTGAAAACAAGGAGCAGCAGCACCACGGTTTTAACTCAGAGGGCACAGAACAGGCATGCTTCTTAGAATACAATGCTACACTGAACTCCGTGCAAGTTCCAAAGAGTCCAGTCTTTTTCCCCACAGTTCATTCATTTTCACCAGCATCCATCAGGTAACTGAGGACTGGAGGGAGCTGGAGCTGAGGTCTTTCTTTCAAGGCAGCTCATTCTCTCACCTAACTCCCAAGATTTAAGGTGATTTAAGCACTTGAGGATTAAAGGCGTTTTAACAGCTTATACTGATTTAAACCTCTAAAGTGGCTTAAATGCTTATGCTACTTTCAGGGCTTTAAAGTGGCTTAACTATCCATGGCACTTGATGAATTTACGGGTGCTCAAAAGGCTATGCTACCTTTGAAACTATATAAAAAAAACACCAAAACCTTAATACACAAAAAAAGAGGAGCTATACCTTAAAACACCATTCTATTTTAGGAACGCAGTCCTGCTTGGCTCTTGCCAGGTCCCCCAAAATGCTCCAACCCGATGGCGTTCGTAGGAGGCGGATCCCAGCGCCTTACCTGGCAGCGGCGGGCCGCGCACCTACGCAGGACAGCCGGGGTGGGGTGGGGTGGGGCCCGAGGGGTTGAACTCCCCGAGGGGCGGAGGGGCGGCACCGCTCCCTAGTTCCGTTCCCAATTAAGCCAAGTGAGGCAGGGGATGTTTGTTAGCCCGAGCGCGTGCCGCGGGACACCGGCGCGGGCGGTCCCCGGGGATGCTCCGGGGCCGTGCCGGGCACATCCCTCCCGGCCCCGCCGTGAGCCCCGACAGCCGGGGGCAGCGGCACCGGGGCAGCCCAAGCAGCCCTGCAGCGCCGTGCGGTGCGAGGGGCGGTGCTGGCGCTGCGCGGCGGGGCCGGGCCGGCAGGGCGAGCATCATCCGCACCCTGGGAAGGCGGCTGGGGTCGTGGGGAACGGGCAGTGCTGCCCTGCAGCGACGCCGAACAGCATTCGGATCCGCAGGCCGGCAGCGAGGAGCACTGAAGGCAGTCTCGCCCTCTGGCGCTTTCACCTGCACGGGATCAGAGCGAGGACCCCGAAGATTGCTCGGGTCTGCAGGCGTGGGCTGGTTTTGTTTACGTGATCTTAGGTCGTTTCAAACTTGGAGTAAATGAGTTCACCGGGGGTCATTAAAAGTGGAAATAATAAGGTCTCAATAAAACCTGGTTTCAAATCAAAGCTTAATTCAGGAAAACTGTGGTTTTTCTGCTTATTTCCTTTGGGCTGGAAACAAACAAGCAAACAATTCTGGTGAAAAGAATGAGCAGGTGTCTGTCAGAAGTGTCTCATCCTCCACCACAGAGAATGATTATTATCTCTAGTCTAAACAGTCTGCTCAGATTTGGGTCTTTGCTTCCACATAGCCCAGCTGGCTGCATCTGTGGAAAGTAGTGTACAGGAAATTTATGGAGCAGGCACATTTTCTTCCAATCGTCCTGAAATCCACCTGAGGGGATATCAGTGACTCCAGAAAATGAGACGCAGTGAAAAAAAAAAGGAGAGAGAAATACAAACCACAAACTTGTCCATTTTACAAAGACCTGGTGAATAGCCCGCCCGTTCAGGGTAAGAACAAGCCTGCTGGTAGATTTCCTTCCACCAAAAAGGAGTTTGGGGACAGAGACTTGTAGAACCAGCACTAGGAGCTGGAAGGGACATTCCTGACAAGTGACAAAGGCTACAGCCTCTGCCACTTGGCAAAATAGGCTTAAAATGGACACCATAAGCCATCAGTGGGGACTAGTCCTATGGAAAGCAACTGAGGCCAGCAGCTTACATGTGCTCTCTTTAAAGGTCATTAATGGCAGGAATATGTGGAGCTGTAAGAAATAAACTACTTTTAAGCCTTACCGTAAGTGACACTAGACATACAGGATGCTTATTTTCCAGGTATAAAACAACTTCAGGAGAGAAGCTGCCCTAAAGGGAGATGACATTCATCAGCTTGGCCTACTGGAAGGGATCTTGGAATCTCCTCTGAAAGAGCTGGGCACAGGCTTCACCATGTGACAGCAGCCTGTCTGGGGGCAGCACTGTAGCCATTCCAGCATGGCAGACCTATGCCTTCCTGGGGGGAATGCTGCAGGTCCCATCTCTTTGCTATGCCACAAGCAATGAGTCATATCTCTGGGAAGCCCAGTAGGGGAACTGGATGTACAGGGATCCTGCAATTTACAGAAGTCATCACGGCTGGGGCTAGCTTCCCATAAAACATCTCTGTAAGGAGAAATATTCAGTAGCTGATTAATGAATGTGGTTTACCACAAAATGATACTACACAGGCCTACTCTTTTCAATAATAATCCCATAAATAATATTACTAAAAATCCAAGAATTATCCAAAGCACACTGAAGCTGAGTTGTGATCCCAGCGCCTTGCCTGTTGTCTTCCCCTTGGTGTTAAATCAACACAAACACAATTCTTTAAGGGAGTTTCTAGGTGAAGACAGGAGTGAAGGGAAAGGGATGTGCCTATGCTGCACGGAGCCAGGCCCGCGCTTTTAGCCTCAGAAAAACGCGCTAGTATTTCGAAAGCACTTGGATTCTTCCACTCGGGGAAACCCCCACTGGCAGTCGGGGACCATCCAGGGGCTGAAGGGCCCGGGTCCGCTGCAGGCTCCCGCTCCTGGCAGGGGACAGCCAAGGGCAGGAGGGGCTGGGGAGCAGCAGGAGGGCCCCGCCAGGCTGGGTCCCCCCGGGGCTGGGCGCTGCCGAGCCGGAGCGGGGCCGGGAGTGCCGGCAGCCCCCAGTTGCTGCCTGCGGCTCCAGCCCTGGGCCGAGCCCTGCCAGCATCGCAGGGAGGGGCCGGAGGTGCCAGACACCCCCCGGGGGATGAGGGAGCCGCCAGCCTCGCCCCTCGCCTGGGACCGGCCCGGACACATCTCC